>JAEMWC010000988.1:35000-142500 GCA_016490735.1 Pachyseris speciosa | reverse complement strand
AGTAAACTGGTCCAAGAATGCAGGGACACTGTTATCTCTCCACATGATAATAAACTTGTGGCTGATCCGAAAACCAATTTCACTGTCTAATTTTTTTAATCCCATAGATACAGCATATGACCCTGCACTATTTCTTATCAAAACAGTTAGTGCTCAGCAGGGTTGTCACTAATTTTTAAGTAGCTGGGGATAAACAAAAAGTAGCTAGGGATTCCAGCAGTTGTGGTAAAGTCAATGTATTTTTTTTAATCAAAGTAACCAGTGATATTAAGTCAAACATCTGGGAAAAATCCCTAGTCCCCAGCCCTTAATGATAGCCCTATAGCAGTGCGTTAATTTTTCTTAGAAACAATGTGATAAATTTTCAACTAACCACTGACTGTCACTACATCCTCATGCCATGTGCCATTCTCCACATTATGGTATTTTTCAATAAATTCTGTTAGTGAGATTGATACATTGAACTTATGAGGATATGGTGGTTCACTGGTGCCCTTGAGTGCCTCTATAGCTTGACTACGAATTTCATAGTATTGCTGTGAAAAGAGGAAAGAGTCCAATATAATACAACTCACTAGATCATAAAGAAATTCTAAGAAAGGCAATAAATTAACATCATACCTTAGTTGCCACAAAGATCAAACGTTCATGGCTTCAAAAATAATAAAACTGGCTCCAATGATAAAAAGGTTGACTGAAAACTGCTTAAAAAATAACCACTTTGAGGAATTCAGATTATTACCCATATTAGGAAAATGGCAACAGATGCACAGATTTATTCCAATGTTTTCTCGTTGTCAATGCAAGATCTTCAAGTAGCAATCATAAATTTTTTTTAATTTAAACAATATTTTTTTCGGTATTTGCTCTAAGAGCAGATAGTGCTCATCAAGAGAGCTTATGCCGTTTACATTATTATTCTACATCATGGTCAAAGCTAGGACACAACAACGACAACAACAACAACAACAACAACAACAGAAGAAACTAAAACAATAAAATAAAAAATAAAAAAATAATTAAATAAATAAGTAAATAGATTCAATTACAAGAAATGATTTGATTGGGAGATAAAAGACTGAACAGCATAATAAACAAGTTTACGTTAATTTGAAAGTTAATACCAGGAACTCCATTAAGAAGCCAATCAATTTTTTTCTTAATAGATGCAGAGAGCCATTTATCCCCCAACAAGTGTGCAGTGGAGGCAAAAAGTATTTCGTGCAGAGCAGCAAAACTCGGGCAAAACAAGAAATGTTTGGCATCTTCGACAGGTGCATCACACAAAGCACAAGCAGATGAAACAGAACAATTCCTCTTAAAAAGATCACAATTTAAAGCACTAAAATTAAGCCTTAAGCGAGTATGAAAAATTGATGCGGCATGATCCCCTGTAAAAAATAAATAATTGCAAGTTGGAAATTTCATAAACTTCGAAACATTATTCTTGAAAATGCTAAGAGAAAAAGACAGGTGAACCTCGGAGGGGAGACTATTCCACAATTGTGTTGTTGAAAAAAGAAAGGATCTCTTATGCCTTTCAGTTCAAACATACGGTAAACAAAGATCATTTCCAGAGTGAAGGCTATAGCATGACCTCTCACTGACGAAAGCAGGACAAAGATTAGATAAATAGCTAGGGGCTAACTTGTTGACCAACTTGTACATTAAGCAAAGTTTCTGCATTTTTCGCCTTTCGCTAAGCTCAACCCATGAAACATCCCTTAACCCTTTAACCCCCAAGGGGTCTCCCCTTGACGAGTAAAATCGTCTGGTGTTAGACAGAGTAAAATCGATAAAGTCACTCTTGAGGAGTAAAGGGTTAAGGGAGATAGTTTTTTAAGCTGATTGTTCCTTTCATGGCACCAGTAACAAGCCTAGCATTCTCAATTTGTAAGCTTTCCAACAGATTGCTGTCAGATTCAGAGCAACCATCCTGCACGACATCAGTATATTCTAGAGATGAACGCACCAGAGATTTATATAACACGTCAAGTGAATAACGGCTCAATCAATATTTCAAGGGTTTAAGAAGATTTAATTTTTTAGAGGCCTTTTGGTGCATCTTTAAAATGTGTGCTCACCAAGACAAATTGGACGACAACATCAAACCAAGATGTTCATGAACTGCTAAATCGTCAATTGTGACACCATTCATTATCAATGGGAGGTGATCCGGCTTCTCTCTCTTAGACGAAAAAATCGACTTAGTCTTAGTTGCATTCATAGTTACCAACCATCGTAATTATAATTATTTCAAATCATAATTATTTCAAATAGCAAGTTTAGAGGAAGACAGGAGAGGAATAGGGAGGTGTAGTTTTTTCTAAGATTCATTCTAGGAGTAGATCTAGGTGCAGAAGTTTTACGTCATACAGATCAAAAAGTGAAAATATATTTGGCTTAATCTTTAAGAAAAACATGCAAAGAAAATTATGCAGAAAACCAGACATAAACATATCAAATTTAATCACCTCATGTGACTTCTGAGAAAAGGATGATGCAATGAGGTGCAAATTGTGACAACCTCACATAAGTTGAAATTGTCTAGGAACGTTTGGATGTAGCTAGTGGTCTATACCTGACTAACACAATGGGATCTAATTTAATGCTATCTGACTGCAGACAGTTAAAAATGATGAATATATGTTTGGTTCAAACTTTAAGCACGTGTCAAAGGTAGAATCCATGTTGAAAACATATCAAATTTAGTCACCCCTGGTACCTTCTGAAAGAGGATGATGCAATGTTAACCAATGCTATGATAATCTCAAGAGGATCAAACCTATCTTGGAACTTCAAGATGAAGCTGATCATCTTATACTTCATGTGATCACTATCAAACTTTTCCTGCACTTTGTGGTTGAGAATGTGGTCTACATAATATTGCTTGATTCAATCGCTTAAGATTTTCTTAAGTGTGAGTGGATGGAGAGGTTTCACCCAGAAAAGATAAAAAAAAGTGAAATATATTGATTTGATCTCTCATTTAAGAAAAGAACGTAAAGAACATTATGCATCAAAGGTAGAACATGTGTACAAAATGTGCCATTGAAATTAATCACCCCAGGTGACTTCCCAGAAAATGGCAATTATTTATTATGTAAATTTTGCTAAACAAAATTAATAATGATAATAGGACTTTTGGGTGGATCAAAACTGTCAAGGAACCTACTCATGTAGTCAAAGATCTTTGCTCACACTACCAGTGGTTCCAGCAATTTGCCAATGAGAATGAGATCTAAAAAACGCTACACAGCCCAAACTCACTTTTACTTTAAACACTCAGTAGGTTGTTCTAAGATTCATTCTCCAAAATGTCTTTTGAATGGGTGGAAAGATTTTATCAGATTCAGATAAAAGGGCGCAAATATGGTTGTTTTCATTTGCGTTTGTCCCCAAAAAACAGCAGAAGGAAATTACGGTTCAATGCAGAACCCAAAAATATATCATCATGAGGTTTAATTAGGGGGACTTCCGGGAAATGGGTGATGCAATTTTACGAAAATGATGGAAATTCCACGACGATCAAAACCGCAAAAAGCACAAACAAGGTATCAAAACATTATCTTATTGACGACACAATCGAAAGAATAGAAGAAGAGTAAAAAGAGCAACATAGTCTAAAGCGTAAAAGCTTAAAATAAGCTCCAGCTAATTAATTAAGACAAAACAGTCTTGAAATCGAAAGCAACTTCCTCTCACATTAGGATCCAGCGATTCTTCTTCCATTTCGTCCTTCTTCTTACTTTCTGTAGCTGGGCCATTTTGTGCCTGGGGAAATCAACACTCTCAGTCACTAATTACAGAACAAACCTAAACCACGTGTGTGTAGTAAAAGCCGGCCAGATTCTACCTTAATGGCCTCTTCTTTAGCCTGTTTTTCTTTGGCTTTCTTTTCCGCCTTGAGCCTCCTCTTTAGCTCACTGGTGCGCAAAAGAAAATGAAGCAATCAAAAAATTAAAAAATCCAAGAATTAACCTCTAAAATACCTCAAGAAGGAAGGAAAACGACTTACTTTTTGCTGAGCTTTTCATCCCCACCGGCGTCCGCCATGTTTGAACACGAAAGAAAACCCTCGTGGGTTCTGAATAGTGAGCTCTGATTGGTCAACTGAGGGTAAAACCGCCAAAGCGCATGCGTAGCCCGTGACAAAAATACCCGCGAAAACATGCTTGTGGTTGGACGTCCTTCTTGGTAATTGTTGACTCTCCAAGGCTTTTCTTCAGTCGATTTTTTGGCTCTATTACGACCATATTCGTTCTCCTAACATTTTACATCCGGAATTTACATTTAGACGTTTACTTTTAGGCGATTTTATCGCATTTTCTTCTCAAACACTTAGAATCAGCAACTGCGTGGCTCAAAATGAGCTTGGTCGTCCAACTGACTGTTCGTGCCCAGACTTCCAAGAGCTTGTTGAGATGCCACAGGTATACCAGTTTCTTGTTTGGTCTGATGAGCAAGGGTAACGTACGTTTGGACGCTGTGATTTGGAGGCTCTGGTTTCAGTTTTCTGTTTGTTTTTTGAGTTGTCACTGTAATAAGTCACGTTAGAAAAGAATGGGATTGTGGAATTGTTTGGGTGATGCTGGGGTAAACAGGCATAATAATAATCACTTTATTTAAGTCTCAAATCTATTTAGCCAAGCACAGATGCTATTTTATACTAATTGGGGAGACTAAATCAAATCAACTCTAAATAAATCAAATGAAATGTTGATTTTTGGGGAGAGGGGAAAACCGGAGTACCTGGAGAAAAACCTCTTGGAGCAGAGTAGAGAACCAACTAACTCAGCCCACTCATGACGCCGAGTCCAGGAATCGAACCCGGGCCACATTGGTGGAAGGTGAGCGCTCTCACCACTATGCCAACTCTGCTCCCCAATACAATCCTTTGGTATTCTGTTAATGTATCAGTCAATTCCAAAAGTGCCCATCCGCCCCCTCCCCCAAACACCCAGACATTTGACTTTTTTTGAAAAATTTTGATCAAATGCCCGCTGTTTCCAGTTTTGACGGTCAAATGCCCCACTGTCAAGGCCTCAAAAGGGCAAATCAAGTGTAAATTTATGGCAAATCACTCCTCGCTCATAATGAATATTTTATTCTAACTCGCGTACCTTTTTAAACCAAATCCGAAAAATTGTGCACCAAAACTCTTTTCCGAACTCTTTTGTTGACTCTCAAAACTTTGAATAAAGGCATATCAACTGTATATTTACTGGTAAAAAAACGCAAAACCTATGTGGAATGTTACATCAAAACATCGTTTGCACAACCACTCTTTATCCCAGGCTATAACTCTTATACAAAATGATTTATTACAATTGGCTGCATTGAAAATTAAAAATAGAGCAGTTTTCAATTTGAGTGTCATCAAACCAAAACCAAAGCAATTACTCTGACCAATCACAACAGACCGAAACAGTGCAATGAGCCAATCAGAATATGAAGCAATTATATGTAACTGGCATCAAGCATGGGAAAATGTGTGCGTGCAAATGTGATTGGTTTTGGTTCTCATTTGGTTGAGAAAGTGCCGAGAGTTTTCCTGGCCAATCACAGAGCAAAGCAATGCAAAACCAAGGAAAAACCATGATTACTTTCAACACTCAATTGAAAACCACTCTAATGCAAATATCAATAATTTATTACTAAAGGTTTGAAGTTCAGAGATGGTGGGAAGGTGTCAAAACATTAATGTTGCGTCTGAGTGACACTTATTTTCCCCACAATTAGGCAACTGATTTTTCATAGAGGTGTAGAACTGATGCAGATGCAGATGTTAATGATGACTTTTGTTTACTGTGACAATAAAATCAACATTTTAAGGCAAACCTCCCCGTGGAGCTTACTTTTCACAAGAGGTATCAAAGGGGAAAACCTGGAAATTAGGAATGTGATATCTCACCCACTAACAACACAACAGTGCTTTTTCAATATATCAATTTATTTACAACTAAAATTAATAACATAATTTATATTTGGTTATGGCTCCCAGTAGCCACATTTAATAATAATAATAATAATAATAATAATGGTTTAATGATGACTTTTCTAAAGAGTAACTCTACATTCATCATGGACTACTCTGCGAGCAGTTTCCATCGATCTTCCTAGAACGAGGGAGACTGACTGCTCGGAGGGTATCGTGGACTAACTAAAAATTGAAAATACATATAGGTTAGGTATTCACAGTTATCTCAAATGAGTTCTTTCCTGTTTGCCAAACTTGTAGACCTGAAAAAGTATCGCAATGTCAATGGATATCTGAAGGATTCCACAGACCCAAAACTGGATAGGAGCAACCTTGACAATGAAGTAACAAGTTTTGAACAAATCTCCTGATAACCACATCACTACCATCTTAACACTGTGAACAGAAAAAAAAGAGAAGCATAGAATTTAAACTTAGCAAAAATGGTACAATGGCCTGACACAGCTAAATGAGAAATGGATGTCTCCTTAACAGAGGCACTTTTCATAATCAAGCAGTTGGCCCTGGTCTGAACATGCAATAACACTAGAATTTGACCAAGTTTTATTAACGTCCACTGTTTCACAGTCCTTACTATCAACACTTGGATGGTGGTCTATCCCTCATCTGATGATTAAATGCTTGGTGATATTAGCTGTTCAAGCTGCTCTATAATCCGAGGGTAAATAAAGCAATGTATGTATCCCCACAGTATATTTATCCTTGGCTAGTAATTAAATCCTTAACCCATTGACTACCGCAGGTTTTTACATTTTCGGAGTGATTTTCCACATATAAACGATGAATAGCAATTCGTGACTCTTTATTTGAACTACCAGGGAAAAGTGGTGCTGTCCTAAGCCACTGGAGGCTCAAGGTTTCTGAAAACGTCATTTTGACGTACCTATTTTTTATCCGTGAAGCGACAAGAATGGCCCAAGTTGGGTTTGCTTGCGATTTCTGCTAAATTTACAGCCATTTTTCATCTTTAGCGGCTGCCTGATGAGCATCATTAAGCGTGACGGTAGCTAAGAGTCCACTTTCTCAAAGAATCGAGCAAGGTGATGTACTTTGTTGTTGAATTTGGCTTGTTACTCGACGAACTGGGAATTTGGCCGGTCGAACACTTAGTACCTTTGGGACTCGACTATTGATGAATTTCTCGACCTACCGCCACATATTTTGGAATTTCTGTGTACTGAAGATGACCACGAGCAGGAAATTTTGGCGGTAGGTCGGAGTGGCTGTAGACTTAGTTTATATGCGAAAGAATTGGGGGAAGGAACGGGCGCTGTCAAAAATTCTCGTTAGTTCCCAGCATGCAATGCGCTCAAGATGTTGAAAATGTCGGGAAGGTCCGAATGCACTGGAACAAAAGGCTGTATCTACACTCGGGAGAAGAATATGAACAAAAAAAGTCATTTCTAAGCTAGAAAAAGGACTGAATTTTGTTCTGATGGTTGAATTTTGGTTTTTCGACGATGATTTCCCTAAAAAACATGAAGGCAAAAGGGGCATTTTTGTTGTTTCTCTTTGACGTTAAAAACTGCCACTTTCGTTCTTGTCCAAACTCAAAAGGCCATATTTGGTAAAAATCGCTACGTTTCTTGCATTTATTGGATATCCAAATTTAAAGGGCATTCCATTTCGTGCTCACAACTAACAGTTAAGGCAATATTCGTGCGATTGAGAAAGTTGCAATGTTTTGAAGCACGGGAGTGTTTTACGGCTGGTTTTGGCCGGCACGGGTGCCAATGGGTTAATCCAATCTTATCCTAATCTATAGCTGTATCAAGACATTTTACCATGTTTGATTTTAAGTTTCTAGTCTAGCCTGAAACTATTTACAATAGTAGATGACATTTCACCATTCAACTTGGCTGGATTGAAATCAGTTGAGCCTGCAGTTTTGATAAACCTGTCTAGGCATCATTAAAAAAAAATCTGACCCTAAATGTTTTCAGGGGCGGATGCAGGGGAGGGGGCGGGGTGCAGGGGTCACCCCCCAAGATGACCTGCGACTTTCTAATATAACTAGTATTCTACACAAAAGTAAAAAAAAACTATGTGGTTTATTGGTTAATATGTTGTGGTCCAATTTTATCCTTGGTTTAAGTTCTTTCTCCTTTTGTTTTAAATCAATTATCATACATTACCATGCATTATCATACCCAAGAACAAAGGGAGAAAAAATTTAAACCAAGGATAAAATTGAACCACAACAGTACATCATTCCTTAGTGGTGCACCCCTCCTAAGAAAAATCCCGGATCCACCCCTGGTTTCTTTGTTCCTGATTCATATCCGACCGGATATGACCGCCGACCGGTTAGCTCAGTGGTAGAGCACCGGACTAGCGTGCGGGAGGTTGGTGGTTCAAACCCCGGTCGGACCAGCACTCAGGGTCTTTAAATAATTGAGGAGAAACTGCTGCCTTTGTAATAACATCTGCAAATGGTTAGACTTTCTAGTCTTCTCGGATAAGGACGATAAACCGTAGGCCCCGTCTCACAACTCTTCACAATTGATTCTGTGGGACGTAAAAGAACCCACACACTGTTCGAAAAGAGTAGGGGACGTAGTTCCCGGTGTGGTGGTCTATCTCTCATCTGATGATTAAATGCTCGGAGATATTAGCTGCACAAGCTACTCTAAAATCCGAGGGTAAATAATGTGATGTATGTATATCTTCAGTAAATTAAAGAAATTAAAGTAACAAACAGGAAATATACACAGCTGGTTAGTACCTCATCCCCAATGTGGACTGATTGATGTGATTTCTATAAAATTGAGGAACACCAAGCATAGCCTCTGTGAACACTGCCAAGAATCCAACAGTCTCTATATACGCAGGAAAGTTGAGGAACAAGTACGTGACATAACCACCAATGGCAATAAATATCAGCACACAGAGCACATAATCAGAAAAATGTGTCCAATCCCAAAAGTGTCTTCTGTGAAAATCTGGATAATAGGGAAGATGACACAACCACACTCAGTGACATATGCAAAAAAGTAGGCTTAACCTTAAAGCAAGATAGAGTCAATTAAAGGAAATAAATAGGAAGCAGTTACACTGGTCCTGAGTAACGCTCATAATGAACACCAGTTTAATGTGAGCAAGGTCTCTAATTGGGGTTTCATGCCAGATTTCTTTTGGACACATGTGGTTAGTGAGGTGATTGGGGTGAGGGCATGGGCCACTTCTCTGCTTGTTTTTGCCCAAAATAAATCTCACATGGAACATCAATTTGAGAGCCTGCCCACAAGCTAATGGAATACCCCAAGGGATACCATGCGCCAAGTTCTGCACGAGGGTATGCCAAAGGGACTCTGAAACCCTAAAGACCTGGCTAAATGATCAAACATTTTCATCCAATATTGTGTTGGCAGAGCATGTTTGACCATTTAGCTGCCTCTCTCACCTTTGCATTTAAATGGTTTTCCATCTAGATCAAACATGTTGAACCAACATTTTGTGTTACAAACAAATGTTTGATCATTTAGCCACCCCAACCAACAAAGCAAAAAGCAACCATAAAGTGAAACACATAACATTGAAATTTCAGAAATAATACCCAAAAATGGTTCTGTGGACTCACTGTCTGGTGTTTGGTCATTGAAACATTTGTCCATTTAGCCACCCAACATTGTGTTTAGCAAACACGATGTTTGACAAAAATGTGCGATTGTTTAAACAATCATACAAGACCTGCTTCAGCTGCATTTTGCAATGCTATACTTGATATAAACACACCAATAAAAAAAATCTCTACCCTCCTTTCTCCAGCTTGTTATATTTTTCAGAGAAAACCTTAGCTGTCACAACTCACAAAGGTGGGAAGCTGCTTCATGTTTTCTATCTTCAGGAGGCACAAAATATATTTTTTAACAGTTACATTGCACTCACCTAAGAATGATCTTTTCTTTGCACTCAAATCACTCTCTCTTCTGATTTTAGTGCAAAGCTGTAACATCACAAGCATTGCAGCAATCATAATAAAGCTCTGAGCCAATAAAGGCAGCTCAAAATGACGACCAAACCTACAAGAAACAATATTTGAACCGCAAGTCATAATAAGGACTCCCTTGAAATGTACAACATGAGCCTTATAAGTCTGTAACCGTCAACGAAAAAGAATATCTTGGTTTATTTACCTTATAGTTTTTAGTTTATTTCACTTCTAAGATTTTACCATTGCTTTTAGCTAGGACCTGGAATCTTGTCAATCAAACACCTGGGTTTGGGGTTTATAAATAAAGTAAAAAAAAAAAAAAAAAAAATAGTGCCATAAGACATTGCATTATGCCGACATACTTCTCTTTGCCAATCTTTCACCTTCCTCCCGTATACCAGAAGTCAGCTTCCGCCAGCTTATCGCTAGATAATGAAAATGTCCTTGTTTCGAAATATTTATATTATATTCTCACTTACCAAAAGAATATTCTGAGAATGTTCGCGATAAGCAGCGCTAAACAAACGTGCATCGAAAAACCCTCAGCGTCCCGAGACTGCAAAATATCCCAATACTGCGGGACATAGGGAACAACACCACCAAAAATCATGGCGGCGGAAGATACCCAAGAAACGATCAGAATAAACAGCGCTACGAAACCCATGTTCTCTAGACTTGTCGCTACATCCACAGGATCGTTTACAAAGTTCACATCCGCATCCATGAACCAAATACCGAGCTAATGTGTTAAACTAAGTTGTTGTCGATGAAGCGTTGAACCCTCAGGTCACGCTGGAAGAGATTTATTTAGAAGAAAATGTCTTTCTCGCGACCAGTAGAGACTGTAAGCTTTAGAGGGATTTCTGTAGCTGACCCTATTTCTGTCGGCTCTTTAGATCCCAACGGCGAGCAAAGAGCAGTTGACGAATAAAAGGAGTAATCAATCCGCTTTGTTGTTGTTGTTGTAACTAACATGACGTGTTTGTGTTTGACCTAAAGCGATGTCCACTGTACTAAAGGACTGCGTTTCCATACTTCGTTCCCAGTTTTCCACGACCAAAAAGAACATGGCGGAGTGCTGAAGGATTTCACAAGAACCACTTTCAAAACATGGTAAGCCTATAGTAAACACAAAATTTCGCGGCATGCTTTAGCTTTGTAATTAAAATCTGAACTGTGTAGCCTTTTATCCCAAGATCGCAGGTCAAAGGGAAAGAGCCGCATTGAAGGGGAGCGCTATACATGTGATCGATTAAAAACTAATTTAACCCATTGGCACCCGTGCCGGCCAAAACCGGCCGTAAAAAACTCCCATGCTTCACAACATTGCAACTCTCTCAATCGCACGAATATTGCCTTAACTGTTAGTTGTGAGCACGAAATGGAATGCCCTTTAACCCATTGGCACCCGTGCCGGCCAAAACCGGCCGTAAAAAACTCCCATGCTTCAAAACATTGCAACTCTCTCAATCGCACGAATATTGCCTTAACTGTTAGTTGTGAGCACGAAATGGAATGCCCTTTAAATTTGGATATCCAATAAATGCAAGAAACGTAGCGATTTTTACCGAATATGGCCTTTTGAGTTTGGACAAGAACGAAACTGGCCGTTTTTAACGTCAAAGAGAAACAACAAAAATGCCCCTTTTTGCCTTCATGTTTTTTAGGGAAATCATCGTCCAAAAACCAAAATTCAACCATCATAACAAAATTCAGTCCTTTTTCTAGCTGAGAAATGACTTTTTTTTGTTCATATTCTTCTTCCGAGCGTAGATACAGCCTTTTGTTCCAGTGCATTTGGGCCTTCCCGACATTTTCAACATCTTGAGCGCATTGCATGCTGGGAACTAACGAGAATTTTTGACAGCGCCCGTTCCTTCCCCCAATTCTTTCGCATATGAACTAAGTCTACAGCCACTCCGACCTACCGCCAAAATTTCCTGCTCGTGGTCATCTTCAGTACACAGAAATTCCAAAATATGTGGCGGTAGGTCGAGAAATTCATCAATAGTCGAGTTCCAAAGGTACTAAGTGTTCGACCGGCCAAATTCCCAGTTCGTCGAGTGACAAGCCAAATTCAACAACAAAGTATATCACCTTGCTCGATTCTTTGAGAAAGTGGACTCTTAGCTACCGTCACGCTTAATGATGCTCATCAGGCAGCCGCTAAAGATGAAAAATGGCTGTAAATTTAGCAGAAATCGCAAGCAAACCCAACTTGGGCCATTCTTGTCGCTTCACGGATAAAAAATAGGTACATCAAAATGACGTTTTCAGAAACCTTGAGCCTCCAGTGGCTTAGGACAGCACCACTTTTCCCTGGTAGTTCAAATAAAGAGTCACGAATTGCTATTCATCGTTTACATGTGGAAAATCACTCCGAAAATGTAAAAACCTGCGGTAGTCAATGGGTTAAGCTTAATTAGAAAAAGACAAAGATAAATCAAAGTGCTCTTAGAGCCATCTCATTCATGTAACAGGGCTCAAAGTTTGCGACCAGCTGGTCGCACATGCGACTTGATTTTTTATCGTGCGCCTAAAAAATCATGTGATCACACTTGCGCTCCTAAAACGCGCGAGTTCAGTGCGACTGAGCTCATTGCTACTTACCTGACCATCTTCATGTACTCTGACTGGTTAGACATGAAAAGGAAGCTTGAAATAATGAATTCAAATAAAAACATAGGTATGACACAATCTAGATCCAAACAATAAAGCTCCATCATTTCCCTTGCGCCGGTGTGTGTTTTATCTGTCCTCCGAACGACGTTTCCATTCAATCCCAGACTCTTCGGTTTTGTCAAGACTCCACTGACACGTGCAAGAGAAGTCCACCTTCCAAAGCACGTGCTTCTCGCCGACAATCGAGTTTGCCGATGTCAACTTAAAAGAACACTTAACTTACAAACCACACAATTAGCTTTTAACGAGTAATAGCTGTATAGCTTTCAGCTCTGCGAATAATTGATCACAAGAAACAAATCCAGATGCTCTGTCTTGCGTGAAGAGATCGCTTTCTCCACAAATTTCACATCCTGTGATACCGCGGGAAGAAGCGTCGACTTCAGCACGTCAACTAGATTGCAAGGAATCGTCCCAATTCACATCAATTACCGGTGTTGACTGATGTTTATGTTATAGCTAAACGATGAGTTGGTCCTGGACTACTATAATTATGCTTCTGAAACTCCTTCGGCGAATTTATGGCACATGTCTCGACCGTTAACACTGAAATTTTTACTGAAACGAATAATCACTGTATCTCTTGTGGTATATCATGGCCAGCAGACCCGGCTTTAACTTAAAACGAAAGTGCATTGCACATCAAAATGAAATGGTTGTGAGCAGTAAACTAACAGTGTATATTGTCTTAGTTATTCATGTTGATTTCAAAGGAAATGGAATGTGAAATTTTTCTGTCATCTTTAACGTGACAAAAAGTGTAATACTTGTTGAGATTGCGGAGAAGGTTGATTTAAAAAAAACGTAAATTGTTATCTTCAACGTACAATAAGAACCAGAAAGGAACAAACACAGAATTGAAATAAAGATAACATACTGATAAATGATTACTTATATACAAGGACTGAAGCTTTTTGGTGCCACCAGTATGGCTATGCTCCTAACATTTTGGCTGTGCACCTAAATTTTTGACAGTGCGCCTATAAATTTACTCCTGGTAGCACAAGTGCCCCCAAAGCCAAAAGTAAACTTTGAGCCCTGTGTAATGGGCAATGATTTATTTTTAACAAAGTAATTCATGTAATGGGCAATATTTACATTGCTTTGGGTTGAAATACTGAATATCCAGAATATTTGGTAAGCTAGCAGTAATCAGAGATCATTGGAGTGCATTTGTTGTCAAGCCAATCCCCACACTGTACAGAAAGAGCAACCATTGTATTTCATTTGTGCATTATTAAGCATGGAAATTGTACACATTGGGAGGTGCGGTGGCCTAATAGCTTGTGTTTTTGACTCCAGATTGAGCAGTCCTGGTTCAAGCCCTGACCAGGGCAGTACGTTGTGTTCTTGGGAGGGCACTTTACTTACTTTCACAGTGCCTCTCTACCCAAGTGTATAAATTAGTACTGGCAAATTTAATGCTGGGGGTATCCCTGCAATGGAGTAGCATCCCATCTGAGGGAGAGTAGGAATTTTTGGAGTTGCTTCATGCTAAGGATACCTTGATAAGCACTTGGTTCGTATGCAGACTTAATTATACCTTTTTAGAGATGTCCAATAAAATAATTAGTAGTTGGATTAAATAGTGTTCCTGTAGAACAGCTGAGAGTCACAGAAATAAAATCTATGTATAATCCCTATGGGGACAGTTTGAGCTGGGTCCTCTTCAGTTTTGTTACTCTATTTGTAAGTTTATATCATTTACTTCTACTGTAATTAATTTTTAATACTTTCAATTTAACGAATTGACCGCATTTTTTATGCATCTGTCCTGTTATTGATCATGAATTTCATCACAACAAATGTTGTCAAAGTAGCTGTGGATCCACGAGGCAATAGCAGAGTGGATCCAGAGACTACTTTGACAATGTTATTACAAAATTCATTGTCAATAGCAGGACAGACGCATGAAAAACTGCCGTCAATTTGTTTTTTACAATAACAAATCATCAAATTGTCCGCTCTCGGCCCTTGTTACGTCATAAATTCATGTGTCTGTCCGCATATTGACAATAAAAATTAGCTAATGAGCGCACGAGAATTTCGTAGTTATTGTAAAAATAAAATATGGATGTGAACAAAAAGAACGTTTTTAATTTTCAATGTTCTCAAGATGACATGAAGTAAAGATGAATAAGCAGATTGCTGTTCAGTATCTAATAACAGTGCTCTTTCAGTAGTTTTTAAACAAGAACAAAATTTACCACTAACTTCATGAACAATTTTGAACAAAAGTAGAAACTTAAACGTTGCCCATAACTAGTGTCAGTTCAGACTGGACTTACATGTTGTTTTCTAAAACTGAAAAGTTGTTTGTTTTTATAGGTTTCTTCTTATTCAGTGTTTGCATCCATGTCTTCCACCTTCTTAGATTCAATTGTGTTACCTTGTTTACAAGTATGTAGGTCACATTCTTTATCTAAGAAAGGGTTTTTTTTTTCAATCATCTGACACGAGAGCTTTAAAGAACAAAATTAATGCTATAAACACAAGGTGGATATTCACTCACCAAACATAACCTAACAAACAAAAGGAACTTTTAAATGTATTACCTTTACATTCTCAACATATCCGATGCATTGCCACATGAACAAGCAGATTACTGACTAAACGTAAACAGAACTTATACTACCAAACTTAACTTCATAAGCAATTTTGAACAAAAGCCGAAACTTTGCCCACAACTTGTCAGTTCTGTCTTGACTTACACAGTGTTCACATTGTTTTCCAAAACAGTGAAGTACCTTGTTTTTCTTTTAATCAGTTTCCTCTTATTCAGTATTTGACGCCACTTCTGCTACCTTCATAGATTCAATTGTTTTATCTTGTTTACAAACTTTAAAGGTTATATCCTTTATCAAAAGAAGGGTTTCCTCAATCATCTGACACGAGAGCTTCCTGACATAGGTCTCCAACGATACTATAACCATCCGTTGTTGAAATGGACTCGCACATGGCGTTGAGAGCTGCATGAGAGCAATAAAACCGGCCAATGTTTTCTGCACCCTGCATAATAACTATATTTGCAGATACAGTAGAAGACATGCTCTCTTTGAGCATGCTTAGGCTGCACGAAGAACATTTCATAAACTCTGAGTTGTCAGCAGCATCATTATTTCGAATATGACCTTTGTAATTAATGCAAATGTACAGTTTGTTTACGTCAATTGCTAATATTTTCCCATCGATGGCTTCAAGTTCTTTCTCTTTTGGTTTCAATTCCTCTGCGGCTGTTGAACTTTCACTGGAAACCACAATTTGCTCGCTGCAAATGGTAATTTGCGAGTCCTTGGTGGCATTAAGGTACTTCTTCTTGAATAATAAAGCAATGATTTAAAGGTATACTCACCAGTAATACAGTATGGTCCTTTCCCGATATGGCCGCCTCGATATGCTACCTTGCACGTGGAAGCGTGTGCAAAAAATTCCCTTTAGGGTCCCCTGGGCGCGAATATTTTGGCTTCTCAACATCAAAGTTTATTTGGACTTTGTTAAGCCGAAGCGGGGAGGGGTGGTGAGGACACTTTCACTTCCGTCTATGGTCCACAATTTCCGTCCACAAATTTCCGTCTATGGTCCACAACTTCCGTCGACAGCATACCCTCACGATACTCATTCATTGCTTGCGCATGTGCGTGCATGAATGAGCTAAAAAGGAGGGTACTAATGAAGCGGAATAAAAATATCAGTAAGAGGATAACAATTAATCTTAAAAAGTTTAGATCAGCTGAACAAGTAATTGAGTATTTCTTTTCAACTTTCTTTTGCTAGAAGAGTGCATTCCTTTGGGTTTTTCATTGCTGCATGTATTTATGCATTTTTAGAAACAGTCTCATTCTCCATGAGAGTCATTCAAGCTTCTTGTAAAATGATCTTGATAACAAAGTAAAACAATGGATTCTACATGCCAGCTTGTGCAATTGAAAAATTCCAGAAGTCTTTCGTTGCCAAGGAGGCTTTCCTTTCAATAATGCAGTTTTCAGTGACTTCTGTGCAATTTAAACATTCTCTTGCACTGTATGGAACTGACACTTTAAACTGACAAAAATAAATTATTTTGGCCTACCTAATGTAAAAGCTGAAGCACTCATTTTAACTCTGTTGCAGCATGGACGGATCAAAGTGCGTACTACAGCTGAACAGGCTGAAGCAAAGAGAAAAGAAAGAGAGAAGAAACTGAAGATTTATAATGAAACTACCAGTCGCATCTATGAAAAGGTATTCCCTACATCTCCTGGACTTGGGGAAACATGATTCACTGTTTCACGTCAGGTCAAAATGAAAGGGCTTTTAAAATTGTAGTTACTTAGATATTTAGTGAGCTTGTTTACTGGAAAGGCTACTTTAAAGGGTTGCTTCTTGCGGTTCTTTTAAGGCACCAATTTGTAAATCTGTAACAATAAGAAGTATGACAGGAATTTTTATTTTGAAGAAATTTGAATTTGAAAACCTAGCATTAAACCGGTCCATTGAAGTGGTGCATTTGTTTGTTTGTTTATTTACTGTTTAATATTATTGGTCCAGCCAGCTTGTTTTGGCAAGTGAAAAGTGTCCTTTACCCAGTTATCCTAAGAATGAATCCTGGTGAACAATTTGACTTTCCACTTGTGTCTTGATACTTAAACATGCATATGGCAGCATTCACATAGTGTCTTGATGCTTAAAGGGACTATGTCAGCTGGGGCACATGCGCAGTAGAGACCGGCTGGCATTAATTTGCATGCAGCTCATCACAACAGTCTCGCTCGCCTGGATGCCAGCCATTGTTTCCTACGTGCCGACAACACTTTCAGACAACACAGAAAGAAGAATTTACGTGCCCGTATTTTCAAAATCATGGAAATTGTCGTTGCTGTCGTCGAAAGCGAGTCTATTGTGGTGAGTCTAGCCTGTTTATTTGCGTTGTATGTTGTCTGCCATGAATACTGCTGTCATTCTCTCTTCGGATCGATTGCGACTAACACTTTTGATGATAGTGACTCACTTTGTTTTCCTTTGGTTTTTAGGCCGGTCCTTGCAACTGCAAGAATACTTGTTCTCGAAAAACTACCTCAAAAACCAATGTTTTCCCCTGTAAAACTGTAAAGTGCATTGCACTAATTTATGTACTTGTGGCACGAAGAAGTTAAAGTCATGTCAAAACAAACCGCTAAGCTTGAATATCTTATCAAATGCAAAGCATCGAAGAAGATGTCCCGCGAACTTGGAATCGGTGGAATAACCGCACTTTAATTTTGCCGATACCCAAGAAGAATAAATTAAACAATCCAGACAAATCCTCTGATTTCTACGTTCCCAAACTTTGCGTTTGATGGCGTTGCTGTCGTAAATTCTCTTTCGTTCACTGCCAGCACGACGACCGCCGCTAGTAGACATCACAATTCCACGAAAATAATTCTTCTAAAGCCAAATCTCAAAAAGATATTGCTACAAAAGCCGTCTGTATTTCCTTAAGACTGATTAAGAGCAAAAACTTCGTCAATTTTTCTCAAGATGAACACGATTCAAACAGATGAAATCGGCTACTTGGAACCTTCGACAGCATTTGAAAAAGTTAGGCTAACGTTTTCAAAAGTTTTCTGACCAGCTCGTGCATGCGCGTTGGATGATATAGTCCCTCTAAACATGGCTGCATTACACATATCATTTAATGTAAGGAGTAGTTACCAAAGTGTCGAGTCCTCGTTTTCTTTATTCCAGAGAAAGAATGGAGAAATGGACAAGGAATTGCTTTCTTTGTCAGAGCAAGTGCTTGGTGCTAACCCAGATTTTTCTACCCTGTGGAACTTAAGAAGTGAGGTTTTCCTCCAGATGAAAGATGAAAAGTATGTGAATACCAACTAGATAGTGACACACAGTCTATTACCTCAATTGATGGCAAACTTGTGCATGGGTACCACCCATGTCATTGTCACTGGAATCTTTCCTGTGTGACCAACACAAAAGTTCTGGCTACTTTGGTTACTGTGCACATAACTGTAACAACAAATCTGTTTTGTCAACTAACTTACTCTTTTCCCTTGTGTATATTTTTCTTCTTTTACTTGGTATTCTCCTTCCTTGCACTATGTCTATATTGTATCCACCTCTAGACAGTGCACGATAACATGTGAACTTGAAAACTTGAATTTTTGTGGGGGATGGTCAGACAGTGCAGTCGTTAAGCCCAGTAGTCATGTTCCCAACACAAATCTGTGCTCGACAAGCATTAGTCAGAATATGTATTTCCCTCTATAATGCCCATGTACATGTATGTGTTTTCATGCCCATAACACCACCACTAAAGGTCATTGAAAATTCTCAAGGTGGAAAGTTTCTGAAAAGGCCAAGTTTTAGTGGAAGTGTTGCTTCCAGAGAGATTGTGGATGAATATTAATTTTTTGAAGGAATACATACCAGTAAGCTGTTAGTGCTGTTTTCACTCTCAAAGATGGATTATATCCATCAAGAAACCCACCTCACTGGTAAATGTACAAAACACGAGGGAGCCTCAAGTATCAGGTAGATAAATCCTTCTACTCTGGTTACTAGAGGGGTTTTTTCTTTGGCTTGATCTCTGTGAGTGGTGAAGCCGCGATACAGAGCCATGAAGCTGTCATCTTATTTTTAGCAACTCAGTTTGCTTTAGTGTTTAGTGGGTTAACCACTCCTCTCAAAAGAAAAATATAAATTTTGGCACCCAGGGTAATATTCTTCTATTTAACTTTTAATTTTTGCAGATTCCATGTAAGTTATTCACCCTGAATTTGTCTTTGACCAAGTTATGTTTTGACTTCACATTATTTTAATATTAATTTGTAGTAAAGGTGCATGCTCCATTTACTGTAGATCGTTAAACATTTTTATCCATTTGTAAAGGGAAAACATTCTGATTGTTAAATTTGTTCCTGTGCTTGAAGTCCACCAGATTTATTGCAAGAACTCTGCTTGAAAGAGCTATCATTTTTGAGGAATTGTCTTCAAGTGAACCCCAAATCATACAGTGTCTGGCATCACAGACAGTGGATCATGGAGTTAATGCCTCAACCAAACTGGAAGGAAGAGCTGCGACTTTGTAATGTGTTCCTGTCGTATGATGAAAGAAACTGTATGTAAACTAAGTCATTTTTGTCATGCTATAACATCTTTGAATTAAAATGAGAATCGTTCAAGTTTTCGTTCTGAAAAGTCTTTCTGAATATCCTACCTGCAATCACTTGTTGCTGAGTGATTTTATTGTCAGTGTCACAGACCCTGGAGGACTTGCGAGATGGCTAAAGGTGAGCTGTTTCTTTGACAGTTCACTGCTGGGATTACAGAAGATACACCGTAAAGAAAGCTGACATATCAGCAGAGGATGAATTCAACTTCAGCACAGAGAAGATCAAAGAAAACTTTTCTAACTACTCCTCCTGGCATTATCGCAGCAAACTTTTACCGTTGATTCATCCCGATCAGAGTGGAGATAATGAAAGAGTAGAAGAGGGTGCACTTATGAAAGGTGAGGATAATTATTTTCCATAAAAAGTTATGAGAGTTAATTTGCCATGTTAATTACCTCAATGGCTGTTTTCTTGGTAATTTTCTACTTCAGAATTTCAGCTCGCTCAAAATGCATTCTTCACTGATCCCTATGATCAAAGTGCTTGGTTTTATCACAGATGGCTTCTGGGAAGAGGTAGGCAATCAAAAAAATTATAATTTCAATGTGGTCATTCTTACTGTTGCTACATCCATAAAAAACAAAAAAACACAATAATAATATTATTCCTCGAGTCAGAGTTCAAGTCTAGTGGATGACACTTTGAATGGTTTGCCCAGGTGGTGCACTGTGCATGTTATTGACAGATACCTGAGATTTACCTATAGACCAAGACTGTGCTCTGTCTAAGAACATTTTAGAAAGCCCACTTGTAACTCTGAACCTTTGAAATCCAAGCTGGCTCCCAGCATTTCAATTTTGAGCAAAAACTGAGATTTCCTTGTTGCCCAAAGGCAAAGGTAGGTTGCTAGGGGTCAATGGGCACTGCTGGAGCACAGCCCTCCTGTAGACAAAAGCGGCATAAATGCAAAAATTACCAGTAGACAAAAATCCCAAGTATTTCTTCCCCCCTCTTCCCATCAGAACTTTGTTCTTCTTGAATTCTGAACAAGCAATAATTGAAGGGCTGAAAGCGAAACTATCGTATGTTTATATTGTATGTTTTCGAAAAAAAAAACGGGCCTAAAGTACGTTCACACAGACCGTCACATACGATAGTTTCGCTTTCAACCCTTCAATTGAAGGATGTTCCGCAAAAGGGGCAATTATGCTTTTTTGCCTTAAAATCCAAATCTCTCTAAACTCACTCTACTTTGGCATACAGACTGGTTATGATGCCAGAAATGAAGTTCTGTACTTATTTTGTGATTAAATAGCTAGGATCCGAAGGATTTATTTAGCTTATGACTTTTGCCTACAACTGGAACAACTCAAACAAAAGAAATCAATCATGCATCAGATCCTTTTGTTTCTGTTTCTTGAGGTTTGGGGAGAAGTCATAAGCTAATCCTTCGGATGCTAGCTTTTTAATCACAAAATAAGTACAGAACTTCATTTCTGAGATCACAACTAGTCTGTATACCAAAGTAGAGTGAGTTTAGAAAGATTTGGATTTTAGAGCAAAAAAGTGATATACGCCCCTTTTGTGTAACACCCTTCAATTCAGTTGAGCTCATTTGTATGTGTATTAATGTGCGAATTGAATTATCTGAAGAGCACGTGAAATGATTGACGGGTAGAAAAGGTATGTTTGATAGTGTGATGTAGACTACATGTTTGGCAGTTAAAACATCGATTTAAGTTTTGTTGATAGGAAACTTGCGTGGCTCGGAGGTGTCAATCGCTAGGTAAATTTAATCTAAACTTGCCAGCCTGGTGGTCGAAAAGACATCATTTTAAAGTCTGTAGACCTGCAAGTCAGACACTTCTCAAAGAAGCGAGTGGTGTTTCTCTGTACTTGCCAAATGCGAAGAGATTTAAGTTGACTTCCGGAGTGAGCAAATCGGCGTTTTGCAGTACAGAGTACTGAGCCAGGTGGGACAGTCTGAAAGCAACTCTCGTCTTAAAGGCGGCCCGTAGTTGAGAGTGTTCGCCCATTTGCCAAAGGTTGCCATGCCAGAAATTGGGAAAGGAGAGTTGTTTTTTGACTTAGGTGAAAAAATCTGATACTTGTTTTGGTGTTTTCCACGTTTGAGAGGCCATTTGATCCCCAGAATTCATTGCGATCACAGAGGGCACTGTCACCTTGAAAAGTTCTCGCGAGGACTGGAAATGAAATTCGCTTGGCTGTGGTGGAAAATTTTCACTACGAAAACATCCTGGAGAATTCATCTAAGAGTGGGTAATCGGCATCACGAGAAGTCAGTCCATTTTCGATGAGCTGAGTATCTTGGAAAACAGTGCAAGGAACAGTTTCATTGCCACGTGCGGCAAATATTCAAAAGCACAAAACTCATGATCGGCTGTCTGGTCATGTAAACATAAGTAGAGATTAACATGCTGGTGGATTTTAACATATAAATCACTTTTGCATCGAGTACCTCAGTTAGTTCGCTTATATGGAGTCTTGTAAACATCAGCAAAAAGTATTTTCACGCAAGATAAACAGCAAAAAGAATTTTCACCCGAGATAAGCAGTTAAAATAATTTTCACACAAATCGTGTGACAGCCATTTGTGTGCGATTGAATTTCACAATTCAATGTACCAGGTATGCAAATTTTCTACCGTCTTAAGCTAAAGAATATCTTCAGAACTAGTTTTTTTGTCCAAATTCTTGAACTGTTGTCATTTACTTTCAATTGATTTTAATACCATTTTCATTCCATATTTTCCATTTGACGATGAAAATGAATCTGTTGACAGGCGATAGGGATTAAATGTCACATCTTATGTGAATATATACGTTTTGAAGCCAACAAAAATAGTGAAGTATTTTGTTCCACTTTTTTCACTGTCGTCATTTACATTGATTTGTGATATGATTTTCATTCCACTGGTTCCATTTGACGATGAAAATGAAGCCTTCAAAATCGTTTCAAATGACCAAAGCAAGCGAAACACCAGTCAAAGCTCTGTTTCAAAGCGGAAACCGACAGGAAACAGCTTACTCTTTTCACTCTAACCCTAACTCTAACCCTAACCCTAGCTTTAACCCTAGCTCTAACCCTAACCCTAGCCCTAATTTTAACCCTAACTCTAAACTTAACAGTAACCCTAAATCTTTTGAGTGCTGTTTTCAAGTCGGACAAAATCTATGCGTGCTGGCTTAAGGTTAACCAAGGCTACTGTGTGCTGTTTTTTAAGTCAAGCAAGAATGTTGCGTACTGTTTTCCAGCTAAGGAAGCTTCTTGAACAATATCAGTAAGTAAAACACTGGTAATAAGCGCTGCATTTAAAAAAGTTGACCATTTCCAAGTCGGATGGCATCTTGTGTGCCGTTTATGAGTGCTGTTCTCTTAATTCAGTTACGAGCATTTGGTGCTTAGTTTTCAATAAAGAATACCCTTGGGCATTGCTTCATGAATGTTAATAAGGCAGAGTTAAATGAAGGGCTGAAAGCGAAACTATCGTATGTGACGATTTAGCGTCGAAATTTCAAATTGCTCAGAATTGGCTGAATTTTGACATGTGGACTCCATTTTTGTCAAAGAGCATTGCCCTGTATTTTTTTTTGCTAGTGCGCACTTCATTTTCAAAAAAAAAAAAAAAAAAACGGGCCTAAAGTATATTCACACAGACCGTCACATACAATAGTTTCGCTTTCAACCCTTCAATTGGCAGTGGCTGTTAATAGCCTTTTTCCTGGGCTATTTGACAACAAGATCTCAGCAACCTTAAACATTGTACTAGGTTATTTTGCTTTCTTTCAGCCAGACCACTTATGGACATTTCATGTCTGTATGTGAGGTGTTCCAATGCTGTGGCATCAGTGATTGTACTATTTACTCAAACAATCCAGGTTAGTATAAATTATTACATGTCAAATGTTTTTATCCTAGGGCATATGGGACTGCTTTATAGATAAGCGTAAGGTACTAACTAATACTATTGAGCAAAACAAATTGTTACTGCATCACATGCAATCTTTTATTTTAAGAATCTAGACGATTCCATCTGCCCTGTTGAATATTTTGCAAAGATCTGCACTTGCACCAAACAAATGTAGACAAATAATACCGGTAATAATAATAATAATAATACTAACACTAATAATAATAATAATAATAATAATAATAATAATAATAATAATAATAATAATAATAATAATGTAACTATGTAAGCAGCATGAGCTCCCTACATGTAAATGAGCAGAGGTTGCTTCTGGAGCAAATACCACAAATGAAAAAACCCTTAGCAATGCTACATTGTAGGTACCCCATTAGTTAACTTCTAGGAAATAAATATATTGTTAAATATTAGTGATATTATGTTGCTCATAACATCCAAATTAATGCTCAAAATTAAGAAGAAATTACCAGTACCTTGCAGAGAATCATGCACTTTTCAAGGAATTCCTTTATTATACATTATACATACTTAATTATCCTCTCCCCATCTGGGCTTTCAGGGATAATTTACAATACTGGCCGGGGACTGCTTGTGCAGTTTACAATAGCAAGGAAGTAACTAATGAGTGCCCCGGTGATGTGGATATCGAATTAGGACAGACACTAGGGGTGGTCACAGCCAGAGTTTTGTTACGTCCCTAGTGGTTCTTCTACATCCCACAGAGTCAGATTACCGTTAAGTGAATTAATAATAAAGTACTGTGAGACAGGACCTACGATCGTCCTTATCCAAGAAGACTAGAAAGTCTAACCATTTTTAGATGTCATTACAAAAGCAGCACATTCTCCTCAATTATTTAAAGACCCTGAGTTTTGGTCCGGTCTGGGTTTGAACCCGCAACCTCCTGCATGGTAGTCCTGTGCTCTACCAACTGAGCTAACCAGTCCTTGAATCTTACTTGAACAAAATTGCAATTTCTCCATCAGAATGTTTTGTGGTTTATGAGCAGATACCCTGCAACAGGCTTGGGGAACCAATCAGAGTTTGTGATTGATCCCTTGCAGCAGCAGTTTCCCTTGTACAGTCCTCTCTTAACACAATAAACACCTTTGGGAGCAAGATTTTGTCCTTGATAGAGAGTTTGCAATTATTGTGGGAAGTATTGTTTGTAACTGTGGGTGAATGGCAGTACACACAGCCATATTGGTGTTGGCTTTAGACAGGAGTTAACTGTGTTATGGTTTCAAATTGTATTATCATAAATTATTGTAAGGCTTGTTCTTTTGAGCTGTCTAATAATTTATACCAAACTGAGATAATTTCACTGTTTACATCTCTTTTTTCTAAATAAAGGCGCCTAACGAAGATCCCTCTGTCCTTGTTAATGACCAAGAAGTTACAGGAGAATGGAATAACCCTTTCTACAACAATCACCCCTCTACAGTTTGGATATCCTTTGTTTAATTGTCTACTGTGCTGCCAGTGTCTAGAGTGGAAGTACTAATATTGGAGTAATAAATCCTATATTGGAGAAATATTGACCACTTACCATAAAAACCAGTACATTGGCCACACATTTTTTGTCCAACATTCCATCCAAAACTGGGGGGCGGGGATGGACTTTCAAGAAAAATTAGGGAGGGGTCGGGTAGCTTTTATTAATAGAATGGGCAAGAACACCAAAGAACGGTTCCTGGATGTTCATCCACCAAACTCCCCAGCCCCTCTCCCCTGCTTGCTCCCCTGCCAAAAAAGTAAGCAAATTTTAAAAGAAACAAATTGTACAACTAAGACCTTGTTCTTTCAACTTTTCAGTGCAGTTTTCTCTTAATCTTTGTAATGTTCTTGTTGTTAGAAGTGTGTTCAATTGTCATTCAAAGTCCTTTCCTTGACGCTTCACACATTTTTAGATGTAGTTGCAGTCCTTCAAATGCTACCAATGAAACGATAGTAAAAGTACAATTTCTGAATGGAAAACTGGAAAAATGTGTAGTTTTGCAGAAAGGTTTGTATGTACCTTCTTATATATACTCTCTTTTGTTACACAAGATCAGCTGTAACAAGTGCACCATTGCCACCAAAGCCATGAATTGTTATGGTGTACTGTAGTTCTTAGGGTAATAACTGCAATGATCATTTTTCTTCAGCAGACAGAACAAACCTCTGACTTAATCTGTGATACAGTTTTGTTGGCAACTTGCTGTCTTTTGGCATTAAGCACCAAAGTAATTATTACTTCAGAACAATTGAATTGGTGACACTCATATAGAACTTGATTATAGTATTTGTTGGGAACATTTAAAGTGAGACTAAGACACCAAACATTTGTCTCCCAAGAGGAATTCTCTTTGAACGGGAGCCCATCACTAGAATTACATGTGACTAAGTGTGTAGCAATTATTTATGTAAAAGACAAAACGTCAACTAATGAATTTACTTTTAACAAAGATAACTGCTAAATAAGACTGTTAGCTAAGAGATAACTGATAAATAAGCTCATTAATCAATCCTCACGTTATCAACGATTGGAAATTTTTGAGGGATATTTCTTTCCTATGGTTGCCAGGTAACTCATTTCACATTTTAGCTCCATTGTAGCGAAAAGAACTTTGATATTATATTTAACAATTATTCACCGAAATGGAGGTGAATAGTGGTGGATATTTACCTAAAATAAAATAATATCCACCACTTTCACCCACACTGAGGTGAATACCAGTAATTATTTTAGTATATACCACACAAGCTGAATAATTAGCGGACCAAAACATTACTTTATGTGTGACAATATACCGACAAGCGGTCGGAAATTCTAAAATTTCATGCGCTGGCTGCTCAGAGGTGAATAGTACTTGCTAATTATCACCTCCGAGTTAACCAATCAGAGCGCGAGTAAAGCACTATTCACTTGTATGGTATATACTAAAATGCTATATTCCTGTCATGGCATTTTCACAGGTTTTATTTTGATTGAATTTCCACCAATAAATTTACACACACTTGGCTTTATGTGATGTCAGAGTGACTGTTACTTTTGCCTTCTGTGGATAACCAGTCTTACAGGGCAGTGCGGGGCTGAAACAATAGCTGATAACAATAGCAAAACAATGAAATATATATTTCCCCTGCTCATATTCCCCTCGACTTAGTCCCCTGCTCATATTCCCCTCGAGTCTCCCATCACTTGTAAACTCTAAAGAAAAACAAACAAACAAACACAGAGGAAATGTCAAACAGTTACCGACCACGCGGTGGTCTTTTGTGTGTTAGTTGGTATCTAGTCACTGCTTCGTTTAGCAACCTCTTCGTTGGCAACGACTTGTATACCGCGTTTTTCCCCTTTCTCTCCTCCATAACTTCTTTGTGGGGCTTACTCGCTGCAACGACATTGGTAGCAAGTGGACCTTCAATCAATAAATCATTTTCTCCAGGAGTGTTAAAATCCGAAACAGCATTTTCAACGTCTAAGTCTGAGCATCCTGGCTGTGAGTCTGACTGCTTGTCCCATTCACAAAGCAAATCCATCTTCACCATCGCTTATTGTTGTTTACAAACAGTGCTAGGCAAGAGCTCACTTTTCTCAAAATTTAACGCCAGTCGTTCAACTACGTGACTGTTGTCACTTGTGTACTGAATGCACTGTTCATGCAAAAGTAACAAACATGTTTACCACGCATACCAGCAGACAAAAGAAAACTTCTATACATATTGTTGTGTTAATAATACAGAACTAAACCTCGGGGGTATGTGATATATTCACCTGGCACCGCCCCGAGGGCTACGCCCTCGGGGTGGTACCAGGTGAATATATCACATACACCCTCGTTCCAGGTAAATAAACCTCACATAATATGGTAATGTGTTTGCTGTGTACAGGTGAATCTGAGGTTTGGAAGGCTGCAAGTGAGTCCCACCTTTTTAGGTAAGTCGCTGTTGTTTTGTTACGACAGTTAAGTACAGGCGACGCGATTTTTCGAAAAAGTGGCATCGGCAGCCCAGTGCCTTTTGGCGTAACAACAACAACAGCTTAGAAAGGACCGTTCCGCAAATAGCATTGCTAGTCTGGGCGGAACAGTCATACAAAACAATTACAAAAATTTAATAAATTTACAAGAGGAGACTTACATAATTTTTAAACAGATTGTACCAAATCATTAAATCGTTAAATCGTTAACATAAATTACAAGTTCAATGACTCTTACAAGGTATGTTTGAATGAAGAACTCAAGTTCAATTGTACGTTTTTAGGGCAGAGGTAATTTGGGAAATATCGATATAGTCATCATGCTTCTTAAGAATATCGAGAAGGAAAGAGTGGAGTTTTGTTTGGAAGTGTTTCTTGGGGAGCTCTCTTAATGATGCTGGCATCTCATTCCAAATTTTAGCTCCTACTCTTGAGAAAGCTCTTTTTTGGATTTCTAACCTAGATTTCTTAATATAGAATTTATTTGCTGACGAAGACCGAGTGTTATAAGAGTGAATACTGGTAGTGTCGCTGAATAGGTTTAAAATGTTACTAGGTACTTTCCGGTTTCGTATATCATGCATTAAGCAACGGATTTGAAATAAAGAAAATTTAGAGGTAAAATATCGGCATGAATAAACAAAGGGACTGCATGTTCACATCTCTCTACGGAAAATATAAATCTAAGTGCTCTTTTTTGAAGAACTAAAATTTTTGTCAAGTAGGATTTATTTGCAAGACCCCATGCAGTCAGGCCATAAGATATGTAGGGCAATATTAAAGATTGATAGATGCGCAGTAGGGTATTTCGTGGCACAAAATGTCTAAGTCTCGTTATAATCCCAACTAATCTACATATTTTGACTACAATGTGTTCAATATGAAATTTCCAGCTTAAACTGCAGTCTATTAGAACCCCAAAACCAACTCCTTGAATTTGTGGCGACTGTTGTGTTGTGACATTTTAGCTGTAGGGTCGCCAGTGTTCGACTGGATACACGTGCAATTTTTTCGCACACAGGCGACGCAATATTCCCTCGAAAAGTCCCCAAAAAGTCTTGTTTTGTCCGCGAATTGTTTGACTCAGGTTACCACCCTTCACATTTGCCATCATTCATGAGCACCCTTTGCAGATCAGTTCAGCGAACTGGGTATTTTATTGCTTTTGTAAATAACAGATTATTCACTTTAATTTTCAGAGCGGAGCTGACGGCTGTTCACAGTTCCGTTCTTCAACAAGAATTAGATTCCTGTCGGCTTTTGCTGGAAGAAGAACCAGATAATAAGTGTGAGTGTGATACAAGTCAAACACTTGGACCTAGCCTGCTTGCGGGAGGTAATTTGTGTTGAGATTCGAAGCCCGGTAAAACCGGTCGCCATGTTGGACTGTATAGTGGAAGATCTGATCTTTGTCACTAGTCCCAGATTCTCCACTACATCGTCCAATAATTACCGCCTGCAAGCAGGCTAATTTGGACCTTGATCTGCTTGCGCGCACCCCTTTTCCTGCCTGGACAAATGACAGCGAAATCCCACATGAAAACTGCATTTTGTAAGATGACCACGGCTACACTGTGAAATAATGCATGACTGCGTCATGTGACCTTGTCTGTCATAATTAAATGGTCGTGGTACGAAGTAGATACCAGAAATGGAAAGAGCATTATAGAGTTAGTAAGACTGCCAATTTTGAGGCCACTGACATTTAAGTGCAAGATTTAGAGCGGTTTGAAGGTTTGAAAAATTTATAAGAATTGTATGCTGGATGGCAAGCCTTGCCATCCAGCAGCTTTTCTCAGTTATTTTTTAAATATTAAAATCAAGGTAAAATCTCTCACCTAAACTTCAGTGGCTTCAAAATTGGCAGCCTTACTAATTTTATCACGCTCTTTCGATTTCTGGTATCTATTTTAATTTGTACCACCCACATGATAAGGTCATGCAAAGGGTTTATTGGGTGGTCAGTTTAAAAGGCTTTACCGAAACTAAGTTGCATAAGCTTTGATTTCGATAAAAGAGAATGGCCGTATGATAAAGACGGTCAAACTGTTTTAAAGGTGCATGCACCACAATCACATGCAGTGTAATCCGGCGTACTGGTTTTTAAATCTTTGGAATTGATTGTTCTATGAACGGTAAATCGACAGTTTTACTTGTTTCCTCCTTGCAAACACAGCGGCCCACTTCAAAAGGGATGGATAAGGCAGGCTAGATTACCAGCCGCTGTTTTGGGAAATGAGCCAGATACCCCGGACCCGAGTGAGCGGCGGCAATCGAGCTTATGGATGAGGCCGTTCGAATACTCCTTTTTTAGAACTGGAAGGTGGCAATGGTGAAAGATATACTCCTCGATGCTAATGCACCTGGCTGACGCTGTAAATGGCGGTAATATTTCGAAGGTGTTAAGCTGCGTTCCATGCACTGCAGTAAATGAACTGGAAACTTAATTTGTTTTTGATAACTTTGCTAGTTACATTCTTGACACGACTGCGGCAGTGATAAGGACGGATCACTAGTGTGCGCTCAACAGCATCCAATCAGGTTTGCATGAAAAACGTCGCAAGTAGCTAATAGTTGTCCTGTTTCTGTGTAGGGACGATGTTAACAATGGTGCTGTTGATGCGTGCCTTGGATCCGCTCTTGCACGAACAAGAAACGGATCTGTATTTGGAGAAACTTATGCAAGTTGACGGCTTCAGACAGGGATACTATAGAGACCTCAGTAAGTACGCGTTATTGGTAATCGGGATCTGTGATGGTTTGATAGTGTGAATTTTGGAAGACGTGACAATGTAATGTATCCTTTGTAAGACTCGTTTGAATGAAGTCATTGCCGAGTTGCGAGAAATTTCTGCCTGTTTCAGGATCGTTTTGATCCTCGAAATTTTAAAACTACTTTTTTACTGTGTGATCGAGCGAGTGAAGAGTGAACTGACGTTTGCAGCGAACCTGACTTTTTGTCGACTCATGTTTACAGGTGCATGGGTCTGACAGAACGGGTTTCCACGTAATTAGTAATGTGAACCCCATGGATGTAACCCGTAAGTTCTTTGTTCGCTCTTGAAAGGTGACTGACTCTTATATGGTCCGTGTACCTTATCAACTCAGTTCATACAACCAATTTTTTGTGACTCACTTCCTCGCCGATGAAGCACCAGAGTACCTTTCTTACCAGCTAACGCCCTTGTCAATTGAGTTACCGACTGATCGACCAGATGAAAACAATATATTATTTAATTTCTCCATACGTTTCTCGGTAGGTAGAAAATTCAAATTAGAAAACGCCATTGAAAGACATCGCTCAACAAAGGTTTGGAACCCATATTTAGATAACGTTTAGTTTTAACAACTTTGCACTAACTTGTAACAATTGCTATCTTAGAGGTGATGTTAAAAAAAAAACCAATCGTAGTGAAAAAAAGAAAAGATGGAGTTTTATGCAGTTTTTTCTTTATGCTAAAAAAGTGCTCTTCGCTCGTTCCCATGTCTTGTGTACTGTAAAGCTTGTGGGATGTGGCTGGAGTGACAAGGATACTTCACAAATTAAAGTGATCAAGTAAGATGAAGCCACTCAAAAGGCACAAAGGCCACAAGGTAGCCTTAGTGGCCTTAGTGCCTTTTGAGTGGCTTCAGCTTACTTGATCACATTAATTTGTGAAGTATTCTTGTGTACTGTGTCTTGCGTTCTACTTTCCATCACCTCATTTTAATATATGACCGGTTTATATTACTGTGTTGATTTGATGTTTTTAGGACGAAGAAGCCAGGAGTATTGACCTATCCAATATGGTGAGTACTAAACCGTTCAGCAAAATCGAGGCGCAAAACAATATTTTTAATTCTCTTTTCCCAACTTGTTTCTTTTTCTTTTTCTTTTATTAATTATTGCTTACAGGATTTAACGTTTTTGTCGCATATGGATCAACTAGCCCTTATGAGTGAAGTAGACCTGTCTCATAATCAACTGACTTCTTTGGACGAGTGCAACATGCTGCAGTGCGTGAAAACCCTGAACGCCAGTAATAACAGTCTGCGGTGCATCACCAAAAGACATGCGCTAAGGCTTGGCTCACTAGAAGAACTGTCCCTTTCAAATAACGGTATCCTTTTAAAACTATTAAAGGTAAATCCGTAATTAGCTTATACGTGGCCTGTGTCAACCTGTTTACCTTGGCCCTGGTCTGAATATATATCAGGCCTTCAGTCCTTGTGTTAAATCGAAATCAGCCAGCATTATGGGTAGAGTTTCCACGAAATCGGCACAATACACTTGCCTTAAAGTTTTCGAGCGTTCGACAACAATGGCTTTTTTGGTACGACAAATGAACAAGAAACTCGCGATTATTATTGAATGAAATATAATTCTCAACCAACGTTTTCATCTTTTTAAGAAGAATATGGTCGTGATCCTTTCCTTTCTTTCTCAGTTTTGATTGTTTGCAAAACGAATCCATGAACTCTATCTGTTTTCTCAAACAAGGACTCGGTAGTTAAACAGCTCAGTGTTTTTTCTCTTTCCACTTTGAACTTTAATGTTTTTCTTGACCCGACGTACAGATATTTCTGACTTAAATTCTTTAAAAAGTCTTCAACACTGCACACTACTAAGGAAGATTGATTTACGTGGAAACCATTGTTGCCAATCACCCGATTACAGAGATGAAGTGAAATCAATGCTAGTTAATCTTCGAGAACTGGACGGACACCAGATTTGACGAAGGTCTACATAGGCAGGCTTGTACCCAGAGTCTTCCTTTCTCGTTGACTTGAGGTCAAGTCCATCGGACTTCTGGTTGGATTGCGCATGCTTAGATCTCACCTTGGCATACTTTCTGCCTTGCTGGGGTTCTGATTTACTTCCGGTCTTTTGTATTTGTATTGTTTTAACCAATCAAAATCGTTAAGCGAGCGAACCAACCAAGGAATCTATCGCGAGTAGTTCGTTTCTTCAAGCTGTCTCAGTAAGAGGTGAAGACTTGAGCTACGAGACTGCTGCAAAGGCTGTCCAGTGGAATTTAATCGAATTGCTATTTTGTTCTGTTCAAAGTGATCATAGAAATACCTGAAAAGAAGAGAAAATTCTTTTCAGTGAATGGTCGTGAACAAAGGACTGAGCTGTGCTTTACAGTACGGGTTCGCACCTTTATATGGAAATACGGTATTTAGTTCAAATTTATTAGGCCTTATATCCAACTGGATTTGCAAAAAAATACCTGCGCTAAAGTAGCCATTATAAAGACTAAGAGTGTGACCTGTGCTTTTTTCTCTTCTCCTCCCTCCCTCCTCAGTCCTCGCTCACTCTCTTTTTCCTTTCCATTTCCTGCTCTGGTGCGATTTACGGGCCCGTCGGACCCAAAAAGCTCGAGATTTAACCTATTTCGATCAAATGGCTGCAATTTTTGATAGGTATGTTTTTTTTTGCAAATCCAGGCATATATATGACAGATTGTATTTTTCGCTTTACATGTACAACTAAATATCAAAAGTCAGCAATGATACTAATCTATCAGGACCGCTTTCAGGGGCACTCAACGACAAGTTTCGGTAGATATCTGTTCGGTGGAGGGTAGTTCGCCTTAGGCTTTCGGCGTCGATTAAAGAGTGTACTCGGATTTCGTAAGTAAAACGTGGCCTAATAGATTCGTAATGTGGAAATCATAACCCCTGAGATTTTCTGAAAGGTCGTTATTGCTGTTTTTGGCAGTAAAAAACGTCAGCTAGCATTTTCGGAAAGAAAAAAAGGTTCCCTAGAAAGTTCATTTCAGCTAGTATTTTCTCAAAGAAAGATTTTGTTCCCTAAAATTTTCGGACAATTAAAATTTCAGCTAGGGAATCCGAACAGATCAAAGTTTTCTAGCTAACCAAAACATCACTTTAAACAGACTTCAAACACCATGAGGTACTTAAAAATGCCTTTCTACAGGTTTTGGCTGCTGTTGGGTGCCCCTGCGCTTTTAAGAAGCTGGTCCGTTTATTCTACGAATACGAGTCTGGGTTAAAAAGAAAGGAGAGAAATTCGCCAAGAAAATATTTCAGCGATAATTTAACAACTATTTGGACGTTTCTCCCTTGTCAAAAGGGAGCTTACGCACGACGACGACGGCAACAAAAACATCATTTGAAAATGAAACCCCGTTTTTGTAACTCTTTCGCGATTATTCCAATGTGTTTAACTTGGAAAATACTGGCGAACAATTCAGGGACTATATTACTACGAACGGCGTCGAAGGAAAAAAAAAAGAATGAAAAATTTACCGTCATGTGCTGACGACGTTCTCAAGATAACCTAAATTTGGTCATGTCACGTTGTTTTGCGGAGGACGGCAAAGAAATGTACCAAAATGATGTAAAACGCACGTGCACAGCGATTGTTTTTGCTCATTAAACCCATATTTTCGTGGCTTTCTCATTACCGTTGTCGTCCTCGTTGCTAAAGCTCCCTACAATCCAAAATACAACGACGGGATTAAAGCATAAATTGAGTTACAACCACAGGTGTAACTTGGCAAAAGTTCTGTCAATTTTCAGTATCCAGTAGCTAGCAAAGGACTTTCAGAAACTGATATACGTTCCCTTGTTAAATGGAATCAAATATGAACGATACAGTACGGCGAGAACTAAACAATATTTTCTTATTTTTTCATCACAATGGTATGTGTTAATGTTAGAGCGCTTTTCAACTGAGTATCGTAAAACCTCTACTATGACCAAACCAAAGCAATTACTCTGACCATAGTAGAGGTACTCTGACCAATCACAACAGACCAAACAGTGCAATGAGCCAATCAGAATACGAAGCAATTACATGTAACCGGCGCAAAGCGCGGTAAAATACGCGCGTGCAAGTCACGATTGGTTTTGGTTTTGCTTCTCAGTGGTTGAGAAAGTGGCGCGAGTTTTCCTGGCCAATCACAGAGCGAAGCAATGCAAAACCAAAGCAAAACGCGAATTACTTTCGACACTCAATTGAAAACCACTCTATCGCATACTAATTAGTCTAGTATTACCTCACGAAATGGAAAACCATCAACCATTCGCGATGGCTTAGCGTTGACAATAAATGCAATTATAATATGGAGTGTGTGTTAAGTAACAGCCTTCATTTTGTAGGGAAAATTAACGGATACCGAAACCTTACAAGTATCGTAAATGGAAAAAAAAATTTGGCAGTTTCCTGCTTAAAATTTTGAACAATGATGGGGGATTATGGCTTCTGGTGTATAAGCAAATGCGGAATTAGATTCACTTAAACCGCATTTCCTTTTGCAGAAAATGTTTCCGGTTGCGTGCTGTTCACTTCAAAGAAATGAAAGGCTTTTGTCCACTTTGAAAGCCCTTCTGTTTCTCTTCCGACCTCTTTTATTCTTTCAAAATTCAATCGAGTTTCTCTGCTTAAATATCCCGTTCTTTTAGTGAAAAAAAATGATAATAATAATAAAAATAGTAACACAAGCATACACCCAAAGCTCACCAAGTTCGCACAACGTTGCTGCTCTTGAATTTTGCTCTAATGTGTTGACTTCCATGCCACACCAAATGTCACCCCAGTACATCCAAAGGCACAGCCATTGTCCGTTTGCAGTGTTTAAAACTTCTTAATGCTAGACACTTACGGCCACTACGGAGAAAAGTGATCTCCAAAACAAAAGACACCCACCAACGCACTCAAATCGTGGTCTCTGAAGAACAATTTCCCCACTTCCCCACACTCCATTCCGGCCTTTCCCCGTCCCCTCCCCAACTGAATGCAACTAGTTCACAAAAGACCTACTGAGGAAGTCTCAACTGACGAGCATGAACAATCAACCAGAGAGCATTTCCTCTCACTAACCGAGTTCGAGGTCCGTGCTGTAAGTTACGGACCGAGTTTTTCCCCTTGATTTATGCGCGCGGGCCATAAATTAATGGGAAAAACGAGGATCAGTTGTAACTTACAGTACGGGCCGAGAAAACAAGGTTAGTAAGATATTTATCATATCTCTGAGGTTTATCTGGCGCGCGGGAAAGAAAACTAGTTGAAGTCAAGCGGGCCGTACTGTAGATTATGGCCCGTAAAATTGACCAATCACAGCGCGCGTACTAAGTGAGAGATATAAAAGGTAGTGTAACAATCTAGCACATTAATCAGTGACCGCCTGCCACTGGGACAGCCAACCTGAATCTCGGTTTAGACAGAAGGTGAGATTATCAGTTAAGATTCTTTGATAAAAACAAAAATCAATAAATACTCTGAAAATGCCAAGGGAAGGATGCTTTTTCGATAGCTAGCTTTCCTTTGAAGCTGTATGGTTTCGGGGATTTGACAACATTTTAGGATTCAGCGGTGAAAACCAAGAGCGGCCTTGGCTTCTGGTTCCACAGTGAAGGTTAATTCTCATTTAGTTACTTCCCGTGAACCTCGAAAAATCCGTGGGAAGGAAGTCGGCGGTCGGAATTGAATTGCTAGTTGCAAAACAGACTGACGCAGGGCATGTAAGCTGGTAAAAAATGACAAAAAAGGATTTGTTATATTAATTGTCATCAGTGCTTTGCATTTATCAACAGCTATAAAGCCGCTTTTTTTCCGCCGTCTTTTTTTCTTTCGTTGTTTTTCAGTACGTACTGCGATAATTCTACCGGCCAATTTCGTGCATAGTGGAGTGAAAATATTTTGATGAACTTATGAACCTATTTCGTAATTAATTTTTGTTTTTGGAGAGCTTAAAATGTTGGCTTGGGTGCGATTGCCGGTTAAGACTATGGGAAAGCCACGAACTCCGATTTGAGAAGCTTAAGTTATATTCCGTATAAATTTCTGCAAATGAAGTACCAGAAGATCAGACTTCAGCAAAAGTTACCTTTAAATTCCCAGGTAGGGTAGCGCCTGATTTTAGCTTAAAATATTTTTATATCACCGTAAGTAACAAGGTAACAGAAGGCTTTTTTTCTCGTTCTTTATTAGCGAGTTGATAAAAGTAGACATACATATGGTAATGATGCAAAGTAATAGTTTTTTTGTTGTCTTTTTTCGAGTGCCGAGAAACTGTATATTCACAGTCAGACGTTTCGGGAATAACCCCTTCATCAGTCGGATAGTTGTGATAGCTGGCATTTAAATCGAGTGCCACGCGGCAAAACCATTTCTTGTGAAGCTAAGGAAATGTTTACTGACTGAACGACGTGATTTAAGGATTGTACGGCAGCTGCTTTAAATGAATAGAATTTAAAACATTTTACTTTACATTAAAGAACTCATTAATAATTAATGAAGGAAATAGAAAAGAAATTAAGTTTATATCAGATAACGACGCGGCTAAATTTTACATCCGATTTTCTAGGCCAATATAACCCCAAATCTAAATTTTAGTGTAAGAATGGATAGATGTGCAGTAAAGCTTTTAAAAGGGGCATTGTCACACTATTGTACCATCACTTTAAAAAGCTTAAAACTGCCAATGCATCAGTGGAAACCTCAAAATAATGGACTAGTTTTGCTGCCAAAGACTGTAGTACTGCATTGACACAATTAACTCCTGTATTCCATCAAAGATGACGAGGATGGAAATGGATTGAAATTTGAAAAAACTTGCCAGTTTTTCTCCAAATTTCAAGCCATGCATTGAAAAATCACCCCCAAAAATTATTATGATTAGCTCTCCCTGCTAAAATTTCATTGGAATTCATCTTGCTGATTCTGTAGGAACATTTTTTGCACGATAACAGGTAAAAGGCAGTAATTTTGGCAGAATTGAACCAAAAATCCAGGTGACAGTGCTCCTTTAAGTCGTTCAATAAATTCGCAATTCGTGTTTTATCAAGTCCTAAAACACTCGGCTGCGCCTCGCGTTTTAAACTTGATAAAACACTCCTGCTCTTTTAATAAACATTAGTTGATTTGCATAAAAGTTGAGTGGCGGAAAAAAAAGAGTTCTTTCGGCTTATCGCAACTTTGTTTTTGTATTATTGTTATTATTAGTATTATTTACCATTATTATTATTATTAATTATCTTTTTCACGGTTATTCTCAAATAGTCTTCTCTCTTGACCAGGTAATGTTTAATAAATGAGCAGGAGTGTTTTATCAAGTTTAAAACACGAGGCGCAGCCAAATGTTTTAGGACTTGATAAAACACGAATTGCATTTATTGAACGGCTTAAAAAGCTTTACTACACATCTATCCATTCTTACACTAAAATTTAGATTTGGGGTTATTTTGGCCTAGAATTTAGCCGTGTCTTTATCAGATATAAAGACACTCATTAAAAATTAATTTCTTTTGTATTTCCTTCATGAATTATTAATGAGCTTTTTAAGGATGTGTTGCGTTCTCTCCATTTAGAGGAAATTACCATCCTCGTTAAAAGACGTGGAGCTTTGTCAGCTGTGAAGCAAACGCACCTACAAAAGCCGCCAAATCACACAGGTGAGCTGGGCGATCGAGATAATCTACGTAAAACACTGCGCAGTCTCAGTTGAAGACAACCCAAACATGCACTTCATTCATGACGGCAGTTGATCTTGCATTAAGTATAACTAACAACAAAGGGTTACTTATCCCGAATAAAGCAAACCATATTTTCAAGTGGAAGAAAGCAGTGCACGACGTGTCTGTGAAAATTCTAAATCCTCTCCTATTCCTTTTTGATTATGAAATTCTCACCCACCCTCCCCCTTCCTTTGACGATAGTTCTAAAGAAAACTAGATTTGAGAAATTTGTTAAAACAACAACAACAACAACAACAACAAAAACCGCTGTTCGCATGTTTAGCTTAACTAAGAGCTTACTACTCATGCTTAGGAATTTTAGTAGTTCGCGTCATTCTCGTCCTTAGAGCCTCCTGGGAAGGCTCTGGGCACGAGAATAAGTTCCCGTCCCCCTCAAAACAATCCCATAATCGTTTGGGCGGTATTCTCGATTCCAGGCCATCACTCTTTCCCAAAGTGAGTTAACTACTGAGATACCGCAGTGAAAAGCAGTAGACCAGACGTGTTTTTTTTTATTTTGCAGCGTGAATATGAACTTGTCTTCCAATGACACGCCCAACACTTTTTCAGACCAGACTGTGGAAAGCCGAAGAACCCGATCATGCTTTTTCACGGGAATCTCGCAAGCCTTGCAGTTGAACTACTTCTACTACTCAAACTTCGTTCTCACACCAGCAACAGTCCTGTTAGGCATCTGGTGTTTCCTGTCAAACGGGTCAGTCCTGTTCGTAATGCTCAAGCTGAGGCTCCAAATTCGAGCAGGTCTCGCGACTCTTTGTAGTTTGACCTTGACCGACCTTCTCTGGGCCGGGTTGGTTGTTCCTCTGTTCGTAAGCTTCCGAGTCGCGGAATTTGCGGCTGGCAAAGCTTGCGCTAATCGCAGCGACTGGGACAGCCCCCTCATGGTTTCGTCTTTCTTCCTTTGCGTATTCTCAACAGTCGGTACGCTGGGGGTGATGAGCGTGGATCGGTACTTGGCAGTTTCCAGGCCGATGTGGTACAAAAGCACTGTGAGTAAAAAGCATACCATTTTCGCATGCTGCGGGGTTTGGTTCACTTCATTGTCCATGGTGGTCCTGAAGCAGGTCGCCGTGTTCCCTCGTAAGATTGTGGAGGTATTTGAGGCGTTCTACGTTGCCCCGATCGGTTCTCTGATCGTCACCCTCCAGGTGATGACACTTGTACATCTTCGCAGACATAACAATGCAGTAGCCGATATGAATGAAGGGGGCGATCATGCGCCAAATCCGGCGCTTTTAAACGAGACAGAGCGCCAGCTAGCCGTGACAACTCGCCATGTTGTAAGTTTCCTGGGCCTTGTTATTATTCCTGTCAGCTTGTCCGTGGTTTTGTCCTTCATGATTGGAATAAAACTCACCATCTTTACAGAGCCCCTGTATTTCCCTATCGCTACTCTGTGCTCTGGTATCAACCCCATACTGTACTACAGAGGCAATCCACGGATAAGAGATGGAATCGCTAAACTGATAAAATGCCGCTGAATGCCCAAGTCATGGAGGTTTTCTGTCGGGTCAGGTCTTTTCTTTTCTTAAAACAGTGAGCTCATGTCCCCACTCACACCAAATCTAAGACAGTTGAATGTGTACTTCAAACCTAGAGTTTGGTTCATCTCTAGTGATATCCATTTTGCCAGTTTTCTGACATAGAAATATCAATTTTTAATTCGTTAAACTTGATTTCACAAAATGTTCAGTTTGTGTGAAAGGGGCATTTTGCAAAGGCGACAGCGGAAATGTCAGAAAACAATGCAAGAGGTTCAATAAGCGAGATAATGCTTTCCAAGACGTGCATCAGGATTATTGGCCATGGGAATGAGTTCTAAATTTTATCGATTGGAAAAAAATTGTTGACACTGCATGAAAGAGCATCTCAAAAATGGTCACCTAACCAACTTTGACGCTGTTCAGTTGAATTGGAGCTGAAACAAAAGCTTTTGAAAACTGTGAAAATTAGAGACTTTGTATGGTTTGGAGGGACACACTTTCCGAATAGAGACATTTGTATGGGATTAAAGATCTAAATCCATGTCAACTGGCGAATTTTTGACCAAACATAGTCAAACTTGCTGAAAGTGCTTATTTTGTGATACCCTTTCATATGAGAATCGCTTTAGTTCAATGCCATTAATTTTCAATGAAGTTTGGATTCTTTCCCAGGCCTTACTCGTTTAGAACATGGCCAATTAGTGCACAACCAACGGAATGAGGCATTAGGTGATACGGCTAAATTATCAATAGATTTACCAAACCCAGCTACGACTCACTATACACAAACGTGTTTCTCCCATTATAAGGTGCTGAATAGATGTACTGTTACCCATGTTACCTTTTGGTCCCCTTGCGTAAGCTTGAGGCTATCGCATCCGGGAACGTTATTTGAAAAAGCTGTATAGTTTATGTGGTTCGTTAAGGTCACCATGAATACACCAGTCCGCAACACGTTTATGACAGGTAATTTTAATTAAAATAATTCAAACTATAAATGTCTGGAGTTAATATTGTTAGTCAACTATGAAAACGACCGTCTAGTCGAATAAGAACTGCGGCGAAGACCTAATTGTTAGCAGACCTTCCCCATTCACTTATTTCCTCATCTCACAGCCTACTGATGCCTTCAATTTTCGCCAGGCCAAGTGTTGGCGAAGACCGTGCAAACTTGGCTAGTAAAAACTGACATTCCGCTTAAGATTTCCTCTAAAGTCGATTAAGTACAAAAATAAAACGTTTCCTCGCCAAAAGTCGCAAACAGTAACCTTGGCAAATCTTAATCGCCTGAGTTTCGGGCATATAATAACTGCATGATATTGGTTTATTGCATACAAACAAATCATAGTTTTAAAATATAAGGAAACAAAAAACAAACAAAATATGTCGGGCGGAAATAAATACTGTAGCTATTAAGATATACACCACAGGCTGCACTGACAAAGACAATTATTTCTCCAAAAATTTGATATTCAAACGTGATATTCAACGAACAGTCCCGTGTAAATTGGACAATCTATATGAAACTCACAACCGTAAAACGTTGTTAAGATAAAGGAATTCCCAGTTAGTTCCAGTGAATTGAACCTGGACAGCGTGCTTAGAACGTACAACAGTAAGAAACAGAGAACATTCTCTTGCCAGTAATGTTTTAAAATATTAAAGGCAGCTTAAGTTTTTGTTTAGTTAAAAAAACTCTTTCAACATACGTCTTGACAATTACGATAATACACCTTATTCCAAAATGGCGGCCAATTTATTATTCTTTTGTTTGCATGTTAATTAGCCTTCTTTCCCTCGTCAACATGTATCAAATACAAAAGAAATTGGAAGTGAAAATGAGGCAAAGAAGGTTAATTAACATGAAAACAAAAGAATAATAAATTGGCTGTCACTTTGGAACAAGGTGTATCGTAACATTTGCTTTGAACAATGTGACAAACGAAGCCACTCCATCGTTAGGGAGGGCAGTGGAGCGAAAAAGGAAAGTAACATTGAGTTCTATGTTTGACGCTGCCATCCATCCATTCTTGGTTGTTGAGATCTGTGGTTAACGTTCCTAGTCATTCTGTCTTGGTAGCGGCTTGCGAGCTCATTCCGAAGCAACTGATCTCACCAGCTGTTATCATGTCTTTTTTCTTTGCTTCGTCAGCTTTCTTAACTTGAAGGCAAACTATGCAAAACTTGGGCATTAAATTTCGGAGTTCCTCGGTCGAAGCTAAAGCAGTGCACATCAGACGAAACACTTGATTCGTTGCCAGAACCACTGTAACCCGTGAACAGCATTTCAGGCATTAACACCTGCTTGCCCTCTATCGTATCTTCGAATTCCCGTCGGGAACTGCTTGGGTTCGTCGGTCCTGTTCTCAGTTCTTCAGCTGAAGTTAAGGCAGTCAACATCAGACGGAAAACTTGCTTCATCGTCAGAATCACTGGAATCACTGACAAGCATTTCAGGCAATAACACCTGCTTGGTCTCTCCGTTATCTTCGGACTCCCGTCGGGTACTGTTTGGGATCGTCGGTGCTGCTCGGGCGTCTTCGTCTCCCTCGTCTTCTTCCGAGGAAGACCAGACTTCCCAGCGATCGAAATCGATACTGACGTAAGGCAACTAAGGAGCAAGAAGGGTAAAAAAATTAGCTTGCTATCTACTCTTATCCATCGCCCTCGCTCGTTGTAGTCTTCAATTCCTCTTAAGGTCTGTCAAGTGCGTATCCACTCGACCGAGATCACAAAACTGCACGAGGTATGCACGTGATAGGATTACCTAGAAGCAAGGGCGTAGCTAGGGGGTCCTGCGGTGCCCGTGACCCCTCCCCCTTTGTAAGCCTTTTTTAAGCAAACAACCTACAACATTCAGGTGGCGAAAACGCCATGACGATATCTTGACCTGCAAAAGCCACAGTGTGACCCACCCTTTGAAAAAACCTGGCTACGCCCCTGCAAAGCAGCTCTCGTGTTGAACCCTTCCCGTCCCGAATCTTCGTCCCGTGCTACCTTAGTAGCATTCCAATGTTTTCAAGAACTTTTTCTTTTTTGTTGGGGGTGGGGGGGTGGGGGAATCATTTCAAATTGGTTTGGTTGGATAACTTGTACAAAGGCGCGGAACTCTGATGAAGAGGTCCAGCAAACAGCTGAGAGAAAATTTACTGTAAACGTTTCAAAAGATGATGTAAACAGTAACTCAACTAACCCTCCTGGCATTATGGTGACGTGACCCAATATTTTTATTACTACTATTACTTTTTTCAAAACGAGTTTTGATTTTTCCAAAACTGAAAGTGACATCGGGCTAATGTGCTAGACAAAATAAAGTACTTTCATTTCTGAAAAGGTTATAGTTTAGAAATTTTGGTAATGAGTGATCCTAAAGGACCTTTTTAATATACGAATAAAATCTAAATTCTGCAAGCTAATATAACCCTTGGCATGGATAACAGAAACTTTGAACGTAATTACAATCAGTGTGCATGATATTTTGCATACTAATAGTACTATGGAGAGCAACACGTCGGCAAAAACTCTTTGATGATAGTCGTTTCAATTTGAGATCTAGCATAACATTTGACGTGAACGTTTCCCCACTCTTATTGGTATTTCGAAATGTCGTTTTAGGGGACACGGGCTTTATGATTTCTTAGTGCAAGAGGCCTAAATTAAATGCAGTATAAATCTTCAATTTCAGGTAGTTTTTATAACGCGTTCAATTTGTTTTCGAGTTTCATAAAATAGCCTCGTATCAAACCATGCCAATATACATTTATCGCAGTTTCCATGTAGATGTCGCACCACTCAAAAAACAAGTATTCTGATATTTTAATCTGTGAATTGATTCCTATTGAAAAAATCCAGCGGAAAAAAAAAAAACTCATCAAAAACAAAACAAAGTTTGCCTAAGGTAAGACGACCTCCTAAGCTATATGCAATTAAAAGGTCGGCCTCCATGCAAAAAGTTTTAAATTTACTGTTGATGTGATGCATGCCTCAGCTCACGTTCAATGACAATGGTAACGGTTTATCGTGTAACTAATCTACCCACTTTATGTTCACTAACCGTAAAATTACTAATATCTCTCAGATAAAACGTTTACAAGTTCTCCAACAAGGGCAGGTAACACTTAAAAAGACGTCCTTAAAATTTCTAAAACCGGAGAACACGCACGTATGAGACAGAGCCAGCGCCCAAAGGCCTGTGACAGTTCACTTCGCTATCGTCTCTCTTCGAACGTTAGCCCCGATGGACACGAAAATTTTGCAGCCTGAGAAAAAGAAAATAGGTTTTACCGCCCGTATGGCGGCCCTATATGTTGTCACAGTGTGCGTTATTTGCACATCGTTTTTGCTTTTTAACCACCTCCTGGTAAATCAGCGAATCAGCGCATTGGAGAAGAAACTGGAAGACTTGCAAAGGCGTGGGATAACGAATATTAATGTGTCTTTGCTTCACCACGAGTGGAGTACCCGGGCTATGAGATCGCTGGAAGATGAAGCACTTAAGGGAACCACTGATCGGGATTTCGAACGGCTGTTCGACGCCTCGAGAAAAAAGTGCTTTCAGAAGTATCCAGTTCTTTCCTAAAGTATTGGAACTGTTTCCTTGAAAGAATCAAACTTGCGTCAGGCAGTTCTCATTTAATTTTACAAAAGCAGTCGCATACAGTCGGACCATTCAAAAAACGTAACTGAGTACTAGATCCTTTCCTTGCAGAAGTGCAACATTAAAAATGAAAGGAGAGATTAAAATCGAAATGAAAGTGTTCGAAGCTAACTGCACAGAAACTGTTGACAAATCGCAAGCGTCACCGAGACTTTTCCAGTTTTAAGTTGAGTTTAGAGACGTATGCTATTTCTATAACTGATTCGACTCCTTGGCAAGAATATTAAGGAAATGCTCTCTTCACGCCATTGCAGTATTTGTAATACGTGTGAGTGAAAAGGCTGTTCAACAGTCCAGTATCAGTGAAAGGGCATTCAGTTAAGATAGAGTGGAGTCACAAATATCGGCCATATTTCACGGACTGTTTCATTTTTGTTTTGTTCCCGTAAAGGCCGAACCACGATGCGAACCAATCTGTGAATCCCCCAAAAGCACAAGACTGGTGGTTTCTCGCTTACCTTCGAGGTACGTCTCTTTCATTCACACTAAGAAACATTGTTGGGTTTTAAGAATTTTTGTAAGCTGTATTTTCACTTTCTAACAAGGAAGAGACGGTCGCGATGGAAGAGAAGGCCCGATGGGGCCACCCGGACCAAAGGGTCCACCTGGGGCGCAAGGGAGACAAGGTCCCAAGGGAGAAGATGGTCAACCGGGTACACCTGGAACACCCGGAAAGAAAGGCGACCCGGGACATCCGGAGACCAGGGTCCTCAAGGACTTAAAGGTATATTGCTTGCTGTAAACCTTTGAGCAAGTGCTGGAAGGTAGCCCCTCCAGTATGATCCAGTGTAATAATGTGCATGCATAAACAAACGGATTAATATAAGCTATCAGTTTCTTCCTTCGCTGTCTTCTGTGGCAAAAGAAACAACACTTTCCATAAATAATTATTGTCGGACCGCTTAGATGCATGAAAAACAACCTTGACATCAACCTCGAGACCGATTGTCGCAGCAACAGCTTGCAAAAGACAGCAGTCCTGGCTTAATATTGACAGGAAATACAAGGAAAAGGTCGATCATTATAAAGGTCTATTAAGTAGTTATTAACACACGATAAAATTACTGCAGAGCTGGTGTGGTCGTGCATCTACAAAGTTAAATACAAGTTTAACGTTAAAGTATAATCATTTTCATAAGATGAACCTAGCCCCGCTTTGATAATAAGTCTCAAACGTTTTCTTTTTTTTGTCATCGGGCCGAAGCAAACCTAGCCTGCATAACAGGCGCTTATTTAGCCGAGCGCCAAGCGGGAGAGATGGAGCGCTAAGCGCGACACGCGAGCGCGGAGCACTCGCGTGTCGCGCTTCGTGCTCCATCTAGTCTAATCTCTCCCGCTTGGCGCTCGGCTGAATAAGCGCCTGTTATAAAGGCTAGCAAATCTTGCGCCACTTACTCAACCAACGAGCAAGCCAATCGTCACATCCCTGCACGCATTTTTCACGCGCTCGGCCTCGACTACATTCACTTGCTCAAACTCCGATTGTTTCATTCCGCTGAACTGTTCATACCATTGTGCGTTTTTAATGAGTATCCAAAGAAACTGCGTTGGTTTTGGTTTCATGACCCTCAATTTAAGACCACTCAGACTCTAATACCTTGTAATTAAACTCATCATTCACAACTTTTAGGCGAACCAGGAACACCTGGCACCAATACGCCTTCACCAGGCCCTCGCGGACCTAAAGGAGATACAGGAGAAAAGGGCGGTCCTGGGGCAGATGGACCACAAGGACCGAAAGGTGAAAAGGGAAAACCAGGATCTGGACAGGCTGGGGTGACGTATGTTCACTGGGGGAAGAACAAATGTCCCAACGACACTACAACAGTGTACGAAGGTAAACTGATACAGCAGAACTACTTCTACGGCTACAGTAGATAGAATGAATGGAATGACACGTTCACAAACACTAAGTAGTTTTGACCAAATATAAAGAGAATCTTAACTTTAGTTTCAAAGAGTGGCTATAGATCTTTATGTGCAAAATGCTCTGCAACACGAGTTTTGAAAGCTAAATTCCAGTCCTTACAGCATGAAAAAATTATGACCTTCTCGCCCTTTCTTACCAGCGACTGTTATGGGCGAAAAAAAAAAAATGAAACTGTGCCGCGAAATTCACATTTTGTGAGATACTTCAAAACCTATGTTCAAACTTTGCCTACGTAAAATACCGCCAATCTCTACTAACTGCTCTAACCTTCTAAATAAACCCTCCACCTCTCTAAGAAGGCCCATTTTTAGTAATTACCTCCTCCCCTATCATCTTCTCCTTCATGACAAAATTACGATAAAGGACATTTCATATATCATTCACAAAAGACATTTTATTAATTAATCACGAATGTAGCACTCCATGAGCAATGATCGAAGTACGTTTTACCCACGAGGGGGGTGTTTGAGAACAAATACATTCTTGATCTTCGGCTCCTCCACGACCTCCAACTTCATGCGCTTCATATTTTCCAATCCGCCTTCTAGTTCACCTTCTTAGAATCTGCTACTGGCACCGCGTATCGCTAAATTAAATAAGCCTATCCCTCTCTATACCACCCCCCCCCCAACCCCTCAAACGTAATTAAAATAAATAAGCACCCAGGAGGGGGAGGGGGACTTAGTAGAAGATTTAAGGTAATTTGTTTGTTCACGCATTCAGGTTTTGCCGGAAGCAGCTACTACAACCATTACGGAGGTGGAGGTCAATATCTTTGTCTTCCAAACCTACCGGTGTACGACACATACAAGGATGGTTTCCAGTCCAACTCTTACATCTATGGTACAGAGTACGAGGTCTCGGCTTATAGTCCATTCAAACGCAGCCTTCACAATCACGACGTGCCGTGTGCCGTATGTTACGTCCAGTCACGCTCCTCTCAGCTGATGATACCCGCAAGGAATGACTGTCCTGCTGGTTGGACCGAGGAGTATCATGGGTATCTGATGTCATGGCACCACACCCACAAGAAATCCGGGGATTTTGTTTGCATTGACGAGGACGCCGAATTTGTTCACGGCAGTCACGCGGGAAATGATGGCGCTCTACTTTACCTTGTGGAAGGCGTGTGTGGTGCGTTGCCATGCCTACCGTACGTAAGCGGACGAGAGCTGACATGTTCCGTGTGTACCATGTAGTTCAAGCACGTGGCCTTATAAACTTAGCTTTGGTACGAAAAGTGCTTTTTGCTTACAGCGGTGACAAGCAACAGAAGAAATTCAGTTTCTCAGATTACCAAGCAGACTTTCAAGAAACTCAACATTAAAATGTGAGCTAGATTGTTGACGGTAAAATTGCTATCCCAATTCACAATGTTACTGTTCTAACGTAGAAGTAACTCACAAATGTGTCAGTTCACAAAGTAACAACTGCAAATGTATCTTGTTACAAAAGAGATAAAAAGCAAGCATTACAACGCTTTCGAATCTCCGTTATTGCTGTTAATCTTCAAAATGAATCTGTCAACTTTTGTCGACAAATCTCTTCCCGTCAAAGCGATTGCATTGAATGAACAACCTCGTACAAGGCAAATCTCATTCAAGGCGAAACACATAAAATAAGCAGTGACTATTCTTTCGTGTAGTCTAAGAAAACCAACTTACGCAGCAACGGAAAACGTCTAAGTAAACAGTTGACGCGTTAAAAAATGACACGAAACACGCCATGAAACTTCAACCAACTGCTATTCGAAACCTGTTTCTAATCTGAAGCAGTGTAGCCTCTTCCACGTACATGTAATAACTTTAACGATCCCCAGGCGAAACGCCAGCTTGATTCTTGTGTTTACAGCAGCTATTTATCCCTCAGAAGTCAGATGAAAACTTACCTTCTCTTTGCTCTTTAACAGCCGTGTCCACACCGCGTGGTTTCTCTTGCGTAGGTTAATTTGCACCTCATAACCTTTCACTTGTAGTTTACTGTCCTGAGGAAGGAAAGTAAATGAGAAGGATGAACAGAAGGCAGAAATACTTTAAAACTTTTCTTTGTTTCTCATTTCTCAATAACCACGGACAAGATATGTTTCTCCATCACTTAAAAGTGTTAACTGAAACTTCTCCTTTGCATTTGGTTCGCATCGTTTGAGCAAAATTCCAAGGGCATTCAAGAACATGAGCCAGAAGTTTCAAGGGCACTTAACGTCGAAACACAATTTTTTGCTACGAAGTAAAAGTTTGTAAAACGTTGCCCGCTCATTTGATTTGATCCACAATTCTTTACATAGGTAATTTTGCAATGGAAACGACAAATTTTAGGTACTCCCAAGCACCTTTAATTGATACGTCTGATTTCAAGGACTTCCAAGGTGTCTACGAAGCATAACCTTCCACCTCTCCAACCAGCAGGAATTTCTGTCCCAAAGATGGATGCTGTAGAGAGGCTCGCTGGTACTCAACCCTAACTCAAGCGAGTACTGTATTGCTACTCCTCTGGGTTGCCCCAGACTCATAGCGGCTGCGGTTTGCTTTTTATCTCTTCTGCGCCTTAAATGTTGAAGTCCTAGACTGGTTTTCACTAGCGACGCAAGCACAAGCGCAAGCACAAGAGCGCTTATTTCACTGTGTAAACGGGCTTAACGCAAGCATAAGCATAAGAGAAAGCACAAGGATAAAAAAATTTCCTTTTCCTTGTGCTTGCGCTTATGCTTGCGTTCGCTTGCGTAGTGTTCGGTTTCACTTGGCATAGAGCGCTTTTCAATTGTGTGTCGAAAGTAATTATGGTTTTGCTTTGGTTTTGCATTGCTTCGCTCTGTGATTGGCCAGCAAAACTTGCACCACTTTCGCAACCAATGAGAGGCAAAACCAAAACCAATTGTGACTTGCACGCGCGTATTTTCCCGCGCTTTGCGCCGGCTACATGTAATTGCTTCGTATTCTGATTGGCTCATTGCACTGCTTACTTCTGTTGTGATTGGTCAGAGTAATTGCTTTGGTTTTGGTTTTACGACACTCAATTGAAAAGCGCTCTAAGCTACTTATGCTTGCGCTTATGCTTGCGCTTGTGCTTGCGTCGCTAGTGAACACCAGGCTTATCTCACCCCACAGAAGTATTGTAGACCGCCATGAGACTATGTGATATGTGCGGTAGATAAACACATTACCATTACCATTATTGCTACCCTTCTGGGTTGCCCCCCGAAATCTGCAGGTACCCATTGGCACTGTTGAGCTCAGTATAGTGTGGTATACTGTGGGACTCACGCAACAACAACGTGAGCAGGGATCCTTACTATTTACACGGAAATCCAGGAAATTCTGGTTGGAAAATGAAATGGTACACACCATTCCATTTGGAACATTTCAGAAATTATAGGCCATCGGCTTAATCATTGCACTTTTTCTTTTCTTTATGAGCTTTCCAGTTGATACTAATACATTTTGTGATTTGTCCATTTTGCGTTTGGACAAGGTTGGGGTGCATATTTTCACCTGAAAATGAATTTCCACCCGGCCGATGGTTTGTGTAAATGATAAGCGCCCCAGAAGGGCAGGAAACGAAAATGCAACCACTAGTGAACACTTCTACCCACCGAATGCAATGGATCGATGTCTTCTAGCAATTCAAGGTCCAGTTCGTACATTCTGCGCCCCATCTGGGTTCTATGGAGTAAGGCAAAGAGGAAGTGTGAGTTAAGGGATTGGAAAGCAAATGGATGATGCCAGATGTACCTTGTACGACATGTAAATCAGAACCATAAGAAAGTAATTCTCAGAAGCTTTGATTTAAATTCGAAGGCTTATTTAGTTACCACCGCATCCATCCCGTGGAAACTTCATAGCGCTATTTCTTTCACACCTCAAGGCAAAGCTTACCTAAACTTGAGCCTGCCAGCAGTGATCTCGGTGTACGCATGCTCCCTCTTCACGTCACGCAGTTTCACACAAACTCGTACCAGGTCTCTTGTCTGTGACCAAACTGTTTTTGGATGCACCCTGTGGAAAGAGCGAAACCCGCTTTGAACTGAATCTAAAATATACCGGTTACGTTTCTCCTTAAATGAAACTTTCCACATAACACATTCAAATAAAAGAATAAAACAATAGCACCTGAAATACTCGTTACTACCTTGTGTACGACACGAGAAAGACAGTTTTTTTTTCTTTCGCCAATTTCGAAGCATACATTGTTGAACAATTCATCTGACAACCACTTACAGCTATGGACGTCTACTTCAAATTACACAAACCTACCTAAACGGTACAAAATTATCCTCTTCTACTGCAGTAGGTTTGGCTTGAATTATCGGTCTAGCTAAAGGGACAGGATTTCTCTGAGGCTGTCGTAACGATGATGACGTTTGCTTCGTAGACGGCTTAGCAGATTCTTTAGCAAATGACGTTCGGCTGGCAGCGAAGACCCAGTCATTTTCCTTGTCGCTGTCGTCTCCCCCTCCCAGTGGAGGTAGGTCTTCATCGTCATCGCTGTCTCCCACACCATTGACCATATTTGTCTCGGCAGCGTTTTGTCTCTGACCACTGCCAGGGCTGGATGGAATAACTTGGGTTCTAGAGGCAGGTAAGCGTGCTTGAGGACTGGCGCCTGGGAACACGTCAGCCGCTGAACCGAGAAGTCGCTGCAATAAATCCCCACACACACGGCGCGAGATAATCCCAAGTTTCTTTAGTTCGTCCGTCATGAAGCTGCAAAAGGAAAAAAAGAATGTTCTTAATTGCCTTGGTTCTCTCTAGCAATTGGGCAAAACGATTGGTCATGTTATTATTAGTTCTATAGCTCAGGTACTTTAAATGAAACGCAGGGATACTCGTTGATTGTTGCCAGGTCACCTGGTAAAGGCGAAACAAACGTAGCCGCGTGGGCCACCAAGAGATGCCTCTTTTCTTGCATTATGATTGGCTACTCAATCGCCAGATAGTATTCATTATTCACCTCCCAGGAATCACTAGGAACCGGTTGTTCGAAAGCCGATTAGCGCTAATCTGCGATTAAAAGTTAACCGAGGTTTTCGTCTCACTCACTGAGAACGCTTTTTGAAAGCAAATTCTAAGCTCAAGGTAAAGAAAAGTTACATTCAAAACTTGAGGGCGAACAAATTTTGAAAAATCTTCATCGACCATTAATTAAACCGAAGCCAAAGTTCAAACTAATCCGGGGCTTTGAACAACTGGGCCCAGGATTCCCGCGAAAGTTTTAGGTCACAAAGCTAATCATTTAGGCCTGGATATCCACCGGTTTGGTGTTGGCGAAACAGTTATTCATTTCCCTATCCCGTGAAGGTGAATAGTGGCTTTTTCTTAGCCAGCTTCGGTGAATTAATATTAACTATTGGACAATTTGTCGGCAAGCTCACGGTTTCTGTCAGCTGATATCCCCGCGCCAACGATCGGCTATTTCTATAGAAAACAAAAGGGTAGCCTGCTTAACAGGCATTTATTTAGCCGAGCGCGAAGCGCGAGACACGAGCGTGAAGCATCAGGCGAGAAGGGGAAAATTTTTTTCTCCCTGTCACCTGGCGCTTCACGCTCGAGTCTCGCGCTTCGCACTCGCCTAAATAAACGCATGTTATGCAGGCTACTAAAAGCGAGCCGTTTAATTAATTCCCCGTCAACAACACCGCTTGTGTTTGAGTCAAGAGAAGTAAACAGGGTTCGTACTCTTTTTTGGACTAAAAATTCAAGGACTGTTCAAGGACATTCCAGGGCACAATTCCAATTTTTCAAGCACTCCATCCCGTAAAAAATGCCATTAGAAAGTGATACTAGATGATCGGGTTTAAGGGATAACTGCCAGATTTGTTCAAGTCTAAGTCTTTTCTAGTTCTTCCACTAAGTGGAAACAGTCAAACAGCAAATTTTAAGGTTTTTCAAGGACCCAATGCACTTTTCACGGACTTTCAAGGCCTTGAATTTTGATTTTCAAATTCAAGGACTTTCAAAGACTTTCAAGGTACGTGCGAACCCTGAGTAAACCTTTCTGCTTAACCCGGAGACCGGCCTCATCAACAAAAAAATTCAGTAAAAGTGTTTTATTTCTATCTATAGTTGATTTGCGAGTTCAGCAAATTCCTGGTGCGCGCTCTCACACAGTCAATCACAAACTTGTCGTTCTTACGCAGCCAGTCAGATTTCGAAGTTGCCCAATAGTCTGTCTCTGAGTTACGCTAAAAGGCCAAACTAACGCGGTATTGAGCGCATGGAGAAGAGTAAAGGAATCGACTTGAGAAATCTTGAAACAACTGCATAAACAGTGTTACTAATACCTTCGTAGCGTGGTGATCATTCCCAGATGGCTCATCACGTCCTTGTTGTATTGGTTATTGGCGGCCAGTGTCTTGAGAGTCAGTGCACCTTGCTTGATGATCTGATTTGAATCAAACAATCCAACATTGCATGCACTTTATATTTAGAAAATTAACGTGACAACTGCGCACACTTTACAACTTCGAACTCTAACATTTTCTCCATGGTACAGCACAACAATTCAGGCGTGTAGTGCCTACGACTAGCGTGTCATTTCAAAAGAGTTTATAGGCAGAAAACAGATCTTCGAGCTGATAGAAGACAACAACAACAACTATATTTTGCTCTTCTCTATCACTATATAGATATAAAAAATTAAACAAAGAAAAAACAAAACACTCGCATGTAACGATTTAGAGCCGTGAGACTGAAGTAACTGAGGTAACCAATTTGTAACGAAGTGGACAAAAGGATCAGCGATTTAATTAGCCTATCAGACTAGAGAGGTCTTTCATCAAAAGGAGGGCAAGGCCAATAATCTAACTGGCGTCACGCGCACGAAGACGCGTACGAGCAGGTCACGGTTAGTTTTGGTTTTCATTCTGATTATTGATTAAGAGTGGCCTGAGGTATTTTTGGGCCAGCTACAAAGGAAACGTGAAATTTACTTTAGATATCTAATAGGAGACCATTTTGTGCTACCTTAATTACTCGACGGAAAGCTGTTGTTCATTTAGTGAGTAGTTGAAGAGAACTCACTTGCTCTGATGGCGACTGCTGCATCTTTTTGCAAATGTTCTCGATGCCTCCGTACTGACGAATGAAGTTACGGTTCCTAAAAGGAGAGCAAAGAAATCCTCGAGTTAAATATCATAACAAACGACGATGGCTTATCGTCAACGTTTTCTGACTGAATACCCACTTGTTAACGTTATATTGACTCTCATCTTCAGCTTATGTTCAGCTTAAGTTCATCCGCGATGTTTGCGAGTATAATGACAAGTATTGCAGTTCGCTCTCTATTTTTAAAGACTCCTCTTTTTGGTCAAGCTTTTTTTTGTAATTTTGTTTCATTTCATTTTATTTTTAATTTATGTCAATTACTAGTTTTAAATTAATTTCTATTGTAAAATTGTAAAGCGCCATAGGGCAGTTAGTGTATATGACGCTATATAAATGTGTCATCATCGTCTCCGTAAAGGCTGCTGCTGTACTGGGTAGTAAATTCACTAGGCGACTAGGAGGAGTACAACCAGTCCTCTAAGCCTAGCAAATTAGGAATCTTCGCAAGACGTATGCGGAAGCCAGGACTGCTGTCAATCAAAAAGGTAAGCGCCTAGTGTCTCTCAAAACAGCAACAGTAACATCATGCGTGCTTGCGCGACACGAAGGGCAAACGCCTTCTGTCCAATCATCACCATCATCATCATCATCATCATCATCATCATCATTATTGCTATACAAATAGTCTTTAGTACAAAACTGCCCGTAAGGCGTTTTACGACAGTCAATGAAACTGTTTATAACCAAGCTACAAGTCAATGAACGACTTGAAAAAAAAAGCATCAAAGTTTGGCAAAACAATGGTCCACCGTGCATGGTACAAAATTTGAAATGACGAATTTAGCAGAAAAATTTTGCTGAAGAAAAAAATATCGCCAGCAAAATTTTCTGCCACACTCGTCAAAACAAGGTCACCGCCAGCCTCGTTTCCATTCATAGGCCAGGTCACAGGGCGTGTAACAGTAAAATGGCTATTATAAGTTTGGGGAACGTGTGGTGGCCAAGTAGCTTATGTTGAGTTGGCCACCACTAAACTTTTGATACCTGAATTGCAGAGCCTGTACGTAAACAAGGGAAACTGATTTGAACCAAGTATGCAGATAAATAAAAACTAGAACGCAGTGAACAAAAATCACTGATTAGTGTTCTACCATAATAAGATAAAGCACCCTGTAATAACAAACAAGAAACTCACTTTAAATCAATAGCTAACATGCCAAGAGCCCAGATCACCCGTTCTAGAACATTTTCACTTTCCGTAATAGCAGTCAGTTCACACAGGGTCTTCACACCGCCACAGTCTTGTACAGCTTGACAATTGCTGCGGAGATTTAAAATGCTTACATACATACTTTATTTATTGCAGAAGCAAACTATATATACAATTAAAAACTAAAAAGAAAAATGCTTCTAGAAAAGGAAGTAAAGAGGTTAACCCTATATGAAAACTCCCTTTAAAAAAGAGAAATATAAATCAAGACCTTTACAATCAAATATTTTTAAATACTATTTGACCTTAGATTTAAAATGCTGAAAGCTATCAGCTTCTACTATATCACCCGGTAACTCATTGCATACCGGTAAGTACTTTTTCTGTTAAACGCATGGCCCATGTACCACGAAGTGGTGGATTTCTTGGATGGAAAAGAGACCGGTATTATTTTATGACGATTTTCCAAGACAGAATGAGAAGGCTTGGAAAAGTTAGTCTCGCTTCTTCAAGTCGCAACCCATTTCGTCCTCGTCACCCGAGGCTATAGAAAACCGCAAATAGTCTCGACGCACACGTCATTCTTTTAAAGGTTCTATTATTGCAAATCCATCTTTGGGTGAGTCTATCCAAATTATACGACAGTGCCTCTTTAAGGCTATACCGAACTTCACACTACACGCTGCAAACAAAGGTGTGGCCCTATAAAGTTAGGTAAAGTTTATTTAAGTTGTCACGGGAAGGAGTGTCAAATTAGCCGAGGCTACATACAATCCGACCAAAAAACTCCGTGTGGCCCAAACCAAAGGTCTGTGAACAAGTACTTTAACTCAATTTGACTTTCATCTCCCTTGTTGGGCCATGACGTAATGGTCCTTTAGTCTGCAAAACTGCGTGAAAGAAAATATAAAAGCAAATGCACGCTCACATTTAACAATTACCCTGCGAAATTGCGCGGAATATCCCCTGATAGTTAGCCGACGAGACCGAAGGCCGAGTTGGCTAAAATCATGTGATATTCCGCAAGATTCGGCAGGATAATTGTTTTATTATTCAACACGTTCATGAAAAAGCACAATTTTCTGCGTTTACTACAAAAAAGGTGGAAAAGCCGCGACACGCAAAATTACGCATATCGCGGGATATCTGTTGAGTACGTACGACAACGATTGAGCGCGCTGTGACCATATTTGGACTTTGTGACAATGTGTTGAATAACAATCATTAAAGCCTGGTTTTGACTAGCGACGCAAGTACAAGCGCAAGCATAAGCGCAAACATAAGAAGCATATGCCAAGTGAAAACGACTCTACGCAAACATAAATGCAAGCACAAGGAAAAGGAAAAATTTCGATCCTTGTGCTTATGCTTATGCTTGCATTAAGCCCGTTTTCACGGTGAAATAAGCGCTCTTGTGCTTGCGCTTATGCTTGCGTCGCTAGTGAAAACCAGGCTTAATACTTCAGCACACAATTTCTTGACTATATCCGGCATCCTTCCGCAATAAAGTTGTGCATCACGTTCCCGTGCCATACCGTGTAATAATTTTAGGTAAGCTTATGTAATGTTGCACGGTCCAAGAGGAAATGAACAATGATGAAAAATACTCCTTACCTGGTGTGATCTTTTACAAGCGAGCCAATGGCCCAGACTATTCTTTCTTGAACCTGAATATAGAGCATGGCAAAGAAGCTATGATTTCGAAAAACCAAATGGTTTAATTTTATAATGTAAAGTTATCATTCAGCAATGAAATGGAAAGTGAGTGGTGTTATATTTCACAGAAAATCAACAGAGCCCTAAAGTGTGACGTCACAACTATTTGAATTTTTCAAATTATGGGATTTGTTGAGATTTTCAGAAAGAGTAAGATGAAAAATGCTAACTTGGCAAAAATCAGCATGTAAAGGCAAATTGGCTCTGAGATATTAGCACTGTTATACTCTGCTGACTCCATAAAAATCCTTCCAAATTTTACTTGGTTCATAACGCTATGAAGCTTGCTCTCAAACTGTAAGAAAATGCAGATTTTTGGCAAGAAGGTCTTTTTTATCGTGTTCTTTCTGAATATCCGAAAAAATTCCATGATTTCACACATTTCATTTAAATTTTTGTGACGTCAACACTTAGGACACTTATAGCACCTCCTCCACCCCCAAAGAAATACATCCACTGGCTTCACTGGCTTATCAGGAAAAACCAGTCATTGAACTGATAGGTCCGTCAGAAGCCAGCACACCAGTAATGACCTCGCCTGATCTTTCGACCAAATAACCTGGATACCACTCTTCTCGCACGTGAAGAAAGTCGTGTGTTGTGTACAAACCGCATAACTCGAGCTCTCCATTAGCCGAACTGTATAAGCATGCGACTACAACTTACTCTGTCATCTGAAACGGTCGTCAGCAGTCTACACAAAGCCTTGATCCCGGCATTCTTTCTAACTTCGTCCTGATTTCTGCTGACCAAAAAAAGGAGGGAGGAAAAAGAAAGGAAAACGAAGGAAAAAATCATATGGATTGCATTAACAGATAAGGAAGAGCTTTGTTTTAAAAATAACACCCTTCAGAATACTAGCAATAGGGCATTTATCACAAAGAATAACAAAATTATTCCAAATTATAACATCATGATTGGGAAAAGCTTGCAGAGGGTTGTCAGCATTAGAAGCTATTTGTCAAGACATTCCTTTACCTAGGGAAGAAAACAATCCGTCAATTTGCTGTTGAGATAACAGCCTCTCGATAACAACGCATCTTGCACCAGCACAACCTCATCCTCAAGGTTTCCTCGGGATTCAAAATGGCGGAACGCCCAAGCCGCCTTCTTGAAAGCAGAGATAGACCTGGGGATGAGGTTGGCACCAGTAAACCCCAAACCAGAGTACTTTAATCCTCTGTAGTCCTCTATACTTACAGTTGCCTTCCCTTACCTTTCTGTGGCAGCAACATTTTGCAGCGCCCATGCCAAACTTTCTTGAACAGCACTGTCTTCAAACTGGATAGAAAAATAAGAGCAAAAGGAAAACCTGTTATCGCAGTATCTGACACTAGTTTTTATAACGATAAGGTTTTCGACCCTGAGCGTCCCTATACCACCTGGGCTAAAATCAGCAATTAGTTAGCACGGTTGTTAGTTTGTTAGTTAGATAAGTAGTTAGTTGGGTAGTTAGTAGTTAGTTAACAAATTGCTAGTTACAGAATTAACCTTTTATATTCAGACATTTACTTTTCATAATGGGTTGACTAGCACGTATGGTTCGTCAGTTCCCTTCTAGTCTTCCCAACTGCCCTGTTATGTACTTAGATTTTTTTATTAATTGGATTATTGTAATATTGTATATCTCTTTCTTTTTTCTTCTAATTGTAGTGAAAATGGAATAAATTAAAAAATAAAAATATCAGCGACACGACGCAGATATCATTATTTGTAAATCAACCTTAGTGAATCTGTTTGGCTAAGAACAAAAATATCTATGCACTCAGTGGTCAGCGCACCCAAAGAAAAAAGTTTCATTAATAAAACAAAAAAGCAAACGGGAGTTACCCTCTTAAACACGAAGACTCGTTATAAAAGGAAAAGCTCCGCCCCCTGTTTCATTTGCATTTTAGTTTTACTGTCACCATTGTGCGATGGCGTAAGCAATTCAAAATTAGCGCCATAAATCGAAACGTTCAAACATCGGCACAGCAATTTCAGAACATACAGACCTCCACATATTCTTCCATGGCAATAAAAGTCACTGAGGAACTCGAAAACAAGAAAGACACAAAATACAACAAACTTGTTGCTCAGAAGCGTTCTTTTATTGCATAAATTTTCACGGAGTTCTGTATCGGTCCACGGTTGATTGACAAATGATCCGAACGTACCTTAGGTACCGCTACTTTTATAGCGCGTCTTCGTGTTTAAAGCCACACTAGCCCATAACCAGGCATAACGCCGCCACGGAACCCGTATTGCGCCACCGTATTAAGCGGTCACCCTCTATTAAGCGATGAGTTGTCAAAGTCCTAACAATTACTTCCCTTAATTGCTGTAATTTTGACCCTTATTAAGTGGTCGTGGTCACTCTTTACTAAGTCCCAGAGAGCTGTTTCTATTGTCTTGATCTATATTAACTCTTTCTTGTCCGGCTCGGCAACAGGTGGTGTGGACGCTACGATCGCAAAGCATTATTTTGTGACGTAGTCTTGATGGCGACGAAATAGACTGCAATGCCGCGATTTTTGGAGGTAAACGAAGCAATTTTTCTTAGTTGGTTGAGCAGCTTTCTCTGTTAAATGTTTAGGTTTTAAAATTTAAAGTCTTTAGCTTGCATTTTCTGTGAACTTTGTTATCAAACGGCCAATATTTCTGACAGAATTAAACGACGAAAATCATCGCTAATTGGCTACCGATTTCCATTGTCCAAACCCTCCACCAAAAGAGAGAGCTTTCTCATAATCAACGCGTCCAAAGTTCTTAAAAATTTGACAAAATATAAAAGAAAGGTATAGGAATGTAAAACTTTGAGGGCGCCCCTGGGCGCCCCTCGCTTTTTGCCCGAATTTTGAACTTGAAGTTGGCCATTTTTGAAGACTTGTCACCTTTTCAGACCACGAGGTAGTACTTGAAACAATTGGAAGCCAAGTGTGAAGTGAGATCTAAAATTACCGCTATTACAATTCTTGTCCCTTTCATATATCGAACACCATGTTTATTTCACCCTAGGAGATAATCTAGAACCACTTTGAGCTTTTTTTGACGGACAGCACATGGGTATTAAGATAGAAATTTTAATACATGAAGCTCTGGGCATGTATATTTATCTGGGATTCATTTATTGTCAGCGAGATTTTGCTATATTCCTCTGTCGACATGTTTTGTTGCTAAATAAAGAATTGCATATTCTTTTTTATGTTGTGTGGTTAAATTATGCAGTTCGTACAAATGTAGTTGTATTTTTTTTTTCAAATCAGTTGTCATGAATAACAAAAGGGAACATGGACCTGGTTCTGGCGATACCCCGGGAAAACCGGGAAAGAAAATGGCCAAAAAACCCAAGGTCCAGGTGCTGGTGATCAGCCTAAACAGCACATAAGGAAAACACTCTTTGGGAAAGGCAACCCAACTGTAATTACTGAAGAACAAGAAAAGCCAAAAGTGTGATGTTCTAAGGAGATACAGGCTCTCATACAGTACATTGGTTTATACTGAGGTTAAAGGGGGTTGACAGGCTAAACACGACTCCCGCTGTTTCGTGAGTTTCGCTCTGACAAGTATGTCTTTTAGAGATTTCCCTCTCCTGTAGGAGATGAGAGGTGGTTCTCTGTATATTTCTCTCAGCATTGGTTGATTTTCAATTAAATGCCACTTGCTCATTAAAATATTTTTAAGGTTACGCACTGATGGGTTGTACTGTGCCTCTCCCACCTGTCGAGTTTGATCAGCCCTTGTAAGAAATAAGTACTATGCATTTACCCATGGTAGAATTGAACTGTGACTCTCAAGTTGAAAATAAAAATTTTATTGGAGAAGCAATTTTTAATGTAAATAACTACAGTAGCAGAATAAGATTTTTCTGTACTTTCTGATGTAAACACTGTTCTTTTAGTTTACAATGAAACTCAGAGTGGTTAGCATTGATGTGGTTCTACTGCTCACATGTAATAAAGAACTGTATGTAATAAAGAACACAGGTAATATAGAACATTGTTATAATGTACAAGTCAGTAACAGCCATTTCTGTGGTGTTGGAAACAAATGGAGGTCATATAGAATGGCTGTCCATTTTTTTACATTAAAGGGGCATTGTCACGCTACTTGGCAAGTTGATAAAAAGCCAGAAGGTGTCTCCACATCAACTGATGAAATTCTGATGAAATTCATTTGATATCTTCGTTGTAGCTTTACAGAAGCATTTTGTTTATGATTAAAGCCTCAAAATAATGATTTTAGCACAGAATTGACCGAAAACAGCAAAATCCTTGTGACACTGCTCCTTGAAGACAACTTAAATATAGTAATCTCTCTAGAGTATAATTGTCACAATGATATTCACTGAACTTTCTTGGCAGCTCTGATCACTTCAGGCTCCCATTCTCCTTTCCTGGTTAGGTTAATAGTGATATAAAAACCTACTTTCAGATAAGTAGTCCTAAGTTTTATATGCTTTACAGTGACTTCAAAATCCAAGCCATCAGACCACACTGCATGTAGATATTTGGTTAGCTCAGCAGCAATATAACCAACTTTACCCCAATCATCATTATATTTAATTGACACAGCAATTGCTTTGTTGTCATGAGCATTTTCAGGCTCTGGAAGCAGCTTGGCATAAACAATTTTTTTTGCAACATACAAATGATCATAGGCAGCTCTAAATGATCCTGTGCTTCTTTGGAGTACACCACACCCATAACTTTGAAAGGCAGAGTATGTGTTACATAAGAGTGTTGATATACTGGAATTAAATCCAACTGTTCTGGGCCATTGAGTTCAGCACTAGTGGTATCTTTAATTTCTTGGTAATTCCACATTACAAAAAATTTTTTACTTCGTATTGTTATAGTACAATGTGAAGTACAGCGCACATTCGCTGGACACTTTAACCTTGAACTGTCCTTTGACAAAAAGATCTTCTGGCGTTTGCCATTAATGATGACCCAGGCATGCTTGAATTCAACTTCCATAACTGGAAAACAAGGAATCTTCCACTTTAACAATCCATCCTCTAGTTTTTCAGCATACACATCCATAGGATCAGGAATGTCCCCTTCTCCTGAAAATGTCAAAAAAACATATTTCATGAAATGAATGATTAACAATATATTGCTTCACTTAAACAAGGAGTGCTCAGTGTATAAATATGCACTGAGTAACAGTGTAATATATGATGAATTTTCTTGTATGAGGAAATGCAAACCACCAATGGAAAGGCACTCAAGGCATTTGTAATAAGCATAAGTCAACCCATACAAGACAACTGGAGAAATCTTATATGCAAATTCATTGGACAAAAAGTACATATTAAAATAAAAATCCAGCGATGTGTTCGTAAACAACACTGACGGCTTGACTTTTCTTGCACCAGGAATCCTGTATTTTACCCATGTTTTCAAGGGCTTCACTCTCCAGTAACCATTTATCTCGAAGCCTTAAAAACAAATTTTTTTTTTCGTCAAGGGATCATCATGCGAATGAATGGATAAAAAGTTTCTACATAGCACATTAATTTCACACATTCGTCGTGTCATTTCACCGCACTCTAAGCCAGGAATTACAAACAAGTAAAAGAAGCAAACCTCCATAGCGTAAAATTTCTTTAAACTGACCTTCGCCTTTCGTCTCGTTCAACCGATTTAGCCGGCAAAGGTAACCCATCAAACACCAGAAATGGAACCACTCCATTACGAAGGAGGACTTCAACATATCCTCTGCAAATTTCTAAATAACTGAGAAATATTCATCAGTGTTAGCGTCACTGTAAGCTCACTTGGATAATGCAAGTGTACGACCGAAAGTGCAGAATACCAAGGAATTGAATTCATATATAAGCTTAAAACATTAAAACATTCGTTCCTCACCTCTCGAAGCTTCCCGTTCTGCGCATACTGACCGACAGCGCTTTGTGAAGCCAATATGATGCATCCACGGTTATTATTTTGCCTTCAAAATCCATGATGTTCACGCTTTTCGGCTGATTTTTAAGAAACGGTAATAAACAGTTTATACCCATTGAATAGTAAACTTGGTTACGGGCGATTCGACTTCAGCCAAAACGGAATGCGTAATTTTGCATACAAAACAGTCTGTGAAGATATGTTAACTCCACGGAGTCTTGTACGAAATGAGCTTAGTTTGCATATTGACCTATAATGCATTGCGATCGTAGCGTCCACACCACCTGGCTCGGCAATTTACCGGTCGCTGAAGACCAGTGCTTTGAAAACCTGTAACTTTTCCAAATCCCGGAATATGTTTGAAATGAGCCATTATTATTGCCAAATCCTGAGTTTCTTAGACTTTGTCTCTCCGTAAACGTATTAAAAGTACCGATTTTCCTTGAATATGATTGTTTATTCTGTTGCAAAACCAAAAAACGCTCTAGGACAACACCAAAAATAAGCAACTTTGTTTTGAAGTTTTGAAGACAAAAAAATCCCTCTTCAAGCTAAAAGTCTATATTGGCAGTAAACTTCGACTCAACTTCTTGCAATCTCTTCCAATTTGCTTGCTCAATTCCTTAGCCCGACCTGGCTAGCGCTATTTGATTTCAGTTGCTCTCACTGGTCTGACATGTTCGCATTTGTGACCCAAAGGAATTCTGGGATATGCTTGGATAACTGCCGCGTGTTAGTCCGCCAATTTCCATTTCAGATATTTTTTAGAACCGTGTCGAGCCACCCGGTCCTGCTGGCAAACTATTGCACCGATTGCATTATTTACAAGTCAAAACTCGCCAAAACTGCCATGCCAGGTTCCGGAATCTACTCACAGAATGACTAGGGACACAACTTCACTTTGTGAATCACCATGACTCGATCGTAACCTTTCGGCGGCTAACTTGGTGTGAAATTGCTTCCCACCTCTGTCTTCTTTCGGAGGATTGCCTTTACCCACCAACCCAGCTTTATGATGCCAGGCAGAGGGCTTCTGAGGTAGAAAATGGCTCGAAAAACACACTTATAAATTAAATACGTACGGAGTTGTAGCTGAGTGATCGTTTAAAAATAAACGACAGCTAGCGTGACAAGCGTGACATGAAAGATAGAGCCTTGTTGTGGACCAGAGAGATCTCCGTGGTAACCCCTTATATGGAATAACTAGATCGATTTGACCTCAAACCCTCGAAAATTGCAGGAAAACACGTACAAAATGGCGGACAAGAACGAGTTAAACCGGGTCACTTTCTAAAACGAAGGTTGTTTACCATTTACCACAAATTCCCGGAAATTCCGGTTGGAATGTAAATGGTAAACGTTTTTTTGGTTCGTCCCACTGGAAAATTCCCGGGACAAACGGGAGTTCTGAAAAGGTAGTCCTGTTTTCCCGGTTGGGATGTTCCCGATGGAAATTCGTTTACCATTTAGAAATTTCTCTTTTTCGCACTGGTTTCAGTCCTCTTGGCTTTTGGCCGAGCGTAATCTATCCAATCAGCGAGCGCGACGTGATAATCCGGAAATTTTAGGCAAATGGTAAACAAAACGTACCATTCCTTCCGAACCAAAATTCCCAACCGAAATTTCCGGAATTTTTTTCTAAATGGTAAACAACCGAAATCACTCAAATAAAATACCAATAGGTGGTTTGCACGTTACGTCATCGCCGCCATACTGGTGGACGAAGACAATAGATCTCTCATTAGCTCCTTTTGTTCGTCCACCAGCATTTGTTCATTTCGTCATTGTCATCTGTGTCTCTAGAGATTGGCTGCAAACCACCTATACTGTGTGTAGGAACTTGGGGTTGCTGTTTTGTTGGTTCTAATCAGTGCAGGAGATCTTAACCAGGTAAGTGATGTTTTTTTTTAGGTCTTTTGAGCATAAACTGTTAGAAAATTCCGTTTTTGTCTCTGACGAGTATTCTGTGCAACCTGTATTAAGCGGGTCAGCCTGTATTAAGCGGTCACTAGGCCATACTCCGAGGGTGACCGCTTAATACAGGTTCGACTGTATAAAGATCAGAAGTTTGGAAAATGATCGCACCTTTCCTAAAAGATAGCACATTGTTTGAAGTCCGCCTTGGTTTCTAATTTCCTCGCAGTTCCTGAAAGCAAATGGTTAGAAAACAAAGTTACAGTGTTTATCTATAAACTACACCATTCGCACAGTCTGCTCTCTTAAAAGACACACGAGTGGAACAAAATGCTTGACTCCCTTTGGTTCTCAGCTTGCAATAATGCAACCTCGTTCCCAGGGTCTCTCCTCTTCCCGCTTCAGGGGGGAGGTGGGGGTAGGGGGGGGGGGAAGAGAGGAGTTGGCAGTACTGTTACGCAGTTGGAACGTGCTATAGCTAACGCGAGAGTCCGATTACTCTTCAGGTAAGACGTTCTAAGATTGGACGCCTGTAATTTGACGTGAATCAAGTGAACTATAATGGCCTCATTTGGCAAAATTGATAGAACGTATCCCTGACATTTCGTGTAAAGCTGAAGGATCGAGTAGTCTATAAAACCTTGAGCTCAAACGAGCATGAGAGTTGCCGAGAGTTGACTTTCGAGAGTAAGATTTGTGCGAGAGTTTTCCTGACTTCTCAGCATTTGGGTGAAACGAGCGCTAGAGTTAAGAACAGTCCCGCAGGAGTTTAGGCGTGACTTTCTTCCGTTGACAAATCCCGTAGATGGCGAGCAATTTTACTCGCAAGAGAAAAGCTGCTTCGTGTTTGTTGCTCCTGTTCATGTATGACAAAGAAGGGATCCACCTGTTTTGCCCGCTGCACATCTACGGCAACTGACGCCAGCAAAACTCTCATTCATCTCTTAAGAGCGTAGGTAAAATGAGGGAAAACTACCGCCGACTCTCACGAAAAATATGAACCAACTGAAATTCGATGAGAACGTGTGGCTGAAAATCCGAAAACCGTGAACACTAGAAATATTTTTGGAATGTTATTGTGTTTCAAGTGAAAAGCCAATCACGCGCGAGAAAACTAAACCGCAAACAGAAACGGTAATTAGTTTGCGGTTTCATGTTGGTCTGATTGGTTGCTGCACAGTGGGAAATGTCAAAATCAAATCAAATCAAAGTGTTCACGGTTTTCGGATTCGCACAGTTAGTTAGATTTTTATTTTTATTTTATTTATTTATTTAATTAATTTATTTAATTATTTATCTCGATGAACGCACAGCTGACCGATGAACCAACTGTTTTATAACATTTTCAACGCGGTATTTAAAAAATGGAATTTCTGGCGATTGAGTCGCTACGAATTAGCCTGACAATTAAATATTTCTGCGGCACGGGAGCAGCAGGCCGTGGGCCTGGGTTCTTTAATGCAGTTGCATCATGGGTAATGGCGTGTGAGTATTTAAGCTTGGGATTGCACGTGGGCAATCATTCTAGGCCGACACCACTCATTATAATTTTTTACTTATTCTGTTCTCCTGGTATTCTGTATTCTGGTGCTCGGCCAAGACATGCAAAATAAACCTAATGGTTCATTATATGCTTTGTCTGTTGCGTAGTGAAGCTGAAATATTTTGTAAAGAGAAATTCCCTCTGCTACGTCATCAGCGTGCACAATAGGAATATGTTATAACATAGGTGGTGAATTCATGTAGTCAAATTCAATTGCGCGAGCGTGTTTCATAGTCCTATTGTGCACGCTGATGATGTAGCAGAGGGAATTTCTCTTAACACAATTTTTAAACTACCGCGTTGAAAATGTTATAAAACAATTGGTTCATGTGCCAGTGTGCGTTCATCGAGATACAAAGCACGCGGGAAGTTTGGAGAGCACGAAAGATGCGTAAGAGTTGTTATTTTTTTGGTCTTAAGTTAGTACCCTACATCAGCGGAGTATTGCTGCCCAGTTAATACGGTCAAATGTTGTCACAAACATGATAAACGACCTTGAATCTGGGAATAGGAGCCCACTAATGACACTCAACATACAGCATTTGAGTAATCGGAAACAGAGTGACAAACAAACAGCTACCTACCTATCATTTTCGAATGCTAAAGAGGCAAGGCTTGTCAGAATATGCTGCAGTACAAGCGGATCTCTGTTTAAGCTCAACAAGCGGCAGAGACCTTGAACACCTCCACACACACGGATATCATCCTTGTAACTGAAAATATGCAACATAGCTTCTTTCAGAAAAATGCACCACTTATTTTCTACCTTTCTTTGTTCACCCCAAACATGAGCACATATGTACTCTCCTCAGTTGCCTATGAAACATGTTGGGAGAATTCGCTTCAACATAAAGACTTCCCCTTTATTCCCATCGTGTGCATATTTGAACCCCCCCCCCCTTCACCCAGTCGTGGGAGGTGGAGGGCTCCGCCCCCCCCCCCCCCCTGTCCAACCCCTTACCATGTTTGACAGAAAAGGTACCCCTTTCGTATACCCTCCATTAAAAAATGGTACCCCTTTCACAAACCTACTGATAAGAACACTGTCCCTTTTCTAAACCCTTGGAATGAAGTTCATGCAATGATAAAGCCATAAGGTGCGTCTGTTCGTACGCTTACTCACCTTTCACTGTTCAGCACAATGGTCTGCATCTCCTTCAGAATTTCTACTTTCTGCTTTGGATCCTAAAATAAAAACAATTACACAATTGAAGTTGAACATAGGCCCACTTGACATAAGTTGCCAGTGCATTACTTGCTTACCCGACATCGATGGGCCTCAAGACACATGTCTGGTATCCTCTGGTAAGGGAACTGAAACAAGAAAGGAGTAAATGTTATTCAGAAGCTGCGGTCGGCTTGGTATGGTTCCCAGTGGTGTGTGAGAAGCATGTCTTATTGTCTTTGTCACGCATGGCATAGCCTTTTATTGCCTTGACAAGTTTTGTTTTATTTTCGTTTGGTATTATTTTTTTCTTTTATTATTAAGCGCATTGAGCCTTGGGTAAGGCGCTATAGAAGTATTATGATTATGATTATTATTATGATTATGAATATGCTACCTCCTTTAACTTTACGCTATATTACAACATAATAGCTGAGCCCATTCATAGGACCTCGGGCCAAAATGAGGTAGAAGTCTATTTGATGGTGGGTGTCTTTCTTACAAAATGAGATGTTCCTAGTAGTGTGATCTTCTGTAGTTCTGAAGGTTATGATTATGATTATTATTAATATTATTATTATTATTGTCGTTGTTGTTGTTGACTAAATAATCAAGTCTTTATTCAAATTGTCATAATTTGTAACAACTATCGAAGTAAACAACATATTTACAGATTGAAGAATAAGAAACAGTCAAATCTTCTCACAACTTGAACCTCTCGTAATATATTGCAAAAGTATTGCTAAAAACTTCATTAAAAAGTTGTTGTTGTTGTTATTATTATTATTATTATTATTATTGTTGTTGTTGTTGACTTGTTGTTGTTGTTGTTGTTGTTGTTGTTATTATTATTATTATTATTATTATGACAGTATTAAAGGAGGATGGAAGTTCAACGAGTTCTGTGGTGAATACATAAGGCTATACTTTTGAAACTCTGGATAAAAGTGTATTCGTTAAATGGCATTTTCAATACAGACTCCCCTCCCGAGGCACTATCTGCTGATGAACCAGGTGCTCCAACGAACTACACACAACTCCTCCTGATAGCATAAAGTTATTGTGTTCTGTACGCACCTCATAATCTTGCGTTTCACCAGCTGAATATGGGAATAGCATCTAAACGAAAACAAAGTGAAGAGTAAAATCAGTTAACAAGTTAACTTCTTTTATCATCAACAAAAATGCTTGGGCTCATGTACAACGAACTCTGGTTCTGTGTAATCTTCTGAACAAACCTTGTTTCCCTCAGGAGATGTCTGCGCATGCCCTGCTGCAACCATCTCGTGGCTGATATTCACGTCATGCTCTGTAGCAGTGTCATAGAGCTCGATCACAAACCGGTGGCTGCCACTTACCAAAGATGGACTCTTCGATTTGACCTGCAACAAAATGTGATGTGATAGGGTTGGAAACAAATGACGTTGTCCCGTGAAAAATTATATCAGGGACTGTAACTTCAAGAGTGAAATAGAGTGTACACAGAGGTAACTATTTAAAACACGATTACTTGAAGAAAAAAGAAGATGAAGCGAATCAAAACTGAACAAAACAAGCAAAGAAGAGAATGACAATTAAAATTGAGAAGCTGTGCGACGAGCTTTCACGGTGAATAAATTGTGAATTAGCTAACAGTGTTCCCTCTTTATATCTAAGATTGTGAACAGCACTTGTATCTTTCATAATGTAAAGCCAAGGAGGCAATTTAAGCACATTTTAACAAGATGTGTGCCAACTGACGTTGACACTCAAATAAAGCGAATTATATTTTACGCGTCGTCGATGAGGAATGTAACTGTTACAGTAGTGTATAACTAAACGTTCTCCATTACAGCTCAGTCAATCGCCCTCCGTGTATATCAAATAACTGCTCACGTGTGGTACACAGTAAGTCTCTAATAACATCTGTTTAATTAAAGAGGAGTAAAAGCAACGCGAATCAAGATTACCTTTGCAAAAAGGTGCAGATCATTTACCATTTCCCAAAATGAATCACTACTCTCATCACTCCAGTCATTTTCTGTAAACACATTATATTTTCATGTGTCAGTCTCGAGATACACTCCAGTGTATAACGGAATAATTATAACTATGACAAGACTTACATGCGGTAGTTTGAGAATAAGAAATGTCCTAAAAGATAAATGATTGCCAATACACGCCCTTGCCACTTACCAAGAGGTTGGACATGAACCAGAGAACACTCTATCGCCTGGAGGGGCAGCTGTAGAATGCTGCTCCAAGCTGGAACAATCCTATCACCAGTCACCCATTCTTGGTCGCCAAAGTCAACATAGAACACGTCATATTCGTTATCCGGCCTGCTTCCCATCACACGGGCTCGATACCACCTGAGTTCATCCAGAGAAACAACATTAATAAGAATGACATAACATGATAAAGTTGATGAGGGCCTCTCATATTTTTAAACATTTAAAAAAATTCTCAGCAATGTCTCATATTATGCTCTAACGACTATTTTAGCATCTTAGATGATGCTTCCACCACCTTCCAACTTAAGATCAAAGAAGCTATTCATATTCAATGGGAAAAACCTACATGAAATCATCAACTTTATCATGTAATGGTATACATTGCCATGTTGCCTTTTATTGTTATAGCTAATTAGCATTCTGCGTACATTATAAATTCAACTTTGTACTTTGTGTGAATTTAAACTGAAGATGACAGAAGATCTGTTGAAACATGTTTTTAAAAATCAAAAACGTTGTGAATTTTCTTAAAATAATAATAATAATAATGACTTTATTTACAGTTCTTCCACTCGCTGGCTCTTTGGAATAAACTCAGAAGTGTAAAAAGATTGTCTGACTAGTGTAATTGTCCAAAAGAGAGGAGTCCATGTGACAATCTGACAAAGGAGTTCTGTGACAATGTCTGGTGAGGCTGTTCAAAAACGATTCAATGCATTCGAGAAGAGTAAAACAGCTAGATAAGCGACAAAATGCTGATTGCTCAAGTGCTTATCAGCTCTCCATGTGGTAATATAAATGTGATATATTATTATTATTATTAAATAACAAAGTAATCACTATTGTTGTTCAATTGGACGCAACAAGAGTCTAATAAAGGGTATCAGAAATGTAGCGGCCCCTAAACTGTGGAACACTCTCCATTGGAATTAAGATTGAGTGACTCTTGGAACATTTTTAAGAAACGTTTTAAAACTTACCTTTTTAAAATTGCTTTTAACTTGTAAATAACAGTTTTATATTCTAGATTATTGATAGTTTTTTCAGTTTCCTTTTAATTTTTTATTCTGTATGTATTGATTTTTTTAAACTTTCTATTATAAAGTGTCATGAGCAAGTAATGATAATGGCGCTATATAAATATTTTATTATTAGCTTTGGTAAGGAGCCAGATTTCTCAAGTTCACTTACACCCAGTCATTCCTTTTTGCCCAGGAGAACAGAGCAACAAGACAGCAGGGGCGTGACTGTGTCTCTAATGGCCATGGTGATAAGTGAAAGCTATTCAAACCAGTGAACTCCACCTACAGCTTAAATTAATTAACTTACTTATCATCCTCAGAGAACTTTGCGACACAAAGCGAACCAATTGAGATTTCACTTTCTTCCACATCAACTCTTCCGATTCCAGAGTTGATCTTCTGTTCCAGATCATCCAAGCTACAAATGAATGCACAAAAATAAAAACTTGCTACCACTACTGGCTCTCAGTATTGAGTAATCCTGTACCTCTTCCAGGCCTCTATTTTCATTGGTCCCTATGGCCTGTAGCTTCTTTTGTTATCAGGGCTAGGGGTATTGTGTGTGTATTGTACTGTTTGTGCCTTCTTTTTTTTTCAGTACAACAGCTTAAGATTTCTACCAAAAGGCATTGGAGGTTCAACCATAACAAAAAATTACCTTTCCTCTGACGACTTTAACTGGATAAAGAAGAGACTTGGATTTCTCACAATAGAAACAAAAACAGAATGGAATCCTTCTTCAGGCAAGACCGCTGTTTCCAGAGCAGGACAATGTTCACCACTGGAGAGAAAAGAATTTGGACATTAGAACAAACACCTACATGTACACAATAAATGGCTTTTGACGATAATTAGACTTAAAAACTTCAGTCAAAAATCAACAAAGAAACACGAAAGAAAGTAAGAGAGAGACACAGAGGGCGTCTTTGCTCATGAGATGAAACAAACTTTTGCAAATTCACTCTACTAACAATAGCCAGTGATCTGAGACTTGCTCTCTTTCCTTGATACATCATCCAACAGATCATAAAACAAGGGGTCCTTACCTTTACACGGAAAAACCCGGAAATTCTGGTTGGAAAATAAATGGTACATACCATTCCATTTGGAACGTTATATAGAATTTATAGGCCATTCTCTTATTCAATGCACTTTATAATATAGCTGGTAAATTTGAGCTTTCCAGTTGATACTAGTACATTTTGTGATTTGTCCATTTTGCGTTTGGACAAGCTGCAGCAATGAATATTTACACCTAAACTTCCACCCGGGTGGAACGTCAATATCCACCTTCCAGACTTCAAGCATCTGAAAATAATTATTATTTTCAGATGCTTGAAGTCTGTGCAACTTTCCATGCAATGAATGGGCATTTGTTTCCCTCTTAAAATAATGACAAGTAAGGGACAGAGGGGGAAAGCAGGGTTTAAAACAAAAATTTGCATTTGAAAATAAGGTCTATATTTATGCTGAACCTGTTCTCAGCAAGGCCAGTAGCTCCACTCTCCAGGGGTGACAGATCAATAACTCCCTCACAAGCACTTCTTAGCAGCTTCACATGCTGCAACCAGAGAGGACATCACAGAGCATTAAACAAAATTATATGTCAGCATAGATAAGCAAACGAAGTAAGACTTCAGATTCAAAATAAACAAACTAAACCTATATTGCAATTATCAATTCTCCAAGTTACTCCATTAAGCTTGGAGAAGTGTAGTGAGCTATTGGCCAGGCCAGTGTATTATAATTCTCCACTGCCACTAACCAAGTTTAATTGTTGAAGAATTGCTAACTGCTGTTGCCAGGAAAGGGACTCAGGCAAAAGGGTGGGAACCTGCTAGAAATGTCGCTACATGGGAGAAATTGGCGAGAAGAATAAGGCAGAAAAGAATCAAAGTACAACTGTGAAGAAGTTGTGGATATATGACCTTATTTGCGATAAGGGGGATTAAACCAAGGTGACTCGAGAAAACAGTGTTTTAACTAGTTTAAACTCTTTCTGAAAGTGTTTAAACACCTTTTAAAACACCTTTTGAGCATCAATTTTTTAGTTCATGAGCTTAACACAATTTGACCTCGGGGGTGTATATTTACTTATCATAGACACGTTTGAATGAATTTTAAAAATTTCATTAATAATACATGAAGGAAATACAAAAGAAATTAATTTTTAATAAGTGTCTTTATATCTGATAAAGATACAGCTAAATTTTATGTCTGATTTTCTAGGCCAAAATAACCCAAAACCTAAATTTTAGTGTAAGAATGGATAGATGTACAGTAAAGCTTTTTAAGTCGTTCAATAAATTCGCAATTCGTGTTTTATCAAGTCCTAAAACACTCGGCTACGCCTCGTGTTTTAAACTCAAGAAAACACTCCTGCTCATTTATTAAACATTACATCGAGGCAGGGAGATATCTTGGGAGTTTAAAAAAATGTGCAGCGCGCCTCCTTTTGAAAGCTGCCCGTATGGTTGGATAAATATCAGGCAAAAGGATGATTTCGCCAAAACAGAAGTCAGCCATGCAGTACTTCGAGGAAACTGTCACACAAAGCTGTCAAACAAATGCAACCAACATTTGACATATGCAAATTACGCTTTTTACTGCCGCTGTGAAATGCAACATTTGCCGTCGTTTTCTTAATGAACATTGTTGCCATGCTTTTGGATATTAAAATAAACAAGTTTCATTCAAAACTTTTACTGAATAAATGGCCCATTTAGTTAAAACGAAGAAAAAAGACAAGAAAAAAAAGAAAAAGGGAGGCCCCTTAGGGGATAAAGGGTTAAAAAACTATCTCCCTTAATTGACAAGCCACAAGAGATGTTGTACAGATTGAAATCCAAAATAACACTCCCATTTTGTTCAAAACTACTCTACTAGTGCAGTTAAACTATAAACAAGGGCCCTTGGCCACGGGTCAGGATGGAAAGAGATTGCAACTTGAAATAAAGCAGACCACTGTTTTTTAAGTCATTGTAAACTGATCATGCATACATGTAGTTCCCCTTCCAAGAATTAAATCTGTCTTTCTGTTGGATTTCTCAAGACCAGTTTGTATAAAAATGTTCTTAGTCTTGATTCAACCCGAAGGTTGATCCAAAGGCAGAAGACTACCTGTGATATAGTCCCTTTAAATCAATACACACAGATGTCAAATGCACACATACCTGTTTGTTGCCAGCGGCAAGTTTTTCTTTCAGCAGCTCCATTCTGATGTTCAGTAGATTGGTTGTAACATTGATACTCTTCAGATGTCTCCTTTCAACCAAAGGATCAAGCCACATTGTATTGCCTAAGCTACAACGAACAAACATTCAGTTATGTCATAAGAGGCATTAAATCAATTCCTTCTCAAGGCAAGAGAGCTCATATAGTGCATCAATGAAAACTGATCAAAAAAGGGGGTGAACTTTGGTGGATAAGCATTCCATTCAAGGATACCACATTTTCAGGAAGGAAAAGCCATACCCGTAATTGTCTCAAGTGGAATCTGAAAATGCTTTAGGCTCTTTGTAAAATTCATTAATATTTCATAAGAGTCATGACCAATCTATGGGTATGGTAGTGTTTGAATCACATGTATACCTCTCTAAACCCCAATACAAATCAACTGCTGCATTAACTTTAATAAAGGAGTCCTGCTCAGCTAATTAGTATGCATTAACTTTGATACAGATCTCTACTGATTAACATGACAAACACAATCTATTGTTTCATTTCACAAGTAAGAAAAAATATTTGTGTCTGACCTTTAATGGCTTTAAAAGTGCTCATAAAGGGTCTGCCACTCCTATTAATATTCTTATCTATTACTTAACCCTTTGACCCCTAAGGGGTCTCCAATCCCTTTGACAATTAAAATTGTCTGGCATTAGACAGAGTGAAATCTATAAGTCACTCTTAGAGAGAAAAAGTTTAATATCTTGTTTACACTGTAGTTGGCTGCCACCCATAATAATGGCTCAAACATGACTTTATCATGCTTTTTCGACCTTGCCATTACACAAAAAGCTTCACTGAAATTCCACTCTACCTCAAGACAACTCTTCCTTCCATTTCCTTCCCTTCGATGAGGTGCTTGACAAAGTGTTTGCCCTGCAAATTGTAAAATAGTGAAACTGTTAATATTATTTATTGGATGACTGGCCTGCACACAGGCTCAATTCAGAGAGGTTGGCGCTCGGTCAAATGCTAAAAACTTTCCCTCGCTTGCCCCAATCCCGTACCTTTGACAGTGCACCTTTAATCGAGGCAAAAATCCTCTCTGTGTTGCCCAAATGAAGAGCCTGTATGCAGGCTATTGGATGACCAGAGCTGTGATCAATAGATAAAGCCCATAATACTTGTCATGGCTCATTACCCTTGAAGGTACAGTGAGCTTGACACTACACTGCAGTAATAATTTTATGATAGGTTTGAGGCTCTATACTGAATTACAGTTCTGGAGTTCCACATGTTCTGTAAACAATGCTTAAAACAATTTTAGATCAATAATTGTTTCACAGGCATTGAAGAACAACCACTTTACATTATGAGGAAAAGATTACACTACTGTCATGAATGGGCTAACTCAGCATCTACAGCATCTTCATAAATAACTTAGAATGACAACAATAAGAAAACTTACTGCTAACCATTTTTATCAGGTGCAGTTGCAATGCCAGTCATTTACTATAACTATAATCATGACATGAGTATGAATGCATGGAGGAAATCATGTAACCGAGGATTAAACAATGAAGATATGAGTGATTGTCTCAGATACGAACGCTACTTACCGGTAAGCAGCAGTGAAAATAAAACCTGAAAAAAATTAAGGCTTGTACATGCCTGGATTTTTTCAGGCATTGTTTTCACTACTGTTTTCTTAGTGTTCATAACTACACTACGATCACTCCCATCTACATTATTGTAATTACACAGTAGCCACAAACCTGTACTGTCCATGCTGTATCTTTGTCCAGGGGTTGTAGTCTACAAGCAAATACTTGAACAGCCTGGAAACCATGTTCAAAGTAAAAAAGATTACTTTATTCAAGACACACATCAAAGTTCACCTAAACTCATTTCTGCAGCACCTCCTCAAAATGACAGTAAATGGAGGAGTGAGAACTGTGACTTGAAATTTAACCTCCTACTGCTGTACTCATACTTAGTCACATAACCACGCTTTTGTTAAACAGAAATAAAAAAGGTTCCGAGATCTTCAGTATTCTGTAAGTTCAAGGATGAGAAGTGGGCTGAATTTTCAATTGACCAAAACTGTGAAAAGACGAGGATTCATCTCAGTATAATCAATAACTTAAATGAAATTTGTACACTCTACGAGCAAATTATCTTAATGTCTGGGGTATACTGCATTGAAAGAGGTCAGGCTGGCACTTCCATGTATGACAGATCAGTATGGACTGTACAGTGTGCAGAACTCAACAGACATAAGATGCAGTAATCATATCGATGCCATCAGCTAGCACTTATATTTAAGGTTCTGGAGTAGATAACACACCTGGAATGGACAGGAGTGAAAGTGGGGAGGAAGATGAAGGAGTTTATCAACATGTACATCCTCTTCAAAATTTCCTTTATCCACATATTGAATCTAAGAAAACAAAAAAGAGGCTGAACGGTCATGATGATGATGATGATGATGATGATGATGATGATAGAACTACCCTAGCCCAGCGGTGCCTCAGGGCCATGGTTTGTATGGTTTGCTCTTGGTCCTACGAGAGAGTTAGCAAACACTTATCAGGATATAAGTTGTAAGGGCAAAAACATACCTTAACCACAAAATTCTGACCAAAATGACCAAAACGTTTTCACAGGAAAAAGTGGGGCTACGTTAATGGTATAAATAATTGCATTCCCGAAGCAAAAAAATGAGGGAACTAAAACAAAAATAACAAAAGACTAAGAAACAACAAACTGCTGGGTGATGCTTTTATCCCTCAACTTAAATACTACACTGTACCTCAACACACTGTGGCTTGTTGCTGTGGGGCTCTCTGCCTGTTATATAACAGACCCTCACTCTGAAAAGCAAAATCCATCCTAACAAATTACCATTGTTACAAATGACTTTCTCAATTTCTTTGAAACAATGCTAACTAAACAGAAAAGAATCATCATTTTGGTCATGTTTGCAATCCAATTAGTGAAGCCATTATCTTTCACAAGATGTATAATTAATAATGAATGGAGTATCTTCACCTGGGGCTGGTACCTTAATGTGGTGGTGAAGCTCTGTGTGTCTTAATGATAGCAAGAGTTATGCTGGTGGCGGCCATGCCAATCGAGGAGGAAGGTCCAGAGAAAGAACAGTCCCTCATCCATTGAGTTGGTATACTATTGTATACAAGTAGCAAATTGGGTACAGAAACAGGGACAATGTTCAGTTTCAACCTTTTAGCGGGTTGGAGGAAGGGCTCACCCCAACTCTAAGTCACCCAGGATTGGAAAAAGAATGGCAACAGTCAAAACCCATAGGGATTTCACCCTATGCAACACATGCACTAGTAACATGATAAGAACTGGTGAATGGAGCATACATGTACATACATAAAACTTTATTTCATTTCTGTAGATTCTCCTTATCTCCCAGTTAAATGTACCTATGAAAAGAGTTGCCTGCTGTTTTCACTGCACATAGGTCACCAACAGAAACCAGTTCATGCTTAACCCTGTGTGATGGAGCAGCAAACCATCCACTAATGGACATTGTCAACTCCAAGAACTCAGTACTGTCTACACTGTGACTGTAACATCCTGTCTGCTGTGCATCTGCAGGCCTGTGCTCCAGAATCCTCACCCAGTAACATGACGTACTCTCAACACTGAGAATCAGTACCTGCAGGCAAGGGTACATTGTCATCATTATTATCACGAACATAAAATGCTGCTGTCTGCAAGCAATTATCATAAACTCTGATTGCTTCTGTATGCTACTGATATACATGAACACATTACATACTATCAGCTAACAATGAAACTTGCACACTCAGGCTTTTTTTAAGCAACTAGGGAATCAAATCTACAGCAGCATTCCACCCATCACTTCAACAACTTATCAAGCATATTGGCAGTAACTAGTGTTACAAGACGCAGCCTTAAATGACACATAAGTTGTATAATTTGTGTGCTAAAACTAGATCAAACATGCTTAAAAGGTGATTAAAATCCTAACAGGAATTGGTAACGTTATACATTTCACAAACTCATGTAACTTGATTTTCGGAATACCTGCTGTGAGATTCACATTCGACCTAACTGTGACAATAGTGGCAGTAATGCTAGGATAATGCCTGATTTCAAATTATAGAGCCTTTTCAGTCACACAAGTAAAAAAATAAAATCATCAACCATTCAATAGAAAAAGTCAAGAAATTGTGATATTATAGAAGAGTAATAAATAAACAACATGCCAAAGTCTCAGGGCCGTGCAATATCCCATACTCGAGTTATTTGGCAATAATGTACCACTCAAAATTATAGTGTTTTGTATGGAAACGCCATCTTGGTGTCCCTCACAGGGACGCCAAGATGGCGGACGGAAACAAGTTTAAAATAGTCATATGTTCTTACTTTCGCTATCTGAAAGGTTTGTTCTCTCTGTTGAGCTTTCAAACATTCACACAGGTGCTTCTCTTACCATGTTGTGCTTTCAAACTCAAAAACACACAGTGAATTGATGTTTTCATGTAAGTGACATGCTTCTGAGCAGACATCTTTATGTCACGCACTGTGAAAAACTCTAAAAGTCAAACTGCTCTATTATCAAAACAAAGCAAGCTACCGAGCTGAAAACATGTAAGCAGATACATTTCTAAAATGTCTTTTATATGATGAAGATAAAAATGCAAAAGTCTGTTTACTTTTAAATTTAGATTTTATATGATGTCATGTGAAAACCCTCTATAGCAAGTGCTACATGTAATTTTCAGGCAAAACTATACCTTGACTATCCCAGATGTAGGAATACTCTGTGATGGTTTGTCCAGTGTAGCAGATATAGTATGCCTCATACTGCAGTTTCTATTTTCAGCCTTAAATCTGAAGTTTTGAGAAAAAAAGAGATAAACCTTGGTTAATGATCAAATAGGAAATAACAGCCACATGTACAGTGAACTTTTAATCTGTTTATTTATTTCATTTGTTTTTTACAACTTCTCATTTACCACCACTTTGGAATTACCTTAAATGGTAACAGTAACCTGGACTACATAAGATCTACTTCTGTCAATATACCTAGTACACGTACATGTAATGATCAGGAAGAGGATTGATTGATTCTTGCTATAATCACAAAGATCAGTTATTATTCTCACATTAGATTTTTAAAGCTAACAAATACTTACAGCTTATTATTAATATTTTGAGTGGTGGGGGACTGGATGGCATAAAATTAAAGAAGTAAAGACAAGTAAATGGAAACACAAAAGTCAATTTTGGACTCTAAAGTACCTGCAAGTTCCAAAAGCTTTTAGATAATGACACAACTCCTTCCTCCTTTCTGTCTCCTAAAAAGTAGCATATCTATCAAGATGATGTTGATACATGTACAGTGTAGCTAAAATTCCAAGCAACTTGCACAAACCTGCCTATTTACAATGAATAACAAACAGGTGGTTAAACATTTTTGTGCCTCAAATGGTTTGAAGCAGCTTTGATAATACTACCTGAGTGGTAATTGCAGCTACCATATCTTGCAGTGACTGGGGGACCTCCTGCCCAGACCTCTTCACAAGCTGAGCAACATTTGCAGGGAATTCGGGCCTGCATTTGTCAGTCACAAAAATTACTGAGATACATCCATGATCCTAAAGGAAGTAAAAATTCATACCAAACCAATATTAGTATATACACTGTTCATATATACATCACACATATTCTGCAGTAAGGATCACATCACTACATCCAATTTGATCAGCAATTCACAGTACATTTCCCCCCAAATATGAAATAATTGTGTAGGATGAGCAGGGAAATAATAACAACTTACAGTAATTTACTGCCTCATCTATCTTTGGATCACCAACCTATTCCCTTCGGAAGGCGTTGTACACTACTATAGTACAGTGACACAGTGAATTCGGACAAATATTAATTTTAATATTTGTCCGAAATCACTGTGAATCGCCTTCTGAAGGGAATAGGTTGGTGATGCAAAGATAAACTAGTGTCAGCGGTACCAGTACATTCCTTTGTAAAACAGTAATAATTCATTGTAGTATGATTTCTTACCTCTGATGAGGTGAAAGTCCCTGCCAGGTAGTGAGCCTCCTGCGAAGCTTCGTTTTGGAGGCAGGATAGCTGTAGTGTATCACACAAGAAGCATTTGTGATGTTCATTTGATCTATAACTCCATCAGTCATCACTAAAATTAATTGAACACAGACTTAGTGAGATACAGGCTGTGTAACTGTGGCAACTGGGAAGGAAAAAAATTAATTTGATTACAGAGCATTCAAATTTCTCAGCATGAGCACGAGGCCCTGTTCGGGTGATGGGGGGAGGGGAGGTCTTTATGTCCCCCGTCTGAATTTCAAACCTTTACATGTCGCCATGATGTTGATGTCGCAATTTTGGAAAGTTTGGAATGTTTCTGAGATCGTTTCTCCAACAACAATGCGTTGTCATAATTCAGGGTTCATAAGTCAGTGTGTTTTCACACAGAAGACTGACAGAACGACTAACTTTTTGAAAATACCGGTACAAATTCATTCTCGACATTCTCCTCGTCCCCAACATCGCTGTCCAGTTTACTTTTATTTTGCCACTGTCACCATTTCACGGGAGCCCCTCACTGAACAAATATCTACCGAAACCTGTTGTTGGCATGGGTGCCCAGGCTGATGTTTGGTGCTCTGGCCAGTTACATCATTGCAGCCTAATAAATAATTCAATAAATAATTCAAATGCAATACAGAGAACATATGTACCTAGTACTGGCAGTGCATCAGATGAATGTGGGGTATTCCATTGTCTCTTAACACTTGCCAGTTCCTGAGGTTCTAAAAACTCATGTGCTATGAGTGCAAAATAGCAATTTGCTTTGAGGATTTCTCCGACAGTTTCTGCCTCTGAAGCTTTGGATGTGAAAACACAGATGTCCTTGGTATCTTCCTTTGTTGAGATAAATGATTCAATGTAACCTGTAAGGAAAAAAGTAGTGCAGCAAATTGATTTTCATGAAATGTGGCTCTCTATAGGAAACCACAACCTATCCATTATTAGTTAACATTTTGCACTTTGACACATGAACAAAGATGAAGCAAATGAAAGCAACACTTTTTGATAAATTTTAATGCTTTGATGGGTGAAGTCAATGAAAATAAAAATCGTGGAACAATAGTCACAAAAAAAAAACAGAAAGCAGGTTGCATTTTGCTGATTATTTTACAGCGGGCTTTCCAGACTTAAAGATTTTCAATTCATCGTCAGTGGTTGTTGTCATGAGTTGTTTTAAGTTTTTAAGCTTCCATTGCTGTACATGAGTGATAAGCCACTCCTAGTAATACTAGGCTTTGGAAAATCTCCTCAACCAGATCCACTTCACAAGAAAGTCTAGGTAGACCTCACATAATTAAGTAAAAGTACCCTTACCAAGAAGAGGTACATCCCTTTGAGAGTCGTAACACACTGTGACAATCTGCTGCACACTTCTGTAAATAGCTGCCTCTATCACATCAGAAATTATTAACACAGGATTTCCCAAGTAAGCTTTCACCAAGGATGCCACGCCCACACTCCAGGATGATGCCATGACAATCGCTTGACGAGGAGCTGAGCGATCAGGTTGGGATTTCAATAGCTTGGCATAGAGTCTCATGATATCTTTGATCTCTGATGTGAAGTCCTCAACCATGAGATCTGCATCATTGAAAACTGTGTGGCAAAGTCTGTTCATATTGATGTAACCTTTTCTGAGCACACGCAGGAAACAAGGCGGAGTGGCAATGAGGATCTCGCAACCATTGATCAGTTGGATAACTTGACTTTCCTCTGCACCACCAGCGAATATCAACTGCACACGGATGTCCCTGTTTCTTGTAAGCATTTGTGTACAGTGGCAATGAATCTGATCCCCCCTGTGCCATGTTGGAACCAAGATGAGCAGCTTTGGCTGTTTAAAAGAAAATAATGTACTGATTGTCACAAATTAGCTAGTTAAACTGAGAACATTAATTAGTAGGTACCAGGATAGGCAACTTTGAAGGTGATACAATTATTTTGACAAAAAAGCAGCAAAACAACAGCTTACTGTAAATGCATGCCTTCCGGACGACACAAAAGATGGCCAAGTCAAGTAACTTACCCCACTGGATAAGGGAAGATCTGTGTAAAGACCTCTTTCTTCCACTAACTGATGAATAATAGGAACTAAGTATGCCAATACAGGTCCTTCATTTGCTGGACAAACTCCCACAACATCTCGGCCCCTCGCTATGGCAGGCCATGCGTGTGCCTGAATCAAGCTTGGAGATGATAAGTTTAGTTTACGTAAGTAAGGAGTAAACAAAGAGTGTTCTAATGAAAACACTGCCTTAGGAGCTGGAGCTCCTTCTGTCTGAATAACAACACCATCAGCAAATGATATTTTTCTGCCACCTGTGGGTTGCGAGGGTGAACCCGGAGACTTGGATAGAAGCATTTCGGAAGGAAGACGTGACTTGACGGATGAAGAAGTGGGACTTGGTGAAAAGTTCAAAGAATTGTTCTTGACTATTAGTTGCTCTTTTTTAAGATAAGATTGAGGTGGGGTGAGGTCATAACTTTCTGACATGCTGCTCTGAACTAGAGGTTGGACTGCAGTATTAGTTAAAGGCACTAAGGGTTCACAAGACTTTGTCCTTCCAGAGCCAGAGTCTGACAACTGTCCATGATAATGCCTCTCAACTGCATTCCTTAGAGGTACTATCACAGATGATACTCTCTGCTGACAACACGCTTCTTGAGAAGATTTAATACTAGTTTGCATTAGTGGCTCTACCGCTCTCTGAGATACGTTAACATCTCCTGAGGTCTGTCTATGATTACTAAACAATGCATCTACACTTATTTCATTAGAAGAGGCTGAAAGCTCTTTCTTCCTCTCCCCTATGAGGGAAGTGCCTTCATTGCTATTTGCCAACTCATGAATCTCACTACATGACAAGCCAGAATCCTCCTCATCCAACTGCTTGCATTTTCTCAGATATGTGTCCTCTAGGTCACTGGATGAGCCACTACTTTGGCAGGCAGCACCATGAGGAGATCTCTTCTTGAGAATTGGTTTGAGGTTAGAATAGTCTGGATAATTTGAAGGGATAGGGGAATACCCTCTGATACTACTGCTCCCAGTGGCAGGGAGCCTTGATGAGAGAAATCGTACTCGTCCCGAGTTTTCATCGCCCGATAAAGTGTCTGTCCTCCTAAACATCGATTCACTTCCCAAAGCATTTGAATATCCGTTGTCAACTGGAGGCACTGAAGCAGTCACCTGGCTGCCTCCCTTGGGGATTCTTGCTGAGGGTTCACTGAGATTATAACTTTCTGTGCCATATGAGCCAGTCAGATGTCTTCGTAAGACATTCAAAGGTGATTCCCCAGATCTTAAATGTCTGTGATTATATCTTGTGTGATCCACCAACTCATCATCTGTGCTGTTGGACTGTTCACTACCTGTAAACTTGCCATGGCTAATGTACTCTTTTAGGTTTTTTATGACTTCTGATCCTTGCTTCTGGAACTTTTCGTTTATGGCTTCTAGCTTAGCTGCTTTGATTGGGTTCATGTTGGAAGTGTTCACTGTGTCAGAGGAATATGTTGCAAATCCATTGATTACAAGTTCATCATTGACATAGACCTGGAGGAATAATGATACGTGCAAGTGATGAGTTCAGTAGAGTTCATAGCCTTAAACCTTTAAGCCTACTGTAGATACATGTTTATTTTTCTTATTCCCTTTGTATTATTATTGTTATCAATGATTCAGATGTAAAGCAGTTTGGCAATTTTAAAGGGATACGTGTTGATAGGGTCTATGTATATTCAGTATAAACAAATATACTAGAACATCATGATAAGCGCAATGCGTCCAATAGGAAGACAGACTTTTCTTTTGTTTCCCGCCAATGTAAGGATACACCAAGTACTTCTGCAGGCCCGAGTTTAGGCTAATTGTAACCTCTTGTTAAATTACTTTCATTTTTATTAGTGACTTCCTTTTTGAACAAGACTCATACATGTAGATCTAAAAACCATCTATGGGTGGTGATGACCTCCTGTATAAAGACAGTAATTTATTGAATGTCTTTATACAGGAGGTCACCATAATAACAACAGATAACTTTAATTAAACTATAATAATGAGGAGGAGGAGTAGAAGAAGAAGAATAGTACATGTAATTCACTGTGTTTGACCTTATGCAGGTATCTCCAGGAAGAAAAGGGATTTACAGAAACTAGAGGCTACAATTAGCCTAAACTCGGGCTTGCAAAAAACAGTACTGTATCCCTAATGGGCTCTTTGCAGGATGTTAGTCATGTGGTACAAACCTCATGCTGGGACATTTAGCGCTACACAAAAGAACAGAGAGAAGTCTGTCTTTCTTTATAAATCGGATGCATTGCACTTGTGTTGGAGTCTATTTCTTTGCAGCCTATCCAACCCTATCAACATATATCCCTTTAAAATTACAACATTGCTTTACAGCTCAACCACTGAGAGCAATAATAATAACACTTGTAAAAAAATATTATTTTATAAAAGAAGAAGAAAAAGAGAAACAAACAAAAAAAGGCATGAAACAAACAAAACAACAAAAAAGGCATGCCAAAGGCATGCCAAAGGTGCACTAGTAGGAGTCAAACCCAGGTTATCTGCATCACAGGCAGTAGCAATGACCTCTGGACCACGGAGGTTCAGGTAAAAATGGAGAGGTAAAAAACTAAGCACACTTGTTTTCACTTCGATGGATATTTCTGCTACACGTGTAAGTGTTTGAGAAAGGAAACACTTATTGAATGATGTAGGATTTTTTTGCATAAATGTCAATGGAGTCTCAGTGAAATGTGAGGAGAAAAAATAATCAGCAGAGTGAAACTGTCTGTAAATATGTCATTTGAATCAGAGATTAAGGTTTCTGCGGTCAGTTTCATGTCATGCAAGTAAAAACTGAAATCGCTTATCATTCAAAAATTAATATTCAAAAATTGAGATATAGTGGAAAAATAGTAAAAGTGTAGTTCCAGAAAATATCCATACCCCCACCATGGAAGGTCAACGGAAATTCCGAGGGGGAGGGTGGGTTCAATGGTAGAAATTTCCGAGGGGTTTAGGGGTCGACGCGACCTTGTTTTTTTCCAGAGGGTAAATCGTTGAGAAAGAACCGCCTAGCGGTACAGTGTGAGTGTACACTTGAACTTGAGAAATGCAAGGAGGAATACTTGCGTATACCTTTTTTAAATAAGTAGATCTCCAGTCGACTTGAATGTTATATGAGGGGGGGTGTATTAATTTAATAATAAAGGGTTCGCAGTGATGCGGTTTTGCGTTATTTTTATTTTTTATTTTAACCTGTGGTATTGTGGTTTTCCAAGACTGTGCAGTTTGCGGTAATTTACAGTTTTAGGATGCGGTTAACGGTGAAAAAATGGATCTGCGGTGTTGCATTTTTACTAAATCTCACTTGAATAGTCCTCTCCCTTTTATTTTAGTTCACAAGCCAACCGAGCCAAGTGCTTTTAATCCTATTTGACCCTATTTGTCTTTCACGCGGTTTCCAGTTTATGTCTGACATGCTTTTGGTATTAGTCAATGCTCAAACGTCGGCTCAGCAGAAGCTGTCACAGAAAACGAAACTGTGGAAGAAGCAGAAGACAAGTTTGACAAAAGTAGTGACGAAGAAGTCGGTGATTGTCCAGAGGTTTCCATGCTAGTACAAGGAGAAATTGGAAGTTTGGCAAGGTTTCTCCTTGGAGCAAGAACTCCCTTCGGGTATCAGCAATAAACAAGTACAAAAATGGAGGACTAAAAATGATTGACTTAGAAGGTATGATCCAGTCTCTTAGATTAGCCTGGTTAAAAAGAATCTTTGGGATAAATGACAGTGCATGGAAAGGTTATTTACGGCACCTTCTGAACCAGTTTGGGGGTATCTTTCTATTCTACTGCAATTATGACAGCAAAGACATTCATATCACCTCTCAATTCTGTTCTGAGCTGCTAAAATGGCGGTCTGATTTTCGAGAGAAATTTGACGAAGGGAAAGATCGACAGAACATTGTGTGGAATAACAAAGAGATACGAGTAAATAAAATGCCTGTATTTTACAAAAATTATTTTGAGTCCGGTATCATCTACGTAAGTGACCTTTTATTTCAGTTAAATAATATAGATTCCTTTAGAATTATTTCCAAGGAAATTAGAAACAAGAATTTCTTAGTTTGGACTGGTCTTCGACACTCCATACCTCCTCATTTAAAAACAAATAATGATAACTTGTCAACAATCTCCCTCTCACTGAAGATCGACAACAAGAATTTCAATTTAATGATAAAGAAATCCAAAGATTACTACATATTGATTAGAAGCATAAAAGCGCAGTTTCCGAATAACTCAAGATTTCTAAAACAAGATTTTAACCTATCAATGATCAATTGAAAAAGAGGTTTACCCTGCCTCACAAAATAGCCACTGAGCCATGCATTAAAGCTTTCCAGTACAAGGTTCTTAATTCCATATTGTACACTAATACCAAACTCTATAAGATAGGCTACACTGATCATGATAAATGTTCCTTCTGTAAATCAGAGCTAGAAACTTTATCGCACCTTCTCTTCCAATGTGTGCACTCACAAACTTTTTGGAAAAACTTCGAATTCTATTATTACCTCCTAACAAAAGAATTCATGCGCCTTACTTTACAGGATGCATTGATAGGAATAATAAACTTCAAATGTCCCTTACTCACTTATTTGCTGTTAATTGCCAAAGTGTCATTAAAGACCCCACAAGAACAACTGTAACCACCTCTACCCTACTTGACCTCCTGATCACCATTGACACAACCAAGATAATAGCATCAGGGACATTTGACCCTGGCCTTTCCGACCACTGCCTCATCTATGGCATTATAAAGCTACATCGCAAGAGGACACCCCCGAAATATATTACTGCGAAAAATTATAAGCAAGTTAATATTGGAAAACTAAAACATGCGTTTGCTACTGCCCCATGGTCTGTAATCGAGGCATTCGACGACCCTGACGACATCACATGGGCATGGGAAACCCTATACAAGGACATAGTGAATGATCATATTTCCCTGAGGAGAGTTAAAATACGCTCAGACAGCCTCCCATGGATGAATTCTCATATTCGTAAAACCATGAACAAACGCTATAATATACTCAAGCGAGCAAAGGAGACTGGGTCTAAAGAACTGTGGGCCGAATGCAAGAAGCTAAGAAATGAAGTTACCAAGCTTCTTAGAGAAGAAGAGGCTAACTACTGGAGACAAGAATTTAATAACACAGAAAGCAGCAAAGACTTCTGGAAGCTTGTAGCAAGGATTACCCACAAGAAGAAACTGAATAATATTGGGCCCATTGCTGATGATCGGGGTAACATGATCCTTGATGATAAAAACAAAGCTGAGGCCATGAACGACTATTTTGTGGCGGTAGGACCAAACCTGGCCTCGCAAATTAACCCACTACCGCACTTTCGAGTCACAGAGCATATCTACAGAATCACTCCTACTCTCCCTGTGTTAATCTGAACAAAACTGACCTCCTTAGACGTATCAAGTCTATCAACCCTAAGAAAGCCTCCGGCCCTGACTCTATTGCCCCTCGAGACCTTCATCACATTGGTGAGGCCTCCGCAGAAGGCCTCCTCACTGTCTTTAGACATAGCTTGCTTAATTCCACTTTCCCATCCCAGTGGAAAGTATCCAAAATGCTCACTATTCATAAGAAGGGAAAGAAAACAGACAGAGGAAATTACAGGCCTCTCCAAATGCTGAGTCTACCAAGCAAACTACTGGAGGGACTAGTGTGCAAGGGTCTAGACAGCTTCACCACAGACATCGGGCAACTGAACGACAACCAGTGGGGTTTTCGACAAGGCAGATCAACCGAGGAACTCTTAATCTACCTGACTGAAACTTGGAAAGCAGCCCTTGATAACAGAAAAGTAGTTGGTGTTGTTTACATCGACTTTCAGAAAGCATTCGACACAGTATCCCACGAAATACTAATTTATAAACTTCTAGCTATGGGATTCAGCGGAGATTTGCTGAAGTGGATGGTCAGCTATTTGGAAGACAGGAAGCAATTTGCGGAAGTTAATGGCTGCTGCTCACAAACTAAGCCAGTTACTTGTGGAGTTCCACAGGGGTCTTTGCTAGGTCCCAGGCTCTTCACATACTATATCAATGACCTTAGTGACTCAGTTACTGAAGGCAACCTGGAACTGTATGCCGATGACACGACTCTGTACTTCATTGGTAACACTGTTGATGTAGTAGTTGATGGTTTAAATAGAGCCCTCTCAGAGATCTCACTCTGGTGCAGAAACAACAAATTAACTATACACGCTGGGAAGTCTGAGGCCATGATCATATCCCACAGTCCTTTTTGCGGCCCACTAAGACCTATTAAACTAGGAGATAACATATTGGACGTTGTTCACGAAACAAGATGTCTGGGGGTTATTATTGACTCCCAGCTCTCTTGGAACAGTCACTTGGAGTACCTCTGCAAATCCTTTGGAAAGAAAGTCAGGCAGCTTGAAAGGTTCAAATATTTACCAACAAGTACACTAGGAAAAATCTACTTCAGTAGCATTGTCCCTACTATTACTTATTGCAACTTGGTCTGGGGTACTAGCACACCATCTTTAATGAATGAGCTTGATCATATTCACGCCAGGGCAGCTAAAATCATTCATAGACTGCCTCGGGACATATCAGACCAAGAGGCCCTAGGAAGAACTAGATGGGAGCCACTATCAAACCAATATAAGAAGAAACTGCTTACCCTAATGTATAAAGTAAATAGTAACATTACCCCAGCTAAAATAACAAACCTCTTTAGTATTGCCAATCCACATTATAATCTCAGAAATAATAATCACTTTGTTCTACCCAGATACAACCTGGACATTGGCAGAAATTCCTTAAGATATAGAGGCCCACTAGTCTGGGAACTAACTCCAACTTCTCTCAAACAGTCCCCCTCCCTCATGAATTTCAAGAACCTTTTAAAACAACGTCAACATAAGAACTTTATTAATAATTGTAGCTTTCTGAAAGAAGCATGTATGGTCTCTCATAAGTATCAAGTCTTCGCATATTTTTAGCATAGTAATTTATCCATTTTGATAATGTTTATATTAGGATAGTTTTAGCTGTATTCCTTTGTTTTCCTTATTTTCTTTTTCCTCATAATTTTATAAGATCTTTTGTAATTTTCCTTCCACTTTAGTTAGCAGGTCCACATCAGCCTCTGGCTGCCTTTAATCCAACCTGCTATATCAAATAAAGCATGTATGTATGTATGTATGTATGTATGTATGTGTATTTGTGGGATTGTAGAAGGACTGAAACACTTCCAAAATAATATAACTGGTTTCAAGCTGAAGGTTAAAATTAATTATGAGACAGAAAAATATATTAGCATTAAAAACAACGCGATAGATAAATTTTTATACCAAATGGGAGTTGGCATCAGGTTCTGTCATTTAGCTTCATTTAACAAGGCATGTGTACTTGTAGGTAAAGAGTAAGTAATAATTTCTTGTATGTTTGAGTCTTCTGTATTTATAAAGGTCTATTATATACTATTGTCTATGTGTGTAAATAAGTAATCTGTTTTGTAAAGTTCATAATAAAATAAAAAAAAAGCTTAAAAAAGAAAAGAAAAGAAAAGAACTCGCTTTGGGAGAGCTGTACATTTCAACAATCGTCTGCTCTACTGACCGACCTCTTCCAGTGGCTACGTTAACTTGTAGCTTTTAGAGACTCCTTATTATGAACTAATTGGACTTATTAGACCTAAGCACGTCACGTTAAAGTGCATGCATAATCAAACACACTCGAGGACTCTGCAGTAAGCTCAGTTATGGATATACATAATTTAATACTTAGGTAATTTTAGCGTTTGTGTTAATATCAGCGTACACTGCAGGTCGTATTTTTAATGGCTAAAAGGACTTGAAGTCTTGACGACAACAGCTTTCACGTCTGTAACTGCCGTTTCGGTATTTCGGTAAATTTTGATGCGGTATTGCAGTTTTTTATGAGTTTTTGTGCAGTTTTGCGGTTTTCAGACCTCCCTTACACACCCTCTTATATTTTAACAAGATTGTCTTTTTTTCCTTTTTCTCTATTCAAGTTTGCGTTTATTTTTAAAGAACGATGGCTATTCCAGTTGAAAAGAAACCGAAGAGAAATCAGAGCGAGTTGAGCGATACAAAATGGCCAACTATCGTCCCCAGATCTCCGTCTTGGTGTCTCGTTCCAGTCCTCCATGAATGGCTAATGCCCATATCAGGGCATCCAACTGCTGCTTTCGGCAAATTATGTCTGTTCGGTAGATGGTAATAATGTTTCCGCTGAAATTTTTGCAATAAAGGTAAAATGAATGCCCATTATTTTCAGAGGGACAAAACTGCCATTAGAATTTTATCATTCCATGTTGTATTGTTTTATGGCGTTCTTGTTGGCGTCACCATTGACCTTTTATGCAGGTTATCGAACTTCAGCTTGGTTTCCCAGCTAGCACGGACATTACATAGGTGCTTTTGACAACGATGGCACATCTTCAATGATTATTTAAAGAAAAGACGGTAGCTGACTTCTTTGGCTGCAGACAAGTATCAGTGTTAAAAAAACTGAGATGGAAGGAATAATTGAAGGGCTGAGAGCATAAACTGCCTATGTGTAATTTTAGGTCATTTTTCGATTTTCCTCAGAAATGAAACAAATTTTTGCATGTGACTTGCAAGCAATTCTATTGAAAAACATTGTCCGGTATTTTTATTCACTGATTTTTGTTTCAATTCCAAGCAAAATTGAAAAACGACCTAAAATTACACATAGGCTGTTTATGCTCTCAGCCCTTCAATTAATTACTTGGTATTTTCAGCTTTCAATTTCATTGAACGTTTCACCAAGTTTATAAATAATTTGTAACACTTATACTCTAGTGTACACGCTTATAAAAGGAGCTTTAAAGCCTGGTTTTCACTAGCGACACAAGCACAAGCGCAAGTATAAGAAGCTTATGCCAAGTGAAAATGACACTATGCAAACTTAAGCGCAAGCACAAGGAAAAGGAACAATTTGATCCTTGCGCTTGTGCTTGCACTTATGATTATGCTTGCGTTAAGCCCGTTTTCACAGTGAAATAAGCACTCTTGTGCTTGCACTTATGCTTGCACTTGTGCTTGTGTCACTAGTGAAAACCAGGCTTAACATTTTAAAATCAAAACCTATTTGAGATGTTGAGATATAAAACGCTGTCTTGATCTTTGCTAAATTGTCACATGCATGAAAATATTTGCATACATGACAGGAACTTGCAATGACTGAACACTAGAAGAAACATTTCTTGTAGACTACCAACATATCCTCCACTAAATTTATAACTAACGACATTCAAATGAAAAACTTTTAGGCTTCCAAACAAAGAAGAATTCTAGCCACTTTAATTAAGTTTTCATTTGCCCAGGAAAAGCGATGTGTTTAGATGTCTGATTTGGCTTGACTGGCAAAGGTCATGCACACATTTCATGCTCTCCACAGTTCAAGCGCTACAATTACAAACAGATTGATATATCCAATCTTGTAACCAACTCAATTGTCCTTTTTCAACTAAGAAACAACTTAAAATCTGTGAAGTTTATTTTTTTAAATTTTGGAAATTCCTGGGGTGAGAGGGGTATTTGATGACCCCCTGGAACGGAAATTCCTAGGGGGAGAGGGGGTGCAAAACAAACCTTCCATGGTGGGGTATGGATATTTTCTGGAACTACACAATAAACTACCTGTTAAAGTCTCAGGGTTGTATGATATCCCGTACTTGAGTTATTTAACAAAATGTACCACTCAAAATTAGTTTAGTATGGAGCGGCCACGGGGAAACACAGCAGTCTAATTCAAAACATCTGGAGTTCAGTTTGGTCACGTTAAATATGACATTAGTTGTTCAGACTTTTTTTTTTTTATTTAAACAATTTTTTTTTCGGCATTTGCTCTAAGAGCAGATAGTGCTCATCAAGAGAGCTTATGCCGTTTACATTATTATTATACATCACGGTCAAAGCTAAGACACAACAACAACAACAACGACAACAAAAACAGAAACTAAAACAAAATAAAATAAATAATTAAATAAATAAGTGCATAGATTCAATCACGAGAAACGATTTGATTGGGAGATAAAAGACTGAACAGCATAAAACAAGTTTACATTAACTTGAAAGTTAATACCTGGAACTCCATTAAGAAGCCAATCAATTTTTTTCTTATTAGATGCAGAGAGCCAATAATTTATTATTACAGTGTATCCCCCAAGAAGTGTGCAGTGGAGGCAAAAAGTATTTCACACAGAGCAGCAAAACTCTGGCAAAACAAGAACTAATGTTTGGCATCTTCAACAGGTGCATCGCACAAAGTACAAGCAGGTGAAACAGAACAACTCCTCTTAAAAAGATCATAATTTAAAGCGCTAAATTAAGCCTTAAGGAAGTATGAAAAATTGATGCGGCACAATCCCCTGTAAAAAATAAATAATTGCAAGTTGGAAATTTCATAAACTTTGAAACATTATTCTTGAGAATGCTAAGAGAAGAAGACAGGTGAGGGGAGACTATTCCACAATATATAGTGTTGTTGAAAAAAGAAAGGATTTCTTATGCCTTTCAGTTCAAACATAGGGTAAACAAAGATCATTTCCTGAGCGAAGGCTATAGCATGACCTCTCACTGACAAAAGCAGGACAAAGATTAGATAAATAGCTGGGAGCTAACTTGTTGACTAACTTGTACATTAAGCAAAGTTTATGCATTTTCTGCCTTTCACTAAGCTCAACCCATGAAACATCCCTTAAAAGGCTAACCCTGTTTGTTCCTTTCATGGCACCAGTAACAAGCCTAGCATTCTCAATTTGTAAGCTTTCCAACAGATTGCTGTCCAATTCAGAGCAACCATCCCACACGACATCAGTATATTCTAGAGATGAACGCACCAGAGATTTATATAACACGTCAAGTGAATAACGGCTCAATCGATATTTCAATGTTCAGACTTCAAAGACACAAGGTGAATCAACATTTTCTGAAGCATGACAATAGGCATCATTCATGCTGTTGTGAGTTGTTAGAGTTGTTCTATTTAGTTAGCACTTGCGCAGAGACACTGGAAGAGAGCTATGTGGATGAAACACAACGACTAAATGAAGTCCATTTTAAACCTTGGGCTTTTCTATGAAGCCTGTCGTGAGCAAAAAATCACTATGATGACAGGATTGAGAGATCTTCATTTGCATGGGCATTCACCACAAATTTTGCTTTCAGTTCAACAAGCAGTTGACTTTTGGTTTGGAGATTTAGATAATTTCTACAGGAAGAAATGGGATTTAAAGAAAACAATCACTGCAATGACAGATTGAGGAATCATGAACTCACTCACATATTGGGTCCTCGCCAAATCAATATCCCCTCTACATGTAGCTCTGAGATTAATAAACAGTCAAAATTGAAAGAATATTATTTTACTCAACCAACTGATGAGTGACTTAACCTGAGAAAGACCAGTGTCTGCCATCAAAAGAACATGATATCTTCCCCTTTCATCCTGCCTTTGAATGGTGACTTGGAGCTTGCATCCTGGGTTAAAATGCAAAAACAAAAATTAATTTCATTCTAGTCTGTAATCAATAGTTCTGTAATTAATGCTAAATGGAGAAAAATAAAAATACAAAAAATACAATACAAATATCCCATCATGTAATTCACAGGGCTTTCAGTTTCTTTAAGAAAAGTGGGCGGCATCTCTAGGGGAAACTATTGCAGTGGCTGTCAGAGGGAATAGTTTAAAAGTACAAAAAGGAGTCACTGATCACCAGAGTTAAAGTTGGTGATTCAGAACAGATTACCCACCATAAGAGGAACTCACCTTGAATAAGATTTTTGAACAAGCTTGTTGCTGACTCATCCCACCGATCAGTTTCTCTGCAATTGTATGAAGCTTACTGAGTCAGAGTATTTGTCACAGCTTTACAATAGTAACACTATTAAAGGAATAAAAAATGCACGGAGTGCGTTGCTGAGCTATATAAATGCATGGAAATTTTTAAGAACACAAGGTAAGTGCCTAGAGATGCATAAGCCATAGGCGACTGCTCCTCGCACTTCTCAAGTGTTCTTAAAAATTCCCAAGTACTTAATATGTAACTCAACAATGTGCGAGGAACATGTTTTTCTTTCTTTTATAAAATGTCCTGGAGATTAATTACCATCTATATGTGGATGACACACAACTCTACTTTCAAAACTGATCACTTAAAACTTTACTTTTTGACAAATTTATTAGGAGTTATAGTTCTTTCCATTGTTAGATTAATTTTTTATTGTATGAGTTAATTTTAGAGTCTTACAGTAGTGTTATTAGTTTTTGTTAAGCGCCACAAGCAATTACTGGAGGCATGTGCTATAAAAGTGCACTAAGAAATTAGTGGAGGTGTGTGTTATATACACTGAAAGTGTACTATCATTATTATAATCAAAACTATAACAAAACTCTTGAATGTGATTGGATATCAGCAGCCTGATTTGGACACTGATAGGACAGTTTACACGTCATGCCTGTGTAATTGGACAGTATGTGTCATTTTGCGCATGCTGTTGTTGTGCATGTTTTTCAGAATTCATAATACTGTGTAACCATTTGTGACCCTCCATGGGAAAACGTACACTAATGATTATCTGTTAAACGTTAGAAAACTAACGGTTAGTTAACGGATTGCTAATGGCTTTGAAGTCCTGCTAACGCTTAGTACTAACGTTCTAACACTCGGCCCTGACCTTCTAACGATTTGTCCTAACGCTCTAACGGTTTGTTCTAATGCTCTAACAGTTTGTTCTAATGCTCTTACTAACGGTTTGTTCTAACACTCTAACGGTTTGTGCTAACGCTTCAACGGTTTGTGTTAACGTTCTGACGGTTTGCTGTCCTAAAGTTCTAGCGGCTTATCTCCAGTTCTAAAGGATCATAAGTTGTGAACGATGTATATAAGAATTGCAGATGAAATGAATCGAAGAATGATCATTGCAGTTTTTTTTGAATGGTTCATTTTTAGACGCTTGTGTGGTCACATATTACTTATCTCTTTCCTTTTAATGAAGTCTTCAGTTAAGCAGTCGATTGAAAGAAGGAAGCGTGGTGCTGCCAAATTCTTTTTGCAATGGCTAAAACTGAGAACATTCAATGAGGCCTTCCAAGGAGTAGAAGCGACTGCGAAACATCTGTGAATCTTCTTCCAAAACACCGACAACCGACATAAATTTTCTGAAAAAGCACAATGTTTGTTTGTTTGCACAATGTTTGCTTGAAAGCGAGAGAATTATTCTCTCGCTTTCAAGCAAGAGACGGAGTCGTAAACATGCGACAAAGCGACACCAGACCAGCGCATTGTCTTCTGACAGTGTCTTTTGTTGATGTTTGGCAGTTGTCTCAATCCCATACTCTGCTAGTTTTAAAAATTACATAAGTGGATCCTTTCAGTTTGGTGGAAAATTAAAATTAGTCTCTTGCTCACTGACATCTTTTCAGACTTCTGATAAAGAACCTTATGCAGATTTTTGTTGAAACTTGATCCACTGGGAATGAAGAGCATACATGATAAGCATTGTGTGACGACCCAAAAAAGACGAATGTTCAAATGTGTGGAATACCTGATACCTGTGGTATCCCACACTATTGCTATCGACTCTGTAAAAAAAGCTAGCTAACTTAATACCTGAAGCTGCTTGACTGAGAAAGACGAAATTTGACTGGAAACTCTGATACCAACCATTCAAAAGTGGTCTGATGACAGCCGATAACGTGAGATCTAGAGAGAGATAAACTACGTTCTTACCATACTTTTCGCTCCATCTGATGGAAGGATTTTACAAAACATAAACTTATTTATTTTCATTCAAAGTCAAATACAATTGTCGTCGAGTTCTTCAACAGACGCCTTGATTTAGGGAATGGAAGGCTCATAGAAAGCAATGGGAAATATTATTTTATCAGCAGCATGTCACGTGCTAGGCAACAAGAGCGGTCGTATTTCATTTTTGGCACATGTGATGATTCGGCGGATATTTCAGAGCAAAGTTTTGAGACTTCTTTGCCACTTGGAAGAAAACTTTGTTTTACCTTTTTGCTACAATGTTAACATTAACTAACAGCGCTTACTCCTGAGGCAAACAGGGAAAACAAAAACAAAACATCAAGCTTTCTTTAGCGTCTTTCAAGTTTCGTTCATCAGAAATTGTGGAGTGTTGGAAATAAAAGGTTTGGACTTTCTGATTTATGTATGTCAAGCCGCATGTTCGTAAAGATTACATCAATCGGCGGATAGAAATATGATCCTCATCTTTTTGCAAATATCGTTTTTATTTGGCTGGCGTGTGTTCTTCAGATACGGCTACACTCTAATGGGAAAGGATCAGATGCTAACACAGTTGAATAACACCACTAATGGATATGACTAACGCTCAAACGGGCAAGGATCGGGTGCTAACGGTTTGACTAACGTCACTAACGGATATGACTAATGCTGTAACGGGCAAGGATCAGGTGCTAACAGTTTGACTAACGCTACTAACAGTTTTCATCGATGTTTCTAACGGATGACTAACGGATACATGTAGCTAATGTTTTAGACCGTTTAACAGAAGGTCGTTAGTGTATGTTTTCCCGTGGAGGGTCACATTTAAAGTGCACCTAACACCAAATAAATCTTTGCACCTGTTTGAAATGCATTGTGCCTTTTTCCCCAAATCTTGACCAGTTACATGTATCTTGACTTTTCATAGGCTGTAAAAGTTGCAAAATCTGGCCATCATCTGTCCCACAACCGAGTCAGAAGGGGCTTGGGTCTGTTCTCAATTTGACATCACAAACTGATTTACATCGCATTAAGTCTTTGTAAACATGCACGCAAAGCAGTTTGTGACATCAAATAGAGAATAGACCCAAGCCCCTTCTGACTCCATCATGTACCAAATAATGTATGTTTTGTATGTTTTGAAACCCATAAAAATATCCAAAACTGGAAATAAAGGCAGAATGTTGTTGTGACAGGTGTAAAGAATGATTTATTTTAGCGAAAAAAAAAAAGGTTTGGTGTTAGGTGCACTTTAATGCTCAACCAATGGTTAGTTCATTTCTCAAATTTTGTCACAGTTTTGATAAATTAGCAACTGGACTTCGTGTCATCCAATTCTCTCATGCTGGACTCCCGCTTCACAGACATCCAAATTCGTAAATCACTTGTATACGTATGATTATGGATCAAATTGGACTCCACTAAGTCCTATTACCATTACTTATTAAATATATTATTATTATTATTATTATTATTATTATTATTATTATTCAGCTGATGACATCTGACAACACTCCAACCCCCAAAATTAATCATACTCGTGATTAACAAATTAGACGACCGCAAATTTCGTAAATCACTTGTATGATTAGACTGAATTGGACTCCAGTCAGTCCTATTACCATAATTTATTATTATTATTATTATTATTATTATTATCATTATCATTATCATTATCATTATTATTATTCAGCTGACAAAATTTGACAACACTCCAACCCCCAAATTTTGCTTTTACGTTCAAAATAATTTCAATTATGGATTGAATCACATAGTTTTGTTTTCACATTATTTTCTGTATCATATCACTGCACCCAGAACATGTGAACACGGCAACTAATAAAATAATGAGCTCCCACTAATTTTCAAAGCTTCTCAAATCAAATATTTCATACTATAGAAATCACAAAATGCTTTTAAGGTTGTAACAATAGTTTAGCACTGCCCAGTTTTGTGGTTAAATGTTGAACCATGGGCAATAAACAGAGACAAGGGTTACAAACCTACAATAATTACAAGTACATGTAGGTTTTAACCCTTGTCTCTGTTTATTGCCCATGGTTGATCTAAGCAATGAAAATGAATGGTTGCCAGGTATTTTGAGGAGGACTAAAATAGAGCTACAAGTATCCCCTAATCGTGCAGTTAAAGTTCTGCTCTTTTTCGTTGAGAATTTCTTTCTCGTATTGGTAAAATAATTATGACAGTATTCCATATACTGATTGAGTACTTATTTATAGCTCTAGGCTATCTTTGATACACACTGTTTAGAAGTGGTCAGATCAAAGTATGCTGTTTTAAGTCCAAGTGGTTTAAGTCCGGTCAGGAAGCATTCCATGGCTTGAAATGGAATGTTTTGGAATTCTGCTGGAACCTCTCTGACCCTGATCAAAAGAACAAAGATCAAATTAAGTTTGTCCAAGTTAATCAGATTGGCCTCCAGTCCTGGTAGACAAGGGCTACTGGTCAAAAGAACAAAGATCAAATAGGTTTGTCCAAGTTTATCAGATTGGCCTCCAGTCCTGGTAGACAAGGGCTACTGGTCAAAAGAACATTAATTTTAGATCAAATTAAGTTTGTCCAAGTTAATCAGATTGGCCTCCAGTCCTGGTAGACAAGGGCTACTGGTCAAAAGAACAAAGATCAAATAGGTTTGTCCAAGTTTATCAGATTGGCCTCCAGTCCTGGTAGACAAGGGCTACTGGTCAAAAGAACATTAATTTTAGATCAAATTAAGTTTGTCCAAGTTAATCAGATTGGCCTCCAGTCCTGGTAGACAAGGGCTACTGGTCAAAAGAACAAAGATCAAATAGGTTTGTCCAAGTTTATCAGATTGGCCTCCAGTCCTGGTAGACAAGGGCTACTGGTCAAAAGAACATTTTAGATGAAATTAAGTTTGTCCAAGTTTATCAGATTGGTCTCCAGGCCTTACGCACAGTGTTGGTTATCATGTGTAGACAAGTCTTAACATTTAACTTTCGCCCTAATTTTTTTCGCTGGAACGCTAACTATTTGAATTGTCATGTGCAGATCCTAATTAAACGCTCATCGGTGAAACTAGCCGACATTTCTCTACGCATGTCCATGAGCACTTATCATTGGACAGATCCTCTCACGTCTTTAAACATTTACAATGTACAGAGTTCAGAGTCTTGTCGTAGCTCTTGCTCACCAGCTTGTTTCAAAGTTTTAGACTCTGCGGCTACTAGATTTCAAGTTAAGCTTAAGGAATCTATGTCCTTAAAATGGGAGAAGCCTGACCTGAATTAGTAGGTCAAACACATCAATCTTTCACTTTCCTTATAGGCACCTTGACCGGCTGTTTAAGGTCAGGTGTGCGTGCACACTGTTGAACCGTTTACCTTTAAATTTTATCAAACGTAATGTTACAATGAACACTTGTTATCGTAACACTATGTAACAAACTATTGTTATCTTAACTGTCACACTGATGATGACGGATGTACCATCGAAACATGTCTGAAAGATTAAAGAGAGCCGTTTTGTTTCTAAGGATCTCATCATTAAAACAATTCAGGCCTACTTTTCCAGTTGACTTAAGTTCACGTCATTTCAAGAAATCATGGAAATTCCCTTTAGCACTTGTGCCTTTGTTTGGCTATTTCCATCACACTTGAGGACAACATTTGTATTGTTCACCAGCGTTTCCATCCTGCAAGAAGAGTTCGTTTGTTTGGTTTGTTTCGTTTGTTAGGCATTTTCAAACGTGTGTTTCTTTCGTTTCAAGCATTTCTCATTGTGCGTTTCCATCGTTCCAAACATTTGGTACTGTTCGTTTCAACTGTTTTGAAGGTTAATGCAATTGATGTTTACGCTGAACCTTAAAAGGTTCACCAAAAATTAAAAGCCATCGAAGTCTTTCTTCGCGCCCCAGCTACAAAATAGTAAGAACCAGGTTCAACATGAAATAAAACATAATTTAGAAGCTCTGATAACACAGAGTACAAGAATTGAAGTGCTAATTTTTGCTGCTGACACTGGGAATATTTTAATTCTTAGTGAAATTTGATCGGCAGAGAAATCTGCCGCCTTAATTATGGACGTGACGAATGTTGTTGACTCTTTTGTGTCAGCGATTGTAATGTTTGGCAAGCATTCAATCTGTATCTTTTTTATTTAACTTACCTATTATTTAACTTATAACATTTGATTGATTGCGTCGTTCACAGACAAAAGAAGAAATTTGTGTGAGCGTGTCCTTTGGGATTAACAATGTAATTTCCTTCGTCCATTCCCACGAGGCAGAAAATGTACATTCAACAACAAAGCAGGCTTGAAGCAGTGCCGGTTACTTTGTGCAATGACATGCAGGGTATATTTTCCACTGAAGAAAAATTTATGAATGGAACTACACTGTACATGTATATGTTGTATTGTGAAAACATTCAAGGTTTTGAGTTTTGGAACTGTTTGAAAAGAGGTATAATTGAAAGAGCTAAATTAAATCCAGTTCGAGGATAATTTTTCGCAAAATTATCAGATTAAGAAAAGACGTTTGCATGAATGCAACAAGGGTTAATTTATCATTTGTGCAATTATTTTTACACTTTGATCGATAAAGTTAGACAGGAAACTCTCAATACATACAGCTGAAGTAATTCGACAACAGCGAACGATTGAAAAGTTCCAAATGCTTGAAACGACTGAAACGCAGCTAAAAAATATGAAATGTTTGAAATGCTTAAAACGATTTGTTTTGATTCAAACGCTTAACTCCATGAAACAAACGAACAATGCAAACGGCAAGTGCACAATAATTTCCATTGCCGGGATCTCTTACCGACGAACCCAAACATGTGACACTGAACTTGTCAATGCCACTGCTTCATGATCAACTTGTGCAAAGTATAATGTGACGAACGAGAAAGTACAATAATGTGCATCTCAAAAAGGTAAGAATTAGTGTGATATTGTAGTAGGCCTCAATTTCAAGTGTAAATTTGTTTAACCTGTTTCTTCCAAATTTGAACAGTTTTGCACAAATGTGTTTAAGTGTTTTTTAATTTTCACACGAAAGAATAGGTTTCCTTGATAATTTCTTGTATACAGGTTGATGCACATAAAATATTGTTTTTGTTTTTGTTTCTGAAGTTTCCTGATAGTTTCTACATTTCTTGCTTTGGGCTGTTTTCTAGTGCCACACCTAATTTGTTACACAAGTGGTAACCAACACCATGTGCAAGGCCTCCAGGCCTGGTACACAAGGGCTACAGTACCGGTTAAAGGTAAGTTGACAGTCTCTTTCGAGTCTCGATTCTCGACTCGATCCTCGATACTCGATTCCTGCGAGTTTCAAGCATCGAGGATCGAGGCTCAGCCATCGAGAATCGAGTCGAGGATCGCGTCTCGCAAGATCAGAGATAATGAGCTTGACGCTTGACTGATCACTCGATAGACCTCTCGAGCAAATCAGGGATCACATCTTGAAAAGGAACTTCAGTTACTCGAAGGAACGCAAACGATGCAAGAGTAGTCGTTCAGTACGCGATATGTTTCTAAATGTGATTCAACCTCTTTGACCGATGGGCAGATTCGCAGAAATCAACGCTTGAGAAAGAACAGAATGGCCAGGGATTGACCACACCACTACAGTATCTTGCAATAAGTAACAGATGTTCGATGAATAAAACTTAAAGTTTATCTCAGCGTTGCATGTTTTTGTCACAGACATGCATAATTTTAAGATGAAATTCGACACGCAAAGGTGTCAATGCACATGTTCACTAATGGTGCTCTTTCGTAACTTTATTTCGTTGAAACGGGGATTTCTTCGACCGTTCTTACGATTAAATTTTACAATGTAACTCCTCCAAACTAGAATCACAAATGTGTGTAATTCGTTATGGTTTGCAAATTTTCAGTTCTCACGCGCGTTGTCCGTCAAGTCTATTTTTAATTCAATGTTTTCTTTGCGCTATTTTTGGCCGAAGAGTGAACATGAAGATCATCTCGGCAACGTTTCTATCCAAATTATACACGTATTTCACTTTGGATGTTTCCTTGAAGTTTTACTAGTGTTCCATCGAACGTTTATCAATTTATTTATTTCAAAGGCGAGGAGCGATTTTCAAAGTTGGCGTTTCCGTCCTCGTGGTTGATGAGCGGTTTTGTCGAATCTTGTTCGATCAATCGCGCCAGCCTTGAATTCCTTACACTCTCCAAGCGGCTACTGGCTAGCGGCTACACTATTCGCCTACTTGTACACTGTGCATTTTCGTCGAAAAATAGGCCGCTTTCTTGAAATTTTGATCGCTTTTGATGACAGTGTTCACAACGAAGCACAGCGATCATGATTCGTTGCGCTTACGGACAAGTGGCCATATGAACGTAAATTTAGCATCGGCAATTTTATGCAGAAAAGCACAACGCTGTAACCTCGAAAGAAACTGAATGTCTTTTGACCTTGCTTTTTTCTTTCTTTTTTTTTTTATGCAGTATACGATATTTCCTTGACAAGTACATGGCGTCCTCTTGACCGCGCTGTCCATTAGCTTGAATTCATTGCGTTGTTTGAACGGAAACTGCATACAGAACAACTGTGTTCTTTCCTCACGAACTCAAAAGGTCGAATCGCGTACTCAATGAATCGCGTACTCAATGAATAACAATAAAATTCTTCCTGCGAGAATCAAGTAACGAGGATCGAGTTGAGTTTCGAGTGAATCGAGTCTCGATTCTCAACTCGATCCTCGATTCTCGCGAGGATCGAGTCGAGACTGTCAACTTACCTTTAACCGGTACTGTAGCTACTTGCTCCATGTGCAGTGCAGTAGGGGATGCATGTTTGTTGTGTATGTATATAATATGCGGTTTGGAATTGACAATTACAACTAATAACAAAAGTGAACACGCACTTCAAATGTGTGTGCTTGCTTTTGTTATTTTACTGTAATTGCGAAGACAGCACTTTCTGCTTACAAAATAATTAGATACAATGAAAACAATAAAAGGTTGACACCAAATAAGTTTTTTCCCTACCAGCAGCAAGGAATAAGAGTATTTTCCGCTAAATCCACCAGTAATACACTGCATAAAAAAGAGACAAAAACTAAATTTCTTACAATAGAGTTAATAATCATAATCACCACAAATGTCATCATCATCGTCATCATCTACGTCATCATCAATGTCATCATCATCGTCATCATCTACGAATCATCACTATCATCCTAATTGTAGCTACACTTACAAGTATAAAGATTTCTCAAATCTGATTGGCTATTACCAGCTACATGTGGCCACGTGCACGAAGGTGGTGGACAAAGCAAAAATAGCAAAAACTTGGTGTCAAATTTGTTTTAGAATTGCTGTATTTCGCAAAATATTCATTTTTGCTCTTAAATATATACATCATGACAAAGCAAATTTTATGTAGTTCATTAAAGAGTACAAGTTTGGTTTTAAAATGTCTCAGAAGAGCCACAGAGAGGAAAAATACTAACTGCTCCCGACGTACAATCTGGAATGCCGTGTAACAAATGAGCTCTTTTTTTCATAATTTCAATTGTGCCGACCACGCCTTCTATTTGCTGTTTTGCCAATTTTACCTTTGCATTTAACGCGCTTTTAGCCTTTTTTGCTTTTTTCCTGTTTTGCCTTTTTTGCTTTTTGCCTGTTTTGCCTTTCGCGCCTTTAACCACAATGTAAACGCAAGTTTACAAAGCAGTGAATCAATTATTCAGGTCAAATTTGCATATGAGTGCCGAGTGCGTATCAAATTTCGTTTGAGTGCATTCCGGTTTCTTCAAAATAAATCATAATCAATCAAGTGTATCTTGCTTTTTATCCCTTTAAAAGGCATGGAAATACTTACCATAACTGTGCGGATCTAGTTCCTGTTGCTTCAAGTTGATTCATAAGTAAGGAACCCCGAATGGTCGCAAAATTTTAGTTGATCACAACAGACATTTAGCCGTTTCGCATCGCTGCACGTGTCTTGCAGTCGCCATCTCTTCACGAGGTGTTTTAGTGCCATGGTCAAAAGTAGCCAAAAACTTGCCAGTCTCTCCAATTTAACGTTCACTGCCCTTTTTATAAGTGTTTCTATTAATGCTGTTGATATTTGTTCTTAAAACACTCTAAAATTACACCACGAAACATGGAATAAACATCTCAGATTCTTGTTGTGTATTTCATTGTCTTCTCTTATTACCGAGTGCTGTGCTGCTGGTGTAAATAACAGTTTGCAGGACATCCAAAGACGTGTGTAGCGATACTTTGTTAACTTTTAAATAAGTGCTACTGGTGGAGATTTTGGCAATAAATCTGTGGTGTACGCTTTTCCCTTGTACTAGCCCTGCAGCAGCACTAATTGTTTATTGATAATTCATTTCTGCAGCCCACTCTCTATGTCCCATTTAATATGTACCAGTTGTTGTGCCGTACGAAACAAAATCGGAATAGGTAAGAATAAATTAGAGATATTTTCCCTCTCCTATTGCTTATTTATCGAGAACTTGAAATGGAACTAAATAAGATACTCCGTTCGACGTTTGCTGCCGGATAAGAGTGAAACAAAAACGACGAAAAACAAAAGCGAGGCCTGCATTAAACTGCGCTGTCAAAGCAATTTACAAACAGGCAAAAAAGGCAAAATGATCAGTTTGGCGTGATAGGCGCGATTGTCAAAATGTGCAGGAGGCGTGAAACGCGCGATTGGCAAAACCACGAAGGCAAAAAGGACAAAAACAACTCGACGACTGAAACATAGCCGCGATAAGATGACATTTTGTAGTCAAGAAAACTGGTGTCTCATGCTAGTTTTTTAGTGATATTTTCTTCCAGGGAAATCAAAAGTTGGATTAACTTATACACTTTAAAGCGAATTTTATGTGCATACTGTTTTCAACTTTTATCAGGAAATTAGATTTCATGAGTTTTTAAGAACGAAGAAACACTCATTTGCATTGGAGGGAAAAAAACAGCGAATACGTCACTTTTTTGGATGATGCGTTTTCAAAATTTTGTTCTGTCTCTTTCATATGAAATTAATCTGCATTAAATATCCATCCTTTCCAGTGCACATAGGCTGCAGTTTTACTCTGCAAAGTTACAAGACAACTTGTTTTTTTAATTAGTATCTGATTAAAGCGATAAAAAGTAGAGTGAGACTGTTTTTGTGACACAAATGTACACCAACTTCGTGCACGTGGCCATGTATGAGTTTAGCATTAATAGGACAATGCAGTGTCATGTCATGGCCAAGTAATTAGGCAGCACATGACATCGCACGCACTGCAAGAGCACAAATTCTTTTTTTATGCATCTTGCAGTGAAAACTGTCGCCTTTTTTGCCCCAAAATGTTTTTTTTTTCCTCAAATTTTGCTATAGATGCGATTAATTGGTAACAGGACTGTGTCTTCCAATTCAGTCTGTAATCATTTTCATGATCATGAAACAAACCACTATTTTGTTAATTCCTCATATGATTACAGATCGAATTACAACATAGATCAACTGAGTCCTATTACCATTATTAACCATCATCACCTTCATCTTCATCATCATCTTTATCATTATTATTAATGCCCAACAAACTCTTTGCTTTACATATACACTGTACGATCACATGCATGCAATACACCATTTTGCTCATGATCAGTTCCTGGTGAATTGTGGGTAGATCCAGTCCTTTGTGGGGGCAAACAGCCATTTAAGGACATAATTTGAAATTGTAATTTTGACTGTTTGCCCCCCACAAAGGACTGGATCTACCCACAATTCACCAGGAACTGATCATTAGCAAAATGGTGTATTGTACCTGGCTTGAGGTCCACTTAATGTCTGTAGCACGTTTAGAACCCTTGCTCTGTACCAGCATTTATCAGAAGTTCTTCTTACAACACACATCTGCGAGCAAAAACATACAGGTGGGTACAGGTTCATAAGATAAAAGCACTTCCATTAAATTAAAGCAGTATCAAGTAAAATTGGTGGAGAAAGGAAACCATATCAAGTACACTGTAATTTTCTATTTTATCAGAGCACAGTCTCAGACCTTACAACAATCATCGGCTACTGATTTTTATTATTTGTTTCTTTCCATCCTTGCCATCTGGCTCAATAGACAACACTGTAAAACATTGTAATAACAAATTTAATTCTCCAGAAACAGAACTACATGTAGACCAATTATTTTTGGGTGTCCACTGATGCGAAGACAAGCTTTACCTGTTTGAAGAGACACTAAAATAGCGTGACAGTGCCCTTTAAGCTCTGGCCACGTGGGCCACCAAGGTTTCCCCGAATATTTAAAATTTTGGCCAAAATGGGGAGTGCTTATTCGAAGGAGGGCACTTAATTGAGGGGGCGCTTTTCAAGTTTTTCTTTCAATGAACTGTAACTTTCTTTGGGTAATGCACAGGAAAGAACTCTGCATGCACATTGAGATACTGTAGCCTGACAACAAGAGTGACTTTTATTGAAAATAAACTTTTCTTCAACATGTGCTGGTGTAGTTGAAGCTTACAATAGAAACACGTTTTCCTTGTACATCCCTACTACACTGTAGTTAAGATGATGGGGAGGGGAGGGGGGGTGCTAATTAGGGGGAGGGCCCTTATTGGAGTGTGGACACTTATTCAAGGAAATATCAAAGGCCGACTGTACATTTTCACTGGTTTCTGACTAACAAGTTGGCCACCTACAACATAACACCTTATTCTACTCACCTGACCCTTAGCAAGTGGGTTGATAATGTCTGAAGTTGTGCTGTTTCTGAAATGGTCATTGAGCTTTCCCATGAACTCTGGTTGAGCAAGAGGACGTGCCCAGAAATGCCCAGCATTTATAACCTAGAAAGACCAAATAATAATTTATTAATGTAATAACTTTTTAAACAAGTTACTTTGATGATTGCAGCTCTTACACACACTTAACAAAAAGGAAATTATTCAAATTTTTAGCATGTTTGTGTGCAGGGTTTTCATTAAGAATTGTAGTAACAGGAGAATAGTGTAAAGTAACAGGAGAATTATTATGAAAGGGCAAAGCTCTTTCAGGGAGCAAGCGAAATTTAGTAGAATTCTGCGTAGTAGCCGGAGAATTCTCTGATCACCGATGCCTAATGAACACCCTGGTTTGTGTGCTCTGTAATGCACTGTATCATGTGTTATTCTTTAGTTCAATAAAATGTTTTCATTTATAAAAACTGCTCTAAACAAAATAAAATACGTTGCAAAGAAAAAGGAAAGTCTATTGCTATCATCATCATCATCATGATCATCATCATCATCAACAACAACACAATTTATTACAGTATTACCACTACTGCTGTATATGCACCGCCACTGTCATTATTATTATTACTACATTCTATTATTTTTAAACTAGCTTCCTACATACAGACCTTAAAAATGTTAATATCCAAGGTTGTGGCCATCTTCTGTGACTGCGATTAAAATGAAAGTAGCTGGTGATTTCTCTTTTAATCTAGTGATAATACGTACATGTAAGAGCAAATTACCAATTAACATAATGATTGTACATGTAAGCCTTCTACATGGATTTAAACTTTTAATAACTGTTCAAGTTTTTTGAGGATGTTTTTTTTCTACACTATTGCACACATAAAATCATGCAGATTGTGAAGCAAATACTGGTAATGATTCAGAAAAGGAAACTATGTTGACTATAATAATGTTGTCATTCAGATATTAGAAATAATAATGAGGTGCGACTGACAGAAGAAAAAAGTTAAGTGTCAGCTTCCTTTTGATTTCCCTACAGTTTGCTTATTATTTCTCTGGATTTAATGCTAAAATGGAAGCTTCACTTTCATTATTCCTTGGACAAAATATCATTTTATTTATACTTGTGAGTCTCAAAACAAATTTGGTGAGAATATGAGTGCAAAGGCAAACAGAGTTGCATGGACAAACTTGCATTGGATAGCTTTATATTGCTTGCATTGTGAGAGACTGAGATAAGGTAGGAAGGGTGCAGAGGGGGAGGACAAACAGAGAAAAAAGTGGTAGATTTGAGGGAAAAACTGTACTTACAGGGTAACGGAAATTTTGGTTGATGAATGGTCCTTCACAAAATTTTAGCTGAATTTAATGGGTCTCAGTCTCAAATGTATACATGTACATTGTATGTCCAAGGTGAGAAGAAAATGGAAAAAACACCTGTAGCTGAGAATTACTAGCCCGGAGCTTTGAGGAGCTAGCCCAAATTTATTTTTTATACAGATGTATGTTAAAATACTACCAAAACAGTTTAATAACATGCCCTTTACAAGATATAGCTAGAAATTTAAAATGTTTTCAATTGGTATTTCTTTTGAAGAGCTCGCACCAATTCACATGTGCTTAATGTTTGCAATTCTAGTTTCCGTAAATCATCAGAGATATCCTCTTTACTGTGAATCATTGTTCCAAATGCTAGACACGTTTTAACAAAATAAAAGCCCCCTTTTACACGTGTGAAACACAAACTGCAGAC
>JAEMWC010000988.1:0-30000 GCA_016490735.1 Pachyseris speciosa | reverse complement strand
GGACTTCAGACTTCAGACTTCGTACTTCAGACTTCAGATTTCGGATTTTGGATTTTGGATTTTGGATTTCGGATTTCGGAATTCATAATTCCGACTGCGTATATGGCTTAACATATCAGCCATATTCAGACTTACGCTGAGTTGTGACTTCAGACTTCGGACTTCAGACTTCAGACTTCGGACTTCAGACTTCGGACTTCAGACTTCAGACTTCAGACTTCAGACTTCAGACTTCGGAATTGGAATTTGGGATTCGGAATTCGGAATTCGGAATTCGGGATTGGATTTCCGATTGTTAATATGGCTTAATATATCAGCCTGTTTAGATGGCTGAAATAAACTAAAACTGTATGGATTTTGTTTGCATGGCTGTGTAGATGGCTTCTCACGACGTATACTGTGGCTAAAAGTAGGTTCAACCAATAACAACCCGAATATTGTCATTGATTTTTTCTAAGCACTGTCCAGCAGATAGGTGGAGTACCTAGGGTGGTTCGCATTGATAAGGGAATGGAAAACGTGCGGGTTTCCATCATCCAGAGGCTATTAAGGCATAATGACAGTAATGATTTAGCAGGCGATAACAGCATTGTTCAGGGAAGTAGTGCCAACCAAAGAATAGAAGCCTACTGGTCAAAGTTAAGGCAAGGTGGAGGCGGCTGATAGATGAACTTGTTTATGGATTTTAGAGATTCTGGTGTCTTTTTTGATGTTGATCCGTTTCTTAAAGAATGCTTAAAGTTTTGTTTTATGCCTAACTTCACTCTGTTGCAAAACTGTGGAATATCAAGAAACAAAGAGTTGACAATAACGCACGGATGCTCTCGGAGGAAAGCCAGACGTAATATACTTTGTGCCTGAAGTATATTCGACACACAGTTATCTCGTTGATGTTCACTACTAAGAAGATGCGGAAGCCTTCAAAACTCTTTTCGGGGCACAATCCAGAGATTACTCGCGGGAGTTTGAGGAGCTCGTTGGGTATATAGTCCCCAACCACCGAGTACTACAAAACACAGAGGAAAGGTTAATGCATTTTTTTTAATAGAAATAACAGATAATTTGAAACGATTAGGATTTGGACGCTGCTGGCCTGTTAACAGTACCCATTATCAAGCCTATTTCAAAATATTTAAGGCATCTGGAAAGTTCGTAAAGAGATTCGAGTGCTGACGTTTTCTTCCTTCGGATTAAATAAAATAAATAAATCAATCAATCAACATTGTTTAACGAGGGTGACACTTAACAGTCTTTGACAAAGGGCTAACGCTTGAATGAAACTGACAGTAGGGCAATTTCATACTGATTTCACAAGGCTATTGCGTGACACATAAATACGCCGTGCAAAATTGTCATGATTCAACCTTTTCCCGCAGAACTAATATTATTTCTTGGTTTGCTTTCAATCCTCTTCTTCTTTTTTTTTTTCAAAAGTCGTTTTTATTATTGTCCTTTATTCTCTTGCTTTCCATTTTCTTAATTTCTTTGTTATTAAATATCCACAGTCGGAAATCCCAAACTCCCAAATTCGAACTCTGAAGTCTGAAGTTTGAAGTCTGAAGTCTGAAGTCTGAAGTCCGAAGTCTGAAGTCTGAAGTCTGAAGTCTGAAGTCCGAAGTCTGAAGTCTGAAGTCCGAAGTCTGAAGTCCGAAGTCTGAAGTCACAACTCAGCGTACCTCCTCATCCATTTTCAGAAGTCTGAATATGGCTGATATGTTAAGCCATATACACAGTCGGAATTATGAATTCCGAAATCCGAAATCCAAAATCCAAAATCCAAAATCCAGAATCCAAAATCCGAAATCTGAAGTCTGAAATCTGAAGTATGAAGTCTGAAGTCTGAAGTCCCTCCTCGGCTTTCGTACTCGCCAGCTATTTTTTATCAAATGGTAAACGAATTTCCATCGCGAACGTCCCAACCGGGAAAACAGGACTACCTTTTTAGAACTCCCGTTTGTCCCGGGAATTTTCCAGTGGGACGATCCGAAAAAACGTTTACCATTTACATTCCAACCGGAATTTCCGGGAATTTGTGGTAAATGGTAAACAACCTTTGTCTGCGTGTCTGCATGTACATGGGTGAACTGCACGCACGGCGTCACGGCGGCAGCGTCAGAATTTTCCCGTCACAGCTTCCCGCCACTAGAATCGCGGCTAGTTCCCGGCGCGGCTGTCATTCAATTCGTTTGCGCCACTTGAGCTATCCTTTCTGCAGAGTGTAACTGTCTTTGTCCGTTTACATAACCTTTTAAAAAAAGTTCGCTTTCTGTAATACAAGATTTCTGATAAACAGGGTGCTTTGTTTTACTGTCCACTTCGACTGAAAGCTCCTGGCGTCAGAACTTTGGAACTTTCTTGAATTGGTCGGCGACGGCCTGAGGTAACTGAGGTAGGGAAACGCATTTTGCATCATCGCTAAATATTTAATTAAGCTTAAGCTAACCAGCAGTACAGTTTCATACAGGAAATGTCAAACTAAGATTTCAGTTTGCAGATATCGCTCTTGTCCTCCCGCTCTGTTGCTGTGAATTGTTCACCTTTAGTCATAATTTTTAAATTAACAGAAATGAGCCTGAAGGAACTTGGCAGAACATCTACCTCTCAAAGCAGGAGTCCTAGTTTAACCGCATTAATCTACATTTTAAAACATGTCCCATTCACGGCTGCAGTGCAGACCAGTTTTCTCGAATAACCTTTTCAACTTTTAATTTGTTGCGTACTCAAAGTGAAGTGTGGTGACAAATTTGACATCGAACTCACTCGCTAAATGCGCTAATGAGCTTTCGACTCGATGTTTAATTTTGGCTTTCGCAGGTAAGACTTTTAAAAGCGTACGTATAGCTTCTATGGGAACAAATGACTGAAATGGGATCGATTCTTACTAAAAAGATTTAGTGGAGTTATCAATATTCTGGCGTGGCTGGGCTTGGCTTGAGTGAATTCCCAGTGGGTGAAGCGGGGAGGGGGAAGTTTTCTTTTCATCCTCAACAGAGTTAACACTAAAGAGTTTGATTTTCGTCCCCACTCTCAGAAGTGGCACACAAAATCTAAGCTGAAATGGTACATCTTTACCCTTACATTTGACTAACAGAAACCGTACCTTATCGACTGCATGCAGCCTAGACAGAGGGGAGGGGAGGGGAAGGGGCCCACCTGAACGCCGTGGATCAAATAAGCCTTATCAAGCCATATTTCTCAATAGATCTGTTTGTTTTCTCTACGAACGGACACGAAATGTGCTTGTTTTTCAAGATAATAATATATCTTAGGCGCTATTGCTATTAAAAATCTTTCAGTTTCGTTTACAAAGGCGTCTTTCTACACGCTGGAGTTATCGCACCCGATGACAACCTTCTGTTGTGCCTTCTCAAAAGTCAAAACATTCAGAAATTGAATCTCGCCCTCTTGAGAAAAAACTCAACTTTTGGTGAGCGTACGTCTGATTGAAAGGCGGCGTATTGTATCTTGAAGGAAGGCTTAGCCTTCACTTGTCTAAAATTCCCCAGGTCTGATTTCTACCTCTAAAAGTTTAAAGGTCTTTAAAAGCTTGTCAAAGGTTTACGTGACTTATTCTCTTGCTTCCACTTCTTAGTGTTTCCAAGACTAATCTCCTTAATTAAAAACTAAAAATAACCCTTCAAGAAGCTGGCAAGGGAAATGCCATGAATAGCTTGCCAGAAGAAAACTAATTGCACGGCTTATCAGGATTTCTCAGGAAAAAATACTCGACTATCTACTAAATGCCACCTACCTCTGAGTGCGTTCACTGGAAATAATTTCTAACACACGAAACTTCACCGCATTTACTCATTAATCATCATAATTTGTTCTGTGTAAAACGATGACCTGTTGGCATCTGACAAAAAAATAGTAATAAACTTGATAGTTTATCATGGCTGGGGATGACGCATCTAACGAAAACAAATTAACTCGAAGGTTTGTGATCTATCATGGCTGGGATGACTGTGTTTATAAACTGGATTTTGGGGCGATAACCACAGTTCAGTACATTGACTTGTTGTAGACCGAATACGGTTGGCTCTAGCTATAAAAGTCAGGATTGATATTTGTTCTTCTCTACTTAAGTCACTTCTTGTCTTGGTAAGGGCCCCACCTCATAAGGATCCTAGAAATCTGAGATTACGGGCTGTAACCTGACCAGGGATCTGAAATTTTAAGGATGAATGTTACGTGTGATGTAAGCCGTAACAACAACAAAAACGGTAATAATAATAATAATAATAATATAATAATAATAATAATAATAATAATAATAATAATAATAATAATAATAATAATAATGATAATAATAATAGGCGTGAACGTGAGGTTGGAAGTGATCCAGAAAACAGCATTGCTGGGGACAGCAAAGATATTAAGGAAAGTACTGTCCCTGTGAGAAGAAGGAAAAGAGAGACCTGGGACCCGTGGCGACTTGTTGTAACCCGCCCCCAAGGACTTAACCAGGCCGATGCCTCAGTCTATAATGAATGGACATCATCATCATCATCATAATAATAATAATAATAATAATAATAATAATAATTTATTAATAGCAACTTATTATCTGTTACAACATAGTTTAATTATTTAAACTATCATTGATAAAAACTTGAATGGACGTTGAATGACATTAAACACATAGAAAGCACCGCGGCAACCCTTTTACACAAAATTAATTATCCTCCCTAACACCACAGAAGGAAGAAATCGAGAACTTGACAAAGTCTACTCAGCCCAGCAAACAACAACAACACTTTTATTTCGCTCTTGCACTTTATAAATTTAACACATACGCAGAAATTAACATATAAAAATTAAATAAGTACACAGTCCAACGGTTATCCTTCTAGATTTATTCACAATATCAAGAAGATGGCGATGATGATGACGACGACGACAATGATTATGGTGATCATCATCATCATCGTGATGGTGATGATGATGATGATGATGATGATGATGGTGGTGGTGGTAGTGGTGGTGATGATGATGATGATGATGGTGATGGTGATGATGAGAAGGAGGAGAGGATTTTAATGACAACCAGACGCGACAACATAGTCATTTTAAATGATAGAGTGGGAATTCGAAGAGGAGCAGTGATTGAGGAGCTTATTTTAAAATGTGAGCAATCTTTACAGTAACAATCAGACAACCTAAACCTTGCCAGACGTCCATCCCAGTCCCCTCAAAGAGACCCCATCAAGATTTCGCCAGTCTTTCGCGCCCTGATAATTGTCGGTCAGTGTTTGACTGGGACAAGTCCCAAAAGAATAAATCTTAGATAAATAGCAAGGACCTTCACGCCCTTGGGAAAGTATTCAGTGTAATTATAAGACAAGAGGCTACAATTAGCCTAAACCCGGGCTTGCAAAAAACAGTATTGTATCCCTAACTTAGTGCTAAACAAAAGAATAGAGGGAAGTCTGTCTTTCTTACATCGGACGCATTGTGTTTAGCTTGTGTTGTGTTTAGACCCCGGGTTAGCTGCGTCACAGGCAGGAACAATGACCTTTAGGCCACAGAGGTTTATCGTTATGCAAGATGATAAAAATAGTGTATTGATTCCAAAAAAAAAAAGAAAACTAAGCACACTTGTTTTCGCTTCGATGGATAATTGTTTGAGAAAGGAAACGCTTATCGAACGATGTTGGATTTTTTCGCATAAATGTGAATGGAGTCTTGGTGAAATGTGAGTAGAAAATTAATTAGCAGAGTGAAACTGTTTACAAATACGTCAATCCAGGGTCATTTGAAACACAAGAAAGGAACGTTTCTGGACAGTTTCAAGGGACGCTGGTACATTTGTAAAATATAATCGCTTATCATTCAAAAATTAAAGTCCAGAAATTGAGATATTGTGGCAAAATAGTAAATAAACTACCTGTCAAAGTCTCAGGGGTGTGTGATATCCCGTACTTGAGTTATTCAACAAAATGTACATCTCGATGGAGCGCATACGGGAACACGGCAGTCCATCTGGAGTTAAATTTTGGTATTGTTAAAAGCTTTCTTCTCGCTGTTGAACTTGCAAACATTCGTATAGACACTTCTCTTAACATATTAGTTGTTCAGACTTCAAAGACACAAGGTGAATCGACGTTTTCCGATACGTGACAACAGGCATCATTCTTGCTGTTGATATGAGATTTACACTTCCGAATCACTCGGCCGTGAAAGGTCAAACTCCCTTTGTCTGTAGTCTCTAATTTTTGGCGCTCCCCTCGCGTCGCGTCTCCTCGCAACTTCGCGCGCGCACGTGCCCCCACAATCCGTCGCCAAAATTAGAGACTACTCGCTGTCTACTGAAGCAGACACGGGGAAACACGGCAGTCCATCTGCCGTTAAGTTTACTCATGTTAAAAACTTTCTTCTCGCCGTTGAACTTCCAAACATTCGCATAGACACTTGTCTTAACATATTGTTTGTTCAGACTTCAAAAGCCACAAGATGAATCGACATTTTCCCATACGTGACAACACGCATCACTGTTGTTAAAAATAGTTAGCGCTTGCGCAGAAACGCCGGAAGTGCCATTTGTGGATGATACTCGACGACGAAAAAGAAGAACCGTCGGTAGTTTAAGACCCGGGCGCCGCGCGAGACGCGCGCAGCCCGGGTAATTACCGAAAACTATAGAATTACCGACTAAACCTAAGACTGAGAGGAACTCATTAAAGTTTTGACTGACTTGACGTAAGTCACGACGAAGAACAATACTCAAGCCGTAACAGGTAAACGAGCGCATATAACTACATAAAGCTGTTCAACAAGTTTTACCAGAATAAAAGTTCATCATTTTCCTGCAATTACTTGAGTAGCCACATCGGAACGAGAAAAGGGTGGCATAGCCTCCCACGCAGTCGTTTTTAGGGGACTTGTATTTCACCTCCTCCCCACTAACGCCTCCTTCACCGAAGCCAACATTCCTTTCCCGCCGCTTAGCCAATCACATTTTACCTACTAAATTCTGGAAGGTTGACCTTGACCTCAGGACGCTTTTCGCGGGATAGTTCAAAATAGAGGAGACAGAGCTTGAGCAAGCTTTGATCACCGTGTGCTCTACGTTTAAACTTTCCTGTTTAATATCAACTGACTTCAATTTAAGAATTTGTGAGAGGAAATAGCGATAATATTTCCGTCAATATGCCGACTAGTTACGGAAAGACGCTTATTTCAGTATCATGCAAGCTTCGCTTTCAATCTTCGATTTCCTCGCCGCTGGTCATGTTGTAGCTGTTGTGTCACTCACTTCTCGTGAATTTCGGTGTTTGATAATTTCTGACCGCTTCCCCAGGAGGTTTTGCCGGTCGCTGCGTGGGCGAATTTCATCTGATTTAATGCAAGACCATGAGAGATCGAGCTTTGTTATTGTACCATGTGTCATAATTTCACGTCGGTTTACTCTCTGTTTGATCGACTGACAAATGCTTCAGATTTCTAACTTGGTTGCGTCTAAATTCTTATATGCTTTAGTCTCTTGTAACACATCGTATTACTAAAAAAACAAATCGGCTCCAGCGCTTTGATACGTTTACAAATTCGCGAGAGAAAGAAGCACGCATAAGGATTAATTTTACATCAGCTGCACGTAGTCGGTAATTAATGCGGCGGTGTGGTCAATTGCCGACCACAATATCTTTTTGATCAAAAACAAAAATACCAGAAACCTTCGGCAGCTGGCATAGGATAAAATATTGACTGGACAGATTGACCATTGGACTGTTGGACCATTTTTTGGACAGTTTTTTTTTTTTGTAAGCCTTTTTTAAGAAATGGATTATTTTTATTAGGGTGCATTTCGGCTGAGGGGTAAGAAGGGTATCACCACACACAGTGAGAACTTCGGGGTGGGGGAGGGGGTGGGGGACTGTATTTATCTTGGCTGGGGCGTAGGGAAAGCAACTAAACCAATTTGTAGAGTGGAAAGCTTGAAGTTTAGTGTACGGGTGTTCATATGGACTTTTTCTCGGTGTAGTGTACACTATGAATTTGGAATTTAATGCGTTTACTTTGAGGGATGGTCTGAAGACGAAACCATCCTTTTATCGGAAATTCGGTGCCCCCCTCATTGGAATGTTGGGCCATTTTTTGTAGAAAAATGGGGGGGGGGGGTGGGGTGGTTATATAATAAAGGTGGGGTGGTTACGTTTATTCTACACTGAGGGAGGGGGTGGGGTCGGAAGGTGGGGAGGTTATGAGATTGTGGCTGCCGAATTTCCGTCGGCTGTCATAATTTTCATTTAAAGTACGTACAGAAAACGGATAACATAAGTGTTCACGGTTTATTCTTGTATCTGTTCCACGCAAAAAGGGGGACACAACGGCGTGTTTCAGCCAAATGCTATAAAGTTAACACTTGTTTTAGGCTTTCTATAGTGTTTTTAGAGTTCACAAATGTAGCACTATAAAAGTTTTAACTTTTAGGGCAATTTTAGTCTTTTCGAATTGACTTTCCTACTTTTTTTTTCCCAGAAACCTTAGATGCTGCTTTAGAAAGACGACAGTTTTTCGGATTATTCTTTCCGTCACATTTTGGAAACCGAAATTTTTTTAACGAGCATTAGCCAAATCTGGAGGTGAATATGAAAAACCAACTTGTGAAAATCGTACGGAGGTTGATAGCAAAACTTCGAAAATTATGCATGAATGGAAGAGTCATCTAGAAATTTTTAGTCTTTCTTTAGCTATAGAAATTTCCAGGCAATGCTTGCTTTTTCGAAAAGATATTGTAGTACAGTGACAGTCGTTGGCTGACCCTGCGCAAACTGTAAATGGCCTTCTTCAATGGTTACAAACAATACCTAATTCTTTCTGAATGAATTGGCGATGGACATCTAACATTTCAAGGTTAATGTTTGGCGGAATTACCACCAGGAATGGTATAAACGCAGGCTCTACTTGCTGAACGCATTTCACTTTACAGTGGAAGTAAACGTTCCCCAGTTTGCCGGTCTTAAGTTCACCATCCTGCCAGAAAGTCCTTCTTGTACATATGGGTTATTGACCAAGCGTGAGGTGAAGATGGCGGGATATTGGCCAAGTTCTTTTTTGCGTGTTTATGGACCGAGACGAAGTCGAGGTCCATAAACACGCAAAAAAAGAACGAGGCCAATATCCCGCAATCTTGACCGAACAAGCTTGGTCAATAAAGGATTTATTATATGACTTAAAGTACGCCATTAAGAGAAAGTAAAACGCGGGACGAACGGGCTATCCCGAGCGGTCAAGATGGCTCCATCTTGACCTCGCGGGTAGCCAATCACAGCAGGAGAATTGATTCATCTTGACCGCTGAAAGAGCCAGTCATATAATAAAGGATATTATAACGAGGTCCTCTGGCGGAGCTGGTATGAAAAAGTCGTCACCACGTCTTATTTTTAAAACTCTCTGGCACCCGTAACACTTTCTAACAGGAGGGCTACTTTTTTTGAGTAGGGACAGTTGAGAACTGCCCTCTTGCACCCGCGCAGGAGATGACGATGTTCAGTGCTGTTCCAGGGCTAGGAATCTGCTAAAAAACAAATAAAGCAAAAGGAACTATCACGCTACTGGTGCTAATAAAGTGACGTCATGAGTTGCAGATTGCAAGTAAAAAGCACCACATCAGCTTTCGCGGGTGCAAGAATCGACACTCAACAAACGGAATTCAGTATTTCCTGTAAAAAAAAAAAAACTATGATTGTCGAATGATGATCCGACGAAAGCTTCTCTACTGGTTTGCTTCTGAGTCCCTATAACGTGTACTCTTTTGCTATTCCGTGGGTAGTGTTGCTGTCTTTGTTTCGGCTGCAAAGCCGCGAAAGGAATGCGGGTGTTACTGGGTGAGCTGACAGGATTTCTGCAGACGAAGGAGAGGATGAGGACGGCAGATCAGATGCGGATGTGCTGATGTAATCTTCAACTGCCTCTTTTGTTTTTTTGTTGGAATTTGATGCGCCCTTTCTCTTTTGGGTGGAATTGGTTCTTTTAGTCCCACGGCCGGCAGGGAGATCCATGTGAACCAAGGCGTCTAAATTAGGAGGCCCCTGTTTAGTTGCTTTGTAACATCGGATGAAGTGGGAAAGGAGGCCATCTAACTCGGCCACAGCTATGGTATGCGCGCAGATGTCATAAGCAACAAAATCCATACAATTGGCACTGCACACATAGAAGGGGCCGTGTCTGGCTGTTTGTTTTTTAAATACTGCGTAGGAAGGAGAGTTAATGGCCTCGTCTGCCACGTACCGTGGTAGGTTATCGCCTTTCCCCGGATCTGAAACGATAGTTTCTTCTTTGGTCTGTACTGACAAGCAAAGCAGCACGGTGATAGACTCTCGCCAATATACTGAAAGGAACCCGAATGATACCTGAGTTATCAAGAGGAACACTTTCTTCCCTTGGAGACGTTGTTTCTTTGAGATCAAAGGGAATGATAACATTTGCTTGCACTTGGAGGTTGTGAAATTTCTTAAGTGCGGCCTCCTGTTGTACCCTTGTCTTCTTATAAAATACAGACTCTTTCATTCCTTGGTCTGCGTATCGCTCGTCCATCCGTAGCTCTCCGAGGCCAATGAAGGCGAGATCTTCCTCCGTCCTTTGCCGTTTAACTACAGTCTCAAGAAGCCGCATAAGTACTGATAGCCTTCTTTTCCCTGTAAGCTCTTTCTTGCGCTGGAGGACCGAGTTCATGCACTCGTTTCCGTTTTGGTCGTGCACACTTGGAGGCCATCCTAGACCAGCCATGGAGCGTAGGGCGGCTGTCATGGTCTGTTTTATGACATCCGCCTTGTACTTACGGAAGAAAGTGCAGAAACGCTCCCCCTGGGGATGCAGAGAACACCACTTTTCCAGAATTTCCCCGATGTGTTCATCGAATTCGTTTTGGTCTTTCGCGTCTATTAGACCAGGGATTCTTTTAGAACCCATATTTCCCCCGAAAATGTCCGTGACAATGATTTCTGAGGCCTTTCCGCGGATTCCAAGGTCACTCAATTTAGACATTACATTGTCCTTCATGTGAATGTCACACAATAAATGCTGGGCGTATGGAAGAGCTCTCCCAAAGCCTTCCCCCAATGCTTTCTCTCCATCAGTACCGTAAACAAGTACATTTTGGACATTTGCATTACGTTTTATCATTGTCGAGGAAAGTTCGTAATAACTGGCAGCTTCTTTTTTGCTATGTTCCAGTACTGGTCCGATCCGAACGGGGTGCCTGCTGTCTTTGTTCTGGAGCAAACGATGCCTGTAAGTAGTGACAGTAACATAGTATTTGCCAAAATTGAAAGTCGGGTCTACTCCCAATATGCTGAACTGGCTTGGGTTAGTGCAAAAGCGTTCAACGTCCTTTAATTGTTGGTCTGTTGTGAGCACAACACATGGATCGGAAGCAGTTTCAACTTTACGGACAGAAGCTTTTTCCTTGTCTCTGTTTCCATGTTTCAGCATTTCAATGAGTTCAGGCGTTGGGTCTTCAGGTTTATCTTGTACATTTTTCTTTAAATTCTTTATCTGTTGTATATTTCTCGCGTGGCTTGCTGCATTTTTGAAGTCTGAAATAGAACCTCTCTCTTCTATGCTCTTATAAAAAGCTTATAAAAAGTTTTGGGTGGGTTCACTTTCGCCAAGTCTTTTAAGCTTTCCATGGTGGTATGCGATGTGCGGTAATATTGTGTGGATCGAGTTTTCGAATTACCGTGGGCTTTTACCTCAACTTCATGTTCTTCACCGTCGAAAATGTATTACACGAAAGTAAAATCATGAATCTTGCCGTCGGTACCTAATTGGTGTCAAAAATACAAAAAAAGGAAAATCACTACTTAGGGCTTATACACCCATTTCAAGTTTTTTTTTTTATGATATTCATATTTTTGTGAATTGAATTGCTTTCCCTTACAAGGGCGGATCCAGGGGGAGGTTGAGGGGGTTGCAACCCCTCTTTGGGAAGTTTTCGAACTTTTTCTGGCTACCCGTGGCTGTCCCTTTTTAATCACAAAAAGAATAGTATAAATTTGTTTCAAACGCCACTGATCTGTTCAGGTCCGCAAATGATCCCCAAATTAGACCGCAAATCATCTCGGACCGCAAGTAATCCCCATATTGCACCACATTGGACCGCAAATGATCCTGAGCAAAAAATAAGGAATGGCATGAATGGTAAAATGGTATGGATAGGGAAGTGGCATGAATTGCGATCAGATTATTTTTATAAAAACCTTAAATCATGGCTCACAACTATCATAATTAATTTTAGAAAGGTAAACGTGGTCACACAACCAGACACAAATTGTGCAACTGACACGAACTGATGTGAAGCAGTCAAGGGTCGTCATTCGATGTTATCACCAGGATGCAAACCTATCTCGTTTTTCCTTCCGCCTTTAGAGGTCTTCATGTTTGTTCTTATCTTTGGTAACTCCAAGAACGTTCACAAATGATACCAATGAAACTACCATAAGGCATCTTAGCCATTTTCCGAGCGCGTGGGAGACACAGCTCACATGGCGTTGACAAGTTTCAGATGATCTTTGACCCCTGCTGATCACCAATTAATGTGAGGAAGAACTGGGTATAATTTCAAATGAGAGTGCTCAGTGAACAAAAGACTTTTATTTCAAACGGTAATGAAATCAACTGCTAGACCCCTATCAACATATATTCCTCTAAAATACAGCTCAACCATTGAGAACAATAATTATAACACTTGTAAAAAATATTTCTAAAAGAACAAGAAAAAGAGAAACAGAAAAAATAAAGCCCGTGATATATACCACTAATGGACATCGAACCCGTGCTGCGTTCGTCGCGTCGCAGGCAGGAACAATGACCTTTAGGCCACAGAGGTTTATCATTATGCAGGGGTGATAAAAATAGTGTATTGATTCCAAAAAGAACTAAGCACACTTGTTTTCGCTTCGATGGATAATTGTTTGAGAAAGGAAACGCTTATCGAACGATGTAGGATTTTTTCGCAGAAATGTGAATGGAGTCTCGGTGAAATGTGAGTAGAAAATTAATTAGCAGAGTGAAACTGTTTACAAATACGTCAATCCAGGGTCATTTGAAACACAAGAAAGGAACGTTTCTAGACAGTTTCAAGGGACGCTAGTACATTTGTAAAAACTAATCGCTTATCATTCAAAAATTAAAGTCCAGAAATTAAAATAGTAAATTAACTACCTGTCAAAGTCTCAGGGGTTTATGATATCCCGTACTTGAGTTATTCAACAAAATGTACATCTCAATGGAGCGGATACGGGGAACACGGCAGTCCATCTGGAGTTAAATTTTGGTCATGTTAAAAGCTTTCTTCTCGCTGTTGAACTTGCAAACATTCGTATAGACACTTCTCTTAACATATTAGTTGTTCAGACTTCAAAGACACAAGGTGAATCGACGTTTTCCGATACGTGACAACAAGTATCATTCTTGCTGTTGATATGAGATTTATACTTCCGAATCACTCGGCCGTGAAAGGTCAAACTCCCTTTGTCTGTAGTCTCTAATTTTTGGCGCTCCCCTCGCATCGCGTCTCCTCGCAACTTCGCGCGCGCACGTGTCTTTCGCCCGCCTCACAATCCATCGCCAAAATTAGAGACTACTCGCAGTCTACTGAAGCAGACACGAGGAAACACGGCAGTCCATCTGGAGTTAAGTTTACTCATGTTAAAAGCTTTCTTCTCGCCGTTGAACTTGCAATCATTCGCATAGACACTTGTCTTAACATATTGTTTGTTCAGACTTCAAAAGCCACAAGGTGAATCGACATTTCCCCATACGTGACAACACGCATCACTGTTGTTAAAAATAGTTAGCGCTTGCGCAGCAACGCCGGAAGTGCCCTTTGTGGATGATACTCGACGACGAAAAAGAAGAACCGTCGGTAGTTTAAGACCCGGGCGCCGCGCGAGACGCGCGCAGCCCGGGTAACTACAGTGCTGCGCAACTGGCGTCCTGAAATCAACAAACAGACAGAACGTCACGCAATATCACAGAATTACCACTAAAACGAAAAAAAAAAAAAAAACACTATGGAATATTTCTCATAAAATAAGAAAAAGTGTGTTTTTGTGTGTAATTTTTATATCAATCCATACCATTTTCGTATTTTTTGCTCGGGATCATTTGTGGTCCGATATGGGGATCATTGGCGGTCCATTTTGGGGATCATCATTTGCGGATCCGCACATATCGTTAATTGAGTGATTGTTAATTTAGCGGAAAAAATCCTGGATCCGCCCTTGCCTTAACATCTAACTCAAAGAAATCAAATTCTAACCTGTCAAATAAATAAAATTCCTTTGCAAATCGGGGGAAGATACATTTCTGTAGAAGCTTTTCGTACACCGGAACACATTTTTCTGGTGGGGATCATCAAAATCCGATTGAGACGCCTTTCGAACAGGGTTCCTCTTGGATGGTGCACGGTAGAACTGCTGTTTTGTTCCAGTTAGTCTCCAAGCACCAAGGTCGTCAGCCAAAACATTCTTAATGTGTTTGACGTGCGGTGCCGAAATGTCCACAACGAAGGTAGAATTAATGGCAGTGCCGGTGGGAACAGCCCGAGCAACAAGATCGCGGCGAGGATGAAAGAGGACATCCGCAACTTTCTTGGTGGCCAGACCCTTGCGTAGTCCTCGCTGGTAGATCGGTACCATTGGATCCTCGTGAAGATAAGCAATCCTCTCCAGCTCCAAGCTGACAGTGCTGTTTTCAGAGTCGGATTCTTCCGCTATTTTTAACGACTCTGCCACCACATCTCTGTGAAGCAAGTAGAAAGGTCGTGAAATGGTTGCTAAACGTGAGTAATTAACCATTAATCAGACGAAGAGGTCCATAAAACTAACTACTTTGCATTCCCTCAGTCAATTCTAGCAGTCTCCATGCCTCCCCCCCCCCCCCTTTCCCCGCCTAATCCCGGACATTAATAAGCAAATTCCCGGGGGTGATTACTTAAGATGCGCTCCCCGTAGTACAGGTGGAGATAAGAATATAGGCGAATATCCCACCTCCGAGCTCGTGAATTAACAATGTCAATCAAAATTAACATTCAACCATACTAAAATTAAAAACCCATTCAGTCTACACTGTTTTTGCTTTATGTTCTTTCGTGAATAGTAAGAAGTAAGAACGTATATAATTTAATTACCGCCGAAGCCATGTTACGAAAAGAGACATTACTTCTTTTGGAATTAAATAAACAAAGTTGGGTGGGCGTAGGCGTGCCTCTAGCGTAAAGCTAAAATAAGTTGATCAAACGATTGTAACCAGCTTTACTAGGTTCACTTAGTAAGATACGTTTGAGACCGTTAAGTTTCTGTGCCAAATTCAACTATGGCTAGCTACAGAGCTGAAAGTTACACATGGACGTGATCCTAAATTTATCAGCAAGGCATGCAGAAAAGCCTGTGGTAACACTTACGGTAAATACTTCGGCTAAGCTAATTTCAAGTTAACTAAAATATTCGATAAACACGGAAACCAAAGTTTCCGCGGTCCTTTATTCGAGAAAACTAACGTTACAGATAACCGAGCTCATATGGACAAACTTGCAATCGTATCGAAACGACAGCTACAAGTCCTTGTGCTTCTAACGACAACGGCGGAAATTCGGCCTTTGCCGAAAGCAACTTACTCGTGGGACAAAGTTACATCAATTATATATAATTACCTGCGTGGGTTAAAATAACGAGGTTGTTTGTTTGATTAGTTCAACCTCGTTAAGCAGGTTTACACGTTTAAGATACAATAAATGAAATTGAATATACTGTTGTAAATGTTGTAAAATATGCTTCAATAATACAAATGTGTAATATACCGTCTTTTTCCTTTATGGTTAGACGATGGGCTCATTGTCAAATCGATGATTGGCGTTTCTTTGTTCTGATGAGCCAACATCTCTCGTTTTCTTTTGGCAATGAATGTCTTTTGGCTCTAACGACAAAAACAATGGATGTAATGTTAAGGACAAAAAATGCTGCAAGTATTTCATTTTATTAATACAGAGAGAATGTGCGACTCCCAATGTTTTGTAATGCCTTGAAACAAAACAAATGGAGCCTACCCTTGCTTTCACGTTAACTTCAGATCCGCAAAATCCAGGTGTTGGAAATTCCAAACAGTACTCAGATCCAGAGTTCTCGGAATCGCCAGAGTCAGTATATTTTACTCCCTGAAATAAAAGATAGCATTTCTATCATTTTAGCAGATAGTTTCAGAGACGGCTGGTCTAGTTACACGCCGTAACTAAAACAATGCCTATTACAAAAGCAGTGTGGTGAGTCCTTAAGACTTTCTTGACTTCAGAAAGGCTCAGTCTTACCTTAGCACTTGGACGTTTCATGACTGTAGAAAATCCGGGTGTCACTGCCTGCAACTCGTTGGATTCTGATCCTGAACTTTCAGCTTCCTAAAATAGAGTAAACAATTTAAGATCGACCCCGTTTGAAGTACCTGAATGAATATAGAAAACAAAAAAACTTACGATTTGTTCTTTCACAGAGGCTTCCAACGCTTTTTTTTTTCTTCTTCATCTTCAACTTGAAATTTTCTCCAGTAGCTGTTAGTAAGAGGTGGCGAGTGTCCTTTCACAACGTCAGTGTAACTTGAGAAGGACGCTCGGCACTGGTGGAAGGGGATTGTTCATCGAAAGTAATACGTGTTGATTCCATTTTAAAACTATTACGAAAAATCTCTGAAAACAAGTCTTGACTTATCTTGGCTTTGTTTCTAACTCAGTTGTGAACTGACAGTGGTGCACGGTACACTATGTGAAATTTCAGGGATTGCACACATCGATTTCAGATATCATTTGTGACAGGGGACGGAAATTCGGCAATCACAAGCGGCATTTTGCCACTTTCAATAAAGAACGAACAAATTCTCTGAAACGATGTTGCCTGACGCCATCTGGCCACCCATGTCGTGACAGTTTTCTCTTCCTTCGAAACTTTGCTTCTTCTTCTTCTTCTTTTTTTTTTTCTCAGAGAGCCCTGTGTTTTTCCTCTGCGTTCCGTTGTACAAAACTTTATTATACTTCTATACACCTATATATAATTCATTATCTACAGAGGCAGGCACTCGCGGCTGAAAAATTAGACTCTACTCTCTCACACCACTGATATAAGGAAGAACATACACGCCGCGAAACAATGTGAAACATGGTCACTGCAAATCATGATAAAATAAAGTAGAGTAAAGATTTTAATTGTAATCACACCTAGAAGCAGAGTAAATTAAACAAAAAAGTACAGTTGCGATCAAGACAACGAGTACGAGTATAGTGTGTCCCTGCTACTTTTGCCTTCATTTCTTATTTGCTCTGAATTGGTTTTAAGATATGTATCATCACTACCATTTGTAAAGAGGGGTGGCAACGAATTTCCGATAAAAGGATGGTTTCGTCTTCAGACCATCCCTCGAAGTAAATGCATTAAATTCCAAATTCATAGTGTACACTACATCGAGAAAAAGTCCATATGAATACCCGTACACTAAACTTCTCCTGACTCTACAAATTGGTTCAATTGCTTTCCCTACCCTCCAGCCAAGGTGAATACAGTCCCCCCACCCCCCCCCCCCCAAAGGCATTTTAAAGTACCTTATGGTGTTTGAAGTCTGTTTAAAGCGATTTTTCATAAGCTAGAAGAAGTTGATCTGTTCGGATTCCCTAGCTGAAATTTTAATTGCCCGAAAATGTTAGGGAACAAAATCTTCCTTTGAGAAAATGCAAGTTGAAATGAACTTTCCACGAACTTTCTAGGGAACTTTTTTTTTTTCCGAAAATGCTAGCTGACGTTTTTGACTGCCAAAAACAGCAATTACGACCTTTCCGAAAACCTCAGGGGCTAGGATTTCCCAATTTCGAATCTTTTAGGCTACGTTTTAGTTACGAAAATCCGAGTGCACTCTTAAATCGACGCCGAAAGTGCAAGGCGAATTACCCTCCACCGAACAGATATCTACCGAAACTTGTCGTTGGGTGCCCCTGTTAAAAGCCAAAAATTATAAAGGTGAAGAAATAGACTGCTCTCTGGGAGAGATTTCGTTCGAGATCTATCTGTAAAAGTCATTGTAGATAATTCTGGTCCCGTTTATGATATCCAGGTAGCGCCGAATGGTGAAAGGGCTATTTAGCTGTTGAGCCATGCTAAATTGTTTTTGTTTTCGTGAAATGTTTAGGCCTTCAGGGGTTTTTGTGTCATCAGTAGCCGCTGTAAATACTTCGCGTGAGCACAATTTTGCCATTATACCAACAGGATAACAAAAGATGAAAGGAGTATCAATGACAATCAGATCACAGTTGGTCTCGGAGTATCTGCATGTTTCAGTTTGATTCGCTGGAAATTGGAAAAAAGAAACTAGCAATTGGCAGTGGCTCTGGTGAGTAGGGATCATTATTATGTCTTGCTAGCTTAGTCAACATGCGGTTGTCTATTCTTTGTGAACTCATGGAAGTGCCCGATTTTGTTTTGTCATCTCCTCTATGTGAGAAAACCTCACGCACTAAACGTGTAATGCCTATGCTTATCAAACTAAGCAACTTGTTTGCCCCCAGCTTGTATAGTAATTTGTAAAGTTCTCAGTGAAAAAAAAAAACAGCTTTAAAAGTAGAATGAATGATATAAAGCTTTGAACATTGACTATTGCAAATGTTGTGTCAAACTATTCGGTTGAGCTAACTAAAAGCAGACGTTTTTAGCCGGCTTTTTTTAGCGGTATAATGGTGCAATAAATGTAAGCACCTTATTAAATTTTGACCTCAAACAAATTACCGAAGAACTAGTCATTACTGACATTAACCCATATGGACTGAATTAATGTATGACCGCAGACAGGTGATCTCTAAAAAATCTGGATACCATTTATCCCTCAAGAAGAAACTTGTTGAGTACATTTCCATAACGACATACTATCAGGGCTGAGTTGCTCGAAGCATGGTTGGCGGCTGCGCTAACCATTGGTTAAGATATATTAAAACCTATGGTTGTCATGGTATTTAACCCGGGTTAGTGCTAACCATGCTTCGGGCAACTGGGCCCAGGTCCATACATAGTCCTGCACAGTTCGCTGGGTATCGCGATTCGTATTTGAAGTGAATTGTATTGAAACAATGATAGCCCATTTCACGACAAACGCATGTTATGTTTACAAGTTGTGGTCTGTTTTAGGCAACCGCTGGTACCCTGTGATCCGAAGGAAATCGAGTAACTTATGCCGCTCTTTCAGCGTCCCTTATAATTGTTTACAGACATACGCAACTGACTTCAGTTTCAGACCAAAAAAGAAAAGAGCAAACAACTAACGAGAAACCTGGCGGGTGTACAGCGAATAGTTAGTATAAAACCGTCTTCATCTTACATTAACATAAGTCTTTTACAGCCAGACCTTGATTCTTTATTGTTACTAAAAAGGAATGTCTGAAATATAATTCAAATCGCTGACCCAAACACGCCTTAAACCTCAAGACCATACGTCGTTTTTCTTTTTATGTAAAAAACAATGATAACGCATCGAGCTCGTCAAGGTAACTGACAAAGTATGAGAAAATCCCAGAAATATTAGGGCATTACTAAACCACGAAACAGCGAAACGAAACACCGAAAAACGAAACACCGAAACACCGAAAGAGCTATTTTTTCCTACTTTTTTCTCAAACACCGAAACAGCTATTTTTTACCACTTTGATGGAGAATAAAATAAACAGGCCAAACACGACTCACATTGGTCCTTTGGTGTTATCGTTGACCTTCAAAGTTTGGCTCTTACGGGTATATCTTACTCTAACATTCGAGGATCTCTTTTTCTCCCAGCCAGCAGTGTGAACCCCATTAGCCAGACTGCATGGTTCGTTTTCATTAACCCCTTTCCGTTAAACGTTAGCCTGTATAGCAGACGTTTTGGCTTTTTGGTGTACGAAGATTCGTTGAAAGACCGCCATTTTGGAAGCCATCCAAGCAGTCCGGGTCTGCAGTCCGCAATCCATATCTTACACTGACCGTCCCCAGTTCTCTGCTTGGATGGCTTCCAAAATGGCGGTCTTTCAACGAATCTTCGTACACCAAAAAGCCAAAACGTCTGCTATACAGGCTAACGTTTAACGGAAAGGGGTTAACGAAAACGAACCATGCAGTCTGGCTGAATGGAGTTCACACTGCTGGCTGGGAGAAAAAGAGATCCTCGAATGTTAGAGTAAGATATACCCGTAAGAGCCAAACTTTGAAGGTCAACGATAACACCAAAGGACCAATGGGAGTCGTGTTTGGCCTGTCTATTTTATTCTCCATCAAAGTGGTAAAAAATAGCTGTTTCGGTGTTTGAGAAAAAAGTAGGAAAAAATAGCTGTTTCGGTGTTTCGTTTCGCTGTTTCGCTGTTTCGGTGTTTCGTTTCGCTGTTTCGTGGTTTAGTAATGCCCGAAATATTAAGCCGGTATTAATTAACGTCTCTCAAATTAGTTACTTTCGTAGCGAGCAGAGCTATTCACAACTAAAGATTTTCGTTTTCACCTGGGATGTTTTCGATTTCAATAAATTATAAAATAGTAATTAAAATACAAACAAATGCTGTAGGCCTATGACAGATTCGTGGAAGTAGATAAGATTCTCATCAGCAAAGATTAGACAGTTCGGACACTTCTTCGATCTTTATACCTAAATGCATTAGTTCCAATTTTCTGCGAACATTGTCTCCTGCAAATTATTGGCAAATTCTGCTCACGTACGGCTTTAAGTTGTAAATGACAGTAAGTGGACATATTTAGCAACTTTCGAGAGTCCCCAACTAATAAACACGATATGCCTGGCCAGGCTTTCTTCAATTACACGTACATATTGAATTTCACTCGAATCTCACTCAGATTATGTTAGCATAATTTTAGTCCCGTAAACAATTATTGCTTTGGTCTGTGATAATATATTTTACTTTTGCGTATTTACTTTTAAAATGACTCTCTAGTGTAGACTGTCTTAGCAGTTTTTAGTGCCGATTTTTACATTTCAAGGCGAAGTAACTTTTGCATGCTCTTCATGAAACCAAGAAGCGGGGTCCATAGCCTCGCACGGCCAGGCGGTCGTTTTCAGGGGAGTCGTCTTTCACCAACCCCTCACCTCGTCTGAACGACTGCGTGGGAGTAAGGCCTCCTTTACATGGAGGTAGGAAGATTCTAGCACTAGGAAGATCCTAGAAGGCGGATTGTCCTAGCGTCATATGTTTTCTGCATTCAGTTTACTTTCAAAGGGTTGTACTTGGCCCTAGCGCTAGGATCTTCCTAGTGCTAGGATCATCCTACCTGAGTGGTAGGAAGATCCTAGCGCCATGTAAACTGCTTTCGCTAGGAAGATCCTAGTACCAGGGACAAAAACAAAACACCAAACAAACATGGCGGCGGCAGGGCGATCAGCGACTAAAGGAAGATAATTTCGTCGAAAAGTCCTACCGAAATTTCTGCATGTAAACCAAACGAAAAGTTGGTTCGCCCTCTAGGATCTTCCAAGTGCTAGGATCTTCCTACCTCCATGTAAAGGAGGCCTAAGAGTATTTCAGACAAAACAATGGGAATGCGAAACTATGTTGGGTAGTGCTTGCAACTGAAATTCGGAACAGTTAATCTTTACTTAAAATAGATTTTTACTTAAATAATCGATGTCCATCGTATACGAGGCACTCGGCAATCTGATTTGTAGATTCTAAATAGCACAGTCTTTAGTATAGTGAAAAATACGTGATGGAAACTGCAAGTAGTTAGTCAACTTAGTACCACTTGTGCGTGTGTTTTTTTGTGCTGCACATGGTGAAACTGAACTTTTAATCCCGTTCTTAAATCCTGGTGAACCACGATGATTTACATTAAGTTCAGAAGAGTTTTCCTTTCGTGGCATCTGTGACGAAGGAAGAAACTTGTCGGCGGACGAAAACAAATCAAATGGTGTGACATTCAAATGAAAGCTTTTGAGTTGTACTTTTTGTAGCTCCGGAAGGGTGTTCTTTCTATTGAGTCTATGGAAGTTCTTCTAGAAGTATATTCGTGACCTGGCATTCACTCGCATAAAGCATGAAACGGATGATTCTACCGTTTTTTCTGTGGATGTCATGAAAAAACACAAAAAACAAAACAAAAAGCGACTTATTTTACCAGTTACTGTGCTCTGAAACGAAAGAAAAAAATTAATTTCAATGCGTCATTAAAGAATGGATCTGATCACCTGATTTTACGTTGAGTATCAGTCGATATTACGCCCGAAATCTTTCTCAGGATAATTGTTTCAACCCCACCATTGTTAGCATGATAGACAGGAAATTAGACCTCGTAAGCGTCGTATGGTCAGCTAGTTCCGCCTCTTGCTCTCTGAGCTCTTGACGCTAGTGTCTTGGGTACCAGCTGACCACTAAAACTCATTAGGCAAATATGAGGCATTTTAATTGCCTATAAGTGATCTCGAAGACACTACGTCGCCCTACGCGTTTGTATAGTAATTGCTTTAAAAACTATCTGAGCGCTGTACAAGGCCTTCAATACACATTCAGTATGGGTGATCGAGGGTCTTTTTTCTCTTTGCTTCAATTGCCATGAGCTTTGACACCTGAGTTGGTAAGTTTGACCTTGAATTCTTATGTAGGAAACTGGACAGGTGTTCCTCATGACTGATGATTTTCTCGGCGCTTTTGTGTATCTGACTTCTCTACATTGCGCATGCAATTTAAAGGCTATTGAGCAAGTTCCATGTCTCTTTTGTTATCGGCATTAACTCTTTCTTGTCGTTGCGATTGAAAAATGAAATAATTACTGTTCAAAGAGCTTGATCAGGGGGTAATATATCAGTGAACTGTGAGTTTCGCTTCAGTTATAACGGCTTCTAGATGATAGTTTCAAACTGTGCGTGTTGAAACAATTCGTTAATGGTTTTGACTTGGGCTTAAAATGGTTTCTTGTGAAAGGTGTATTGTGTGACAGTATTATTGACTATTTGTTCACTAAAACGCCACGTAACTTCAAAACCACTGGATTGGGATATGATTGAATATTAGCCGTTCTCTCGCATTCTCGTGTCACTTGATTTTACTGACGTTATATTGTTTTATTTTATTTTAGTTTATTTAAAAAATATTCTGTCCACTGTGAAACCCCAACTCTTTTTACCAGAAATTACACCGATTTTGTAAGACTCCTTTGCTTTCTTTTTACAAAGTTTAAAATTGTTCATCATCAATGCGAGAAGGAAGGAGAGAAGAATTTAGAATAGCTTCTTTGTACATAATAACAATAAGATTTAATCATCCTTAAGTTAAATTCAGGCATAAATTCAAAATTGGACAGAGCATTTCAGGTATGATTTTTGTTATTTATGGTGTTGTACCTCGATGTCACAAACTGCTACAAAGCTAGGAGGATTCACAGTTATGTTTACAATCTTTACTCTTTCCCAAAGCTCAGTTTTCAGTTCCTTTCATGCTTAGGCGGTTTGGCCGAGACGTCTACTAAAGAGGCGTTTTCCATTAGAGGAATACGCAAAACAAATTCCTAATTTATCTTTAACTTTTGCAAACATTTTTGTTTCCTCGACAAATAGTTATTTCAAGCTTATCACTGAGACCTCCACTACGCACGTGAAGGACGATTCTTCACCCCATGAGGCCTCATTTGTTGAGTTATTTTCCTTGCTCCTACGTTTGCTCTTAGTTCAATCGTTTTTTTTGTTATTAAACTCTATCATGCGTTTGATGAAGAATCACTGCAAGTTCATGGATTATAAGGAACAAACGAAATGGAATAATGACTTTTACGTCGGTATGTGCCTGGGTCTAGGCAAACTTTGAGTTAATGATTTTATTATGGACAATCAAACTTAGCTGATAAACAATCTACAAAAGAGAAAGAGGTTTAACTGAAGTTATATCCAAACAGCAAGCAAAGTCTTTCAAATTTACAGGTTTCCATGCGGGAGGTTCCTTCAACGAAAACAATATACCCTAAAATTCCGAAAACAAGAGTTTATAGTAGGGAACTGCCCTCAAACAGAAAACAAAGCAAAGCCAATTACACATACCATTATGATCAAGCCAACGACACCACCAACGACAATGACTCAGATGAGGGAGACCTTCCCAAGAAACCGATGAAGAAAAATCGTAAATTACACATCAAGAATCATCACACATACCGTACGGTATCCGAACTGTACGAGACTGAAGCCCGGACTCGAGCTTTCACAAGTTGTATTTCTATGAACTTTTAGTTACTATTCCATTTTTAGTTCAATAAATTTTATTGCTGTTATGTTTGAAGTTAGGATGTTCAGAGGGATTACGTTGTCATGAATTTCTAGTTAACGCCCCAATATTATCATTCGCACGTTGCAAAAATTTCCGACACAAATTATAAGCCCAACAGTCGATTTCTAAACGCAAATTTCCCTCCTGTGATACGCCCCTCCGTATATAAGCCCCTCCAAAAACTGTCCTTGAAAAATGTAAGCCCGAGGCTTATTTTCAGAATTTTACGGTTTAGTACTTTAATGCATGTCTTCCTTTGTGCCTTTTTTTATTTCGTTTCTTTTTTGTTACCCAAACGGAGGGCGTCTAAAAATGAATGTGAAAATGGATACAAATTCCCTAGTTTTGATATAATTTAACAACTACAAGTGGGACAGACCGAGAAAACGTAAAGCCTCTAAGTCAGCTCCAGCATTCTTGTTTTTCAAGATTGAAAAAAAAAAAAGGAAAGATTAATGTCATACATCAACATTCAAGTTCATTTATGTATCTAAGAGAGAGTTATAAACTATAAATTTAGTCGAGTTTTTTGTTGAGATTTTTGTTTGCTTTTCTCGGACGTAACCCTTAACACAAAGACAATTCTATGCTTGTGTCTGCTCACAAAAGAAAAAAAAAAACAACAACAACCTGTACGATAAGTTTGAGCCAGCCGGTAAGGTAACGATTCAATATTGTTAAAAGTTTATAGGCAAGGAATGATAACGAAAGGTAAGGAAATATAGAGTAACGTGCTATGCAAACCCTCTTTGAAATATTACACCGCAACTACAAATGCCTTAATGGCTTATGATCTCAGTAAACCTGAAAAAGTCATACAAATTATAAACGACGTTAAAAGAAAATGCAATTCTCTTTTCAAGAAACCAGTGTAGACGTATATTTTTTGAACGCCAAAAAACCAGAGATTTGCTGAGATTTCTTTATTGTTTTTATCTGACAATACGCTCTTTACATAGAGAACTCTCGAGCCCTCTATTGCTATGAACATGACAAAGGCGGCACGTGGCCAAAACACTCGAGAGACAATAAAGCGCGCTTAATCTTCTTTTTTCTGTATCGCTTATATTGTGACTGTCTTTCTAGATACGAACGTCGCAGACCACATACCAGCTTATTTCGCAAGTTTGATATACCCACGTGGTGGACGATAAATTTTTAATGGCGGGACAGTTTGCGGCCAAACTACCATGGACCCCAATTTATCTGGTCTCCATTATTTAAGGTGCAGCTTATTAGCTACTGACCGCTATCCGAGAACACAATGAAATTTCATGAGAATTCCTCCGAAAAGTAAATTTTCCATCGAGACGCGTATAAATCGAATAACGAATAGAAAGACAATTAAGCGCAATTCGTTATTGAATGATGTTATTACGCTGACAGAAATGAGTTATTAACCTATTGTTTCAAAATACCTTAAACACGATTTAATTGGCAGGCCATGAATCGCTCGTGTAAATAAATGTAGTTTCTTAATTACTAAGAGAAGATGAAACAAGAACGTCAAAATATTGAACTGGGATCTGTCACCTGTCGTTTAGAAAAGTGAATTTGTTTTAAATTATCTGGTTGACAAGCAGTGGGCTACTTTATAACTGGGCAAACGTTGCACCAATACTAGTATGGAAGTCGAGATTGAAAGTAGAAACAAAGAGCACAATTCGGCGACTTGCAAACGTTCGTTTTCTCGGCTCGCCACTCTCAGTCACAGCGCAACTTCTCACTCGCACAGTGCACAAATAAAATCAAGGTTTCCCTTCACTCACGTACACACTTAGTTTAATATAATCCCCTGTGATGGCTAAAAAAAAACGGGGATAATTTTAATTAAACGCAAAGTACAAACCGAGAAACTTTCCCAGGTTTTCTAAGTTCCTAACACAGACAGAAAATAGCCAAAGCAAGTTTCTTCTTCCTTATTCTCAAAGCTCAAGTTCAATGCGAATTATCCTTTGTTTCAGGTTGCTCACACCATGTTCTCAACAACAGATCTTCTCAGAATACTAGTTATGAATCGATTCCTCTCCTTAAACCCTGAAAAATTAATAAGAAACACTGTAGACTGGACAATTAGTAGAATCAACGAAAAAACGTATTTCAACTCGCTCTCCGCGCCTTGTTTGATGAATTGTTTCAATATTTCACCTGGCTGTCATAGCCCAGATATTAGGTCGCCTTGTCGAGGATTTGGACGGATATACGTGTATCAAAAAACACACACTTGTTTTCGAATGTGACAATTACTGGGTATTCTAGTCCAATTAGCATCAAGAATGCCCACAATTCCTGTCCTTCTGGTCGGTTGATCTAGTAATTATTCATATACAAAACGTCAGCTTTGGAGCGAGAAAGTTGCATAAAACAACCGAAAACCAATTAATCGGACGTTGGGTTCTATTTTACCTCTGGTTTTGGTGCATTCTTTTACAATTGTAATTTCGCCGTCAATAAGCAAAGGCAGTGAATACGGTAATTGCAAATACCTCTCAGCATTGCCTGAGCTTTTTGCATAGATCAATAAATCGGCTAACTTAGATAATTAATTTTGAAATGGACAAATGGAATGGTGTTCTTCTCTTTGTAACTGGGTGAGATTAAACGTACAATGTGCTTTGTTATAACTGCGCTATATAATTTCTTTCTTTCTTCCTCAGCCCGGGAACATGCTGGCTCGGGCGTGACAATCAAAAGAGGCTCATTATCCGTGGATATTGTTCGGGCAACACACGAAAGGTTGATCGATGGTATAAATAAGGATGCAGGATCGGAAGGCTGGCAAGTTCTGGATTTAGACACAACCGGCAGCTGTTAATGTTGATGTACAAAGCAAAAGGGAATTGTGTTGGACGTACGGAAGGCATCCACGCAAAATGTTTACGGTGGTATCGTTATTCCGCTGGTTGTGTCTTGGACTGATTGCTTCTTACGGACACGGAGAATCGTACACGAGCTTCGACGGAGGAACTTACGTAAAGTACTCTTACAGTGGAGAGCCGAGAACGCTTCCAGACGATATCGTTCTCTTGTTCAAGACGATCAAACCTAATGGAATACTTTTTCACGCGGCCAGCAGTGAAAGCGACTTCATAACACTTGAGCTCCTGCGTGGAAATATCAGGTGAGCTTCTTAGGTCAGTTTTTGGTTCTTTATCTGAGTTTACATCTAAGCCTGCTCTCTCCGTGAAGTGGGATGTTGATTATTTTTTTAAGAAAAGCAAGGTCGACATTCGCCAATAACTGTTTTTGGAACGGTTCAATGGGGAGTCTGACTCGATCTTGTTAAAGGCGTGTAAGAGTTTTAAACGAGCCCCAGTTCGGAGTGTTAATGGAGGGAAGCAAACATCGAGGATATTTGCGAAAGAAAGTTGTTTTTCTTTCCAAGGACAGGAGGTTTCATTTCTGCATGTAGTAATTATTGGTAATATTTGGTGGAATTTACGTAGGCTCACGCTGGGACAGTTGTAACAAAAAATGAAATTATTCAGACAAAAAAAAAAGGATAAAATATTTAGATTAAAATTTTATTACTCCGCTTTATCGAAAACAAGCCGGACTATATATCAGTAAAAGAGGGAATACGCGTCTACGCCTGAACGATCTTTCTCTTTCAACAACTTAAAGCTACATTTAAAATTTGGCGGATTGTTAGTGAAACCTGTATGATCGTTCTTTGTTTCGTCGGAACCCTAATCCCCAAAACTGGTTAAAACGCAACCTGAAGAGTTCATCTTCGAAATTATATTCAGCAGATCGAACTCTCGGCTGATAAAGTTTTTCACAGTTTTGCGGAAAGAAATTTCTTTCATTACTTTTGATTATTTAGTCGTGGAATCGAATTTCATTTGATGTGTAAGATTCCCGTTTACTTTTTTACGTCAGTTTGTAAGCTGCAAAATCAAAAACTTTTCAATAGTAAGTCTCATAATTTTTTTTTTGCGGCTTTCGCGTCAGGGACGCCCCTCTGTGAGTTATCCGCGGACATGCAGTTTTTTTTTTGCTCTCCAGAACCGTTACTTTCGTCTTCAAATTTATTGCACGAAACTTGCATAGTCAAGCCTTAGTTACAAAATCTCCGCAGTCGACGTTGTACTATTGTCAAAGAAACACTTTAGTACGAGCCTAATTACAGAGTAAGATGAAATTATTGTGTGCTGTCGAAGAAATTCATATTTTGCACCTGCGTTCCTATAAGTTCACGCAGGCGCAGCTCGAGTGGTTCATGAAATATTTATGTACACATCACTGTACTCTTAATTTAAGTCACAGAGAATCGTGCGATCAAAGATAAGTGCGTTATAAAATGTATGCTATAAAGAAGTAAAAAGTGATAATCGCTTTTCGGAAGCCATGGTTCGTAAAAAAAAAAATCGTCTCGTACGTACTGATCTAAACGTACGATATTGTAATATACAGTGAATTTTTTTCTCACCTTACGTCTAAACTGTGTATTTCATTTCATAATGTTTAAAAGCATGAACATAGACTGTAATGGAGTGAAGAATACTTCGCATTTAGGTATCGCAGAGCAAGCTGTTCTCACCTGGCTGCCTTGTTGCTGGCGTTTCACGGAAAAGCCGTTTGCGTTAGTTCTTGATAAACGTTTGTGTGGCTTGCTTTTTTGAGTAATTATAATGATTTATCGGGGATACAGTTTATTTTTGGTCATTGATTTCCTTTTAGAATCGGAAGCGGTTAAGGGTCAAAGATAATCGATCAAACATAAAATCGGGTCAGTCGAGTTCGTATATTCACTAGCGACACAAGCGATGACACAGGCACAACAACAGAAATAAAAACTCTGAGAAGCCTATACGAGCAAGGACAATTACTTGAGTGTTGAATCCTGTCCTTGCATTTGCGTTTCAAACGGGGCGTGTAAAAATTTTAGCTTGTGCTTATATGCTGCGACTCCTTTAAAACCATACGAGCCTTAATTTCTTTGCGTTCGAGGGTTAAAGTTGACGAAAATTAATCATAAATTCCACTACTTTCGACTGATTGGTGCGCTCTTTTCACAGTTGTTTTACTGTAAGTCACAGTGTCTTACGGAATCTACGCTGGATTCTTTAAGATTCACAACACCGATTCTATAATTTTAATTTTATTGAAGGGTATAAATGCATTATTCATTTTATAAAATATACAGAGCTTGTCGAAGGAGGATTCGATGTCTTTATTCAAATTAACAGGTGAATAAGAGAGTGACCTTAGACGTCTTGGTAGTTTTAGATATACATGTTTACAAAAAATGGACTACGAATCGACAACAATCCTGAAATTATAAAAATAAATCATCTTAAACTACACATGCCATTACAGTTGGTTTGAGAAATTTTCAATAAAATTCTGGGGGGTAGGTCATTGTTCCTCACTTGGCACTAGTTTATTAAAAGGTGGCAGAATTATTATTTTTTTAGGGTTGTTTATTTACTCTGTAATATCGTTAAATTAAAACATCAAAGAGTGGTAGATTTGGCTCTTAAGCTGTTGACTAAATTTCAACGTTTCAGCGACTTCGTTATAAGAAAAATAAAGCATACATAAAAACCAGGATAAAAATCCAGGCCGAAGATATAAAAGTAACGTTAACAGCTAATTAGATTTAACGGGGCATAGCTGAATGCCTTAAGTACGTACAACAATGCAATCAGCAAGGACATTTTGAACCTGGAGGCGGGTACAAACCTCGCAGCATCACTTTTGGTCAAAAACAGCTCCTAGTTGGCTTGTTAGCTCAGCTGGTA
>JAEMWC010000987.1:255000-317513 GCA_016490735.1 Pachyseris speciosa | reverse complement strand
GCTTAAAGCAATATTTGTGTCACATTTTCTTTAAAAAAAATGCAGCTTGGTCTAATATGAGATTTATAGCTGCAACAAGTTCAACCAGGATCTTATGGCCAATTTATGATTTAAATGGTTCTGAAGGTATCAAAAACTGATATTGTTGGGAGGGGTTTTATAGTTTTGTTAACTGGCAACAACATTAAATGACAAATAATACAGTTTCTGTGGAAATAATTTATGGTATATTTAACACAATATTACGTCTTTCGCCTCTCTCTGCATGATGGCCGGTTCTCTCTATCTTATCGTGACAGCACTGAAAAGGACCTGCATGATCTTTATCAGATCAGAATTAAACATACTGACCTTTGTTATGTTTAGAAGCCCTGCCAGGAAGGGGGGGTCTGTGTTGCTAGCTTGAATTTTAAAATCTCCCGTGTCGGTGTTTGCATTGCTAATTCTCAGCCTTGATATCCCTGTCAGAATTTTGGCAGGAATGATGTCTCTCGTCTGGATTTTATTTTATGTGCTGCCGCTACTCTTTGGGTCATGTCACTTGTGGCAATTTACCCTGGCAGGGCTTCTGTCTCAGGTGAGCTCGTTGGAAGTGTTAGCATTGTTGTTTTAATAAATAAAATGAAATGAATTTTATTATGATAGGGAAAACAAAGCCCCAACATGTGACTGGTATGCTTGGTTGGAAACTAAAGTTGATAGCACTCACCACTCGGGCAAGTATTACCTTCAGAAAGCACTCACTGCACCCACACCTGTGATCACTTGCTTAAGAGAAAATGTCTCACATGCAGTAGTCCACCCACCGTGACCCCCTCTCCCCACCAAAAACAAAATCAATGTTTTGCTTTCCAATAATTCTAATCTCCCATGCTTCTTAACATAATTATCACAGCAGAGAACAGTACAACGATGATCCATTAATAATAAGGGCATGGTTGTCCGTCATGTATCAAACCGTAATCTATCCTTCCAACGTAAAATCCCCAACTGGAGCACAACAAGAAAAGAAAAAATGGAGAAACCTCCATCAAGTCTGAAAGGTGGATTGACCAATCCTGAGTTCCTTTAGTTTCCAAGTGAACCTTTGGACTGTCAAACAACTTCGTTTCATAGGCCTGGCCCACAAAGTAGAGAGAAACATCTTGTTCCATTCGAACAGCGAACAACAGCAAATAGTGTCATTTTGTACTTGAGCTTGAATTGTGTAAATGCACAGGTAAACTAAGCTCAGGGAATGTTCATAATAACCGTTGAACCCTTCGGTGAAGGTGTTAATTAGAAGGGTTTGTATTCAGAGAATTTAATTGCAATAAATAGAAATAAAAATAAAAGAATTAAGTCAAAAACTGCAGCAATAAAAAGGCAGCCAGTTCAGGCCAATTCCATTGAGTTTTTATATTACTGTTCTTGTGTGTTAAATTCGCATACAAACCCTTGTAATACAGTCGAAACTCTCCTTATGGATGTCTCTCTAATACAGACAACAAAATTGCCATTTTCCTTTAAAATGCTCTGCAATATACATGCAGTATACAATAAACTTAACCTCTTTGTTATGGGCAGCTAAATATTAACAGCTTCAAATATAACTCTTTAGTCTAGTGCAGGTATGATGGAAGTTGTGCATGTCAGATCATGTTTCCAAGTGAATGTCGCTAAGGCTTGAGCAAAATTGGAAATGGTCAAACAAAACCTTCCTTCCTACTTTGTGTATAGTTAGTCATTGGGATGAAACTACTCACTGTGGTATTTATTTGATTTCTAACAAAAACCTGACCTGAGCATCAGGGGGGGGGGGGGGGAGTTTAGGCCTCAAAAAGCATTTTTGGGAACATTTTGCACCTAGAAAATTGGAGTTTTGTTAGGAAATTATTTCAAAGAGCAACTTTAGAGATAAAAATCTACTTATATCATAGCAAACTTTCATCCTTCCTCTCAAGAAATATGTTATCAATTTTTCAGCTTGCCCCCCTCCCTGGTGACCCCTGTGTCCTATCATTTTGAAAGGGGGGAAAATGTTTTTTTTAAAAAGATGAAAATAAGACATCTCTAAATAAACTTTTCTCTTCCTGATATTTGGATTTTTATCAAAATTAAGACTGGATGTGAATATTTCACTCTCTGTGAATCGTTTGATGCTAAAAACTCCGCGGGCACTCCATAATGTTTCGAAGGCTAATCAATTTACAATGTATACCTCAAGCAAAATTACGATTTTTTGTACTTTTTGTTCACGACTATCTTTCTTTTAAATAATACTAGCAGTAATCATAGATTAGAGAGTGCGTTCGAGTATTGGTAGGTTTGGTATTTTAACCCTAAAACCACCGTATGGAGGGCCATGCGGTCCATGATGATCTTTGAACACTAAAAGCACATTTACAGCACCTTGGAAAGCCTCAAAAATATCAACTTTGACTAACACAATATTAAAACAGTTTCTGAAAATAGTTGTAGCAGCAACGAACAAATTATTGTAGCAATCGGCAATTGTTTGAGCTTTATCCAGACAATAATCCCCAGAAATTCCTTTAGCTCCTCAGGACTTGTTACGACCCAACATGGTATGTTCCTTCGCATGGCATATTTGTTTGTTTCAGTGACGAAATCGAAATGACCGATCCGTGGTATAAAAAGGTGTACAAAATATTTCTCAGACATTTGTTTATCCTGATATAACAAATTTCAGTCGAGATCGTTTCTTGAGAGGTAAGGTGGCAGATTATCCACTTCAATCGCCAATCCTCGCCACAAAGAACCTTCCCTGCTAGCACAGGTCTCTGGTAGAACCCCAATTTCATCGTGTTCAACAACTCGATCAAACAGGTCTTGTTTTCGAAAGATTTCGTCGATTCAATTCCGCTTTTACTTGATGAATTGTCCACTCATTGTAGTTGTATCGCCGCCATTTTTACTTTCGCCATTTCCAGGCTGTAGCAGCTCATTTAAGACATTTAGATATTACTTTCGTCTTCCTCGCCGACGGCCGCCATTTTGAAAGCTTTTGAGTTGGCTTGGCGATGATGTCATTCCTGTTCGCCCCCGCAGATTGCTTGCAGATTGCAGGGGCAGCTCTTTTCACGCAGTTGTCCCAAAAATCTCTATTCAGTGTGGATTAGAACTGCGTTCTGCGAACGCAATTATTCGGGCGATTTCACGCAAGACCGTTCAATTGTTTACAATAGATTGTATTTATCTAGGTACTTGAGAGTCAGATATCAAGCAGATTTGCCGTTATTTTTCAAAACTCACATCTTCAAGCAAGCAGTTAATTTATGCAAATTACTTTCTTCAGGTAAGTGGGCAAGAAAAATGTATAGCTAAACTGTCCAGCATAGTTAACCGCTCTGAAGGGATCTATAACAGGTAACTTAAATTATACATACCACTAGCAGAACTATCAGTTCGAGAAACCTTTTAGAGTCAACGGGAAATCACTCACAAGTCCGTGGTTCCTCAGTGAACGTCTCACATGGAGAGAATGCATGTCGGCGCGTTCAAACCACAGTTCTCGTCTTCGATGACAGCTCAAATGGTTCCTTTTACAGCGACACCCTATTCAATTTGCTACACCTGCAATTGGTTCGGCAAAAAGCTCCAAACATCATTTCTTTTTATAGTTAGCTGATGGATATATTGCATCTTGGTATTTCAAGTAATGATCTGGCATTCAGTTCATACCGGCTGCTTCGTCAATGATGTGGAGAATGATGTTTAAAGCACTTTAAACTTCGGGATGTTTAACCTTGAAATGCCTTGCTATAAAATTGCTGGCAAGTTAATTGTCATGTAGTACGAAAACTGCGAAGTTCCACGATTTCATGCCCACCAAGGGTTCAGTATGGTGTTTATGTTTGTGCGCATATCCGCTGACCGGTTCTTATTGCTCGCAACTCGAGGCGTGCCTGAAAAGATTTCTTCCCGCTATTTACCCCAAATTTAAGTTCAGTTACAGTACCTCGAAGATCTTTAATGTTTCTTTTTAAAAGGTTTTCCTCCGTTTTTGAATTAAGCTGGTACTTAACAGTCTTAACACAAGTGGAGCAATGCAGGTACCGCAAATGATCTTATAAATTAAATGCCTGGGGCATGCATTAAGTTTAGGGTCCTGGGGAGGGAGGCAGATATGAGACATTTATTAGAAAGAGGCGTTTATTTCACTTTAACTCACTGTCAAAATTTGTGGCAACCGAAACCTTCCGTTCCTTGATGACCTACCGGTAAATAAAGTTGCTGACACATCGAGACAGAAATTAAGAAGATACAAGAGCACTATAGTTACTTTTGAATTTGGGATTGAAGAAGATGCACTTGTACTGCTGACCAAGCAAGCAAGAAACTTAATAAATGGCATTATTTTACTCTATGGAGCGTTTCCTTGGTTTCTGAGGCGATATTTGGAGGGCTCAATTAGAAACAGGGCGTTTATTAGATGGGAGCGTCTAATACAAACTTTACAGGGGAATGTTTATTAGAAACGCGGCCTTTATTTGAAAGTGGACATTGACGTATGACTAGTTTTGCGGTTTGCAAGGCTTTCTTTCTACTAAAGTAAGGGGCCACCTGCCGGCAAGCTAGAAACTAAGATACCTGAAACACACACGTTTTTTTTTTTTTCATTTCTGGCCTTCCTCATGGTCTTTGAAACTGTATCAGGATTTGCTTTGAACCCAGTCTGCTCATCGTCTTGAAAATTTTCATTCAAAAATCCTTTGTGTCTTTCACTTAGAGGAGATAATGATATGCAGGATTTTAGCGCCCACCGATGGTCATCAAAAAGGGAACACACATCATGCGGGTCTACATCCTCTTCCCGTTGCTACACTATACCCACGAGTCAGCTACGAAACAGTGACTAACACACATCTAATGTATCAGTAAATTCAAAAAGCGTCCATCCCCCCCTCCGGGCATACCCCGGGTACTTTACCCGAAATGTGTCCCGCATGGTGGGGCATTTGACTATCCGCAGTCACCAACTAAAGGGTTTAGCGCGTCTTTCGCGCGCAAATATTCATTCATTCATCATGCGAGCTATTTCGCTCCCTTCACTTCAAGATTCCGCATAGGTTTTCAGTTGTTTACTAAATATACAGTTGATATGCCTTTATTCAAAGAGATCAGAAAAGAGTTTTGGCTAACAATTTTTCCGATTTGGTTTGCAAAGGTAAGCGATTTTAGATTATTAAAAATATTTATTGTGATCGGGGAGCATGCCAAAATGCTTCATGCAACGAGTGATTTGCTATAGATTTATATTTGGTTTGCCCTTTTTAAGGCCCCGACGGTTGGGCATTAGACCGTCTAAACTGGAAACACAGAGGGGCATTTTTTAAAATGTTTTCAAAAAAGTCAAATGCCCAGGGCTTCACCCAGGGAGGGGAGGGGGGTGATGGGCGCTTTTGGAACTGACTGATACATTACCTGTTTGACTCAAATTAGAAAAGGTATATGATATGCTATTTTAGGTGCCCATGCAAAGCTGGTACTAATTTTCTTGACTAACAAAATTATAGTCCAACGGATTTCTGTAAAGCTTTCACTTCCAATTTCCCTTTGAAGATCCGTGGGGCAAGTGGCCACTTAGTTTGGTAGAAAAAAGCGTTGCAGACAGCAAAAGTTGGCATACCTCAACACCAGCATTGCTCTGCTTGTGTTAAGACTCTGTTTCAGATTAATTCCAAAACAGAGGAAATTTTTTAAAAATGAGCATTAAAGATCTTCGAGGTACTGTAACTGAAGTTAAATTTGGGGTAAATAGCAGGAAGAAATCTTTTCAGGCACGCCTCAAGTTGCGAGCAATAAGAACCGGTCAGCGGAAACGTGCACAAACATAAACATAAACACAAACATAACCAGCTGCAGCAAATTGGATGGGGTGTCGCTGTAAAAGGAACCATTTGAGCTGTCATCGAAGATTCCCCATTGACTAAGAAATGTTTCTCGAACTGATAGCCTTGCTAGTGGTATGTATAATTTAAGTTACCTATTATAGATCCCTTCAGAGTGGTTAACTATGCTGGACAGTTTAGCTACACATTTTTCTTGCCCACTTGCCCGAAGAAAGCAATTTGCATAAATTAACCGATTGCTTGAAGATACCATTTTTGAAAAATAATAACGGCAAATCTGCTTGATATCTGATTGTCATACCTAGATAAATACAATCTATTGTAAACAATCATATGGTCTTGCATGAAATCCCCTGAATAATATTATTTAAGAGAAAGATAGTCGTGAACAAAAAGTACAAAAAATCGTAATTTTGCTTGAGGTATACATAGCCTTCGAAAAAATATGGACTGCCCGCGGAGTTTTTAACATCAAACCATTCACAAAGAGTGAAATATTCACATCCAGTCTTAATTTTGATAAAAATCCAAATATCAGGAAGAGAAAAGTTTATTTAAAGATGTCTTATTGTCATCTTTTTAAAAAAACCATTTCCTCCCCTTCAAAATGATAAGGCACAGGGGTCACCAGGGGGGCAAGCTGAAAAATTGATAACATATTTCTTGAGAGGAAGGACGAAAGTTTGCTATGATATACGGTAGGCAGATTTTTATCCGTAAACGTAAATGTAAAGCTTGTGGGATGTGGCTGGAGTGACAAGGATACTTCACAAATTAATGCGATCGAGTAAGCTGAAGCCACTCAAAAGGCACTAAGGCCACAAGGTAGCAGGCATTACACCTTAAATCTACCAAAGATTTATTGATATGTGGGTACTTGAGCCTGAGCATTAGCTATGCCAAGCTGATGAGGCCTAACAAGGCCGAAACAGCTGTCCATGGCTGCTGATGCTTGGGCTCAATCTTTGCTTTGGTAGATTTAAGGGGTAATGCCCACTACCTTGTGGCCTTAGTGCCTTTTGAGTGGCTTCAGCTCACTTGATCACTTTAATTTGTCAAGTATCCTTTTAACTGTAAAGTTGCTCTTTGAAATATTTCCTAACAAAACTCGAATTTTCAAGGCGCAAAATGTTCCCAAAAATGCTTTTTGAGGCCTAAACTCCCCCCCTCCACCCCCTTGATGCGCAGCTCAGGTTTTTGTTAGAAATCAAATAAATACCACAGTGAGTAGTTTCATCCCAAGGACTAACTACGCACAAAGTATCAAGGAAGGTTTTGTTTGACCATTTCCAATTTTGCTCAAGCCTTAGCGACATTTGCTCTTAACCTCACAAGGTGAATTGAAATTAGCTGACAAATTGAACTTTAGTTGTGTCAAAATGTTTCAGATGTAAACAAGGGAGAAACTGTTAATCAAATTTTAGTGAGTGATGCTTAACAAAATTTTGAGTTACAGCTGTAATTTAATCTCATACCCAGATCTCTTATGGACAAAGCCAAAGGCGACATCTGGTCAAGTAAGAAAATACAATTTTTTGATTGGCTGTTAAAACTGGCTAGTGTCCAACTTCTTCATTGAACAATTGCACGGTCAGCTTGAAATTCTTCTATCTGTTCCCAATAAATGACAAAAGGGAGTCGGTTTAGGCAGTCATTAACAAGGTTTCCCTTATTGTCTAAGGTTCTTCGAGTTGTCAACCGGTACCAACTCACCACAGCAAGCATTGACAAAAAATATACTGTATTAAAATTCTAACTGATAGACTTGTAGGGTTGATTCATCTACCAAACCCTACATCATTCACATTAAGAAAAAGACTGTCACCAGTGAACATGTAAAAGAAAAAAGTTGCAGAGTATAAAGAATATTTATTATCCTTTGTGTACATACATGTATGTCACAACATGAATGAGCCCAGTGAGAGCCAAACTGCAGCAAAAGCTATCAAAAGTCACAAGTAAATTGCTGAAGTCATTCAGTAAGCAGTCCCAGATGCAGTGCGCTTCATGGCATGTGCAGACTATGTTTTTTTTCCCAAATAAACATCTGATATGCATTTCTTACAAATGACAAGCACTTCTGGATGAGCAAACACAATGTTAACACGTCCAGACACATATACACATTTGCAACAGCACTACCTTGCACATTAATCCCTAAATCATCATCCACCCCGAACAGCTAACCTGGATAATTTCTGCTCATTGTCCTTGCTTCTTAATTTTCTCACCTTGATTCATCATCAAAGTGGCAATGGTGACACAATAACTGAAGGGCTGAGAGCATAACCGACTCAAATGACTTTTAGGGCCTTTTTTGTGTACGCTTTTTCTTGAAAAAGAGTGCAAAATGGTCAAAAAAATTATGGGGCAATTTTGTTCTATTGAATCAAAGGCCACAAACATTCAGCTGATTTGGACCAAAAAAAGAAAAAAGCCCTAAAAGTCATTTGCGTCGGTTATGGTCTCAGCCCTTCAATTGCAATCGAGCAATAATAGTTTACACCATGAAACAACAAGCTACAAAGTTACATTCGGTAGAAGCTGATATATTGAAGACTTGTCATATAAATAATAATAATTATAATAACTTTATTTCTTTAGCGGTATATACAAAAAGCTCTATATCACTTAACAATCAAAATTAAAAACTATACAGAAGAAAAGTTTAACCTAAATGCATAAAAAGATAAATACACAAGGAATTAATAAATAGTAATAATTAATAAGTATAATTATTATAAGTAGCTCTGAAAAGATGCGTCTTTAGTCTGTTCTTAAAAACAGAGACTAATGGACCAAGCTTAATGTCCGTGGGTAAGGCATTCCATAGCCTAGGGGCTGCGACCGAAAAGGCCCTGTCTCCATAAGTTTTCAGGTGAGTCTTAGGTATTTGTAAAAGATATTATTTTGTCGGTTGTTGGAAGGAAGGCTAAGGCATCTCTAATTTGCTGCACAACCACTTTCAATGCCTCTACCTGTTTTTGTATTACAGTACTGCTCAAAAGTAAGTTGCCATCCTCACACGCGAAGCGAATCGCGTCGTGCGCTAAGCGATTTGCGTGGCGCGCTAAGCAATTCGCGTTGCACGCTACGCGAATCGCGTCGCGCGCGATGTTGTAGAAACGGTAAGTAATTTGGCTTGAAGCTCTCGCGCGATTTACGATGCCATTGTAAAGCAACAATAGGCGATTTCAATAGTCGATTTCCAGTTTTCGCAAAAGACCGCTAAGGAGAAATGAATATGTGTGATTGATCGATCGCCGGAGAAGGGCAGCGCATGCTAAGCTTCGAAATTTTGTGTCAATCTGTTTTTGCGGCGAAACTTGGCTAGGTTGAGATCGACATGATTAACTTAAGAAAACTCTATACTCGAATTCAAGCTTCTTCCTAAACTGAACATCAAACCGCCAATAATTTCGGCTCGTTCATGACTGATGCTTAACTTTTGTTTAGCTTTCTATTCATCTGATTCTTGACAACTTTAGTCGTTTGAAAATTGAAAATGTTTACACACTTGGGATGTTTCTTTTCGTATGCGTGGTTTCGACAGAGCGAAGCACGTAAAAATAATTGTTTTGCAAGTGTCTTTGTCGAGGGTAATCTAAGTTTAACGCGGATTATTACCAAACGCAAATAGGTACATGGTAATATTCGTTTGTGTACATTTGTACTTCTAAAAAGCTCGAAACATAGAGTTGGCACGGCGACTGAGGGGTAAACAAGCTGGGAGATACAGTTGTAAGATTATCGTTCTTTTCGATCGATCGACCACACGTGTGAGGCTTCCTTCAGCAACTCTTTTTACACGGACAAACTCTACTGTAGCGCAACTTTACAAAGATGTGGTCAGGAAAATGTTTGTAGGTCTTTCGAAGTAGAAAATATACGATTGAGTGCCGGCGTTTTGAATAACAAACTTCGCCATTGCCAGATGAATCTCAAACTTCTACATGATAAGATCCAGCTGTGAGATAAGCTTATCATTCTCTTCATCGATCAATCAACCAAAGCTCAGCACGTGTGAGGTTTCCGAACTACCGTACTCTTCAGCAAATCTTTTTACGCAGACACACTCTCCTGGAGCACAACCTTACAAAGACATGCCCAGGAAAACGTTTTTCGGTCTTGCAAACTAGAAAATATACGATGAGTTCCGGCGTGTCGAATAAACATTTCTCATACAATTAAGTCTTAATTAACGACTCAAACTTCATCTTTCTACATGATAAGATTATTCGTTCAAAAAGAAGGAAATGAAATAAATTCCGTTCTGCTTCGGGTTTTCCACGGCTTCTCAAGCGAGTAATGATTAACGAGTGTTGTGCGGAAGGTTTCAGATTACATAGCCAGTAGTTTTTGCGGTCTTAAGCAAATTTTAGCGTGCGTCGCTTTGTGATCTGAAAGCAAAATACAGTCACCACTGGCCATTTGCTTGTGGTGAACTAGCACTTAATTTTCCTAACGAATTCAGAAAACACAACCATATACCGTATCGAAGACAGAACCGATAAAAGTTGTCATTTCAGCGCTAGCAGGAGAAAGGAACACCCGAGGAACAGTAATCATTCGCAATCGATCTTCGTCGGTTTGCTTACAAGAGGACTGTACGGGTCCGCAAATGATCCGAGGACCGCAAATTATCCCAGGACCGCAAATGATCCCGGACCGCAAATGATCCCCAAAATGGACCGCAAATGATCCCGGACCGCAAACGATCCCCAAATTGGACCGCAAATGATCCCGAGCAAAAAATAAGGAATGGCATGGATTGATATAAAAATGACACACAAAAAACACGTTTTTCATTTTATGAGAATTATTCCATAGTTCCTTTTTTTTTCGTTTTTAGTGGAAAATCTGTGATCTTGCGTGACGTTATGTCTGTTTGTTGATTTCAGGACGCCGGCTGCATAGTACAGTAATTGATTTGGCAAAGGCACTTGTTGTGATCGTGGACTGCGAGTTTCGCTTCATGTCTTCTGTTTATTGTATTGTACATCCCAGGACGTTCGAGAACATGCTTAATCAGATTTCATTTCTGTCGGGTATATGATTAACGCTTCGGTGCACGTGCCCGATTTCAGTGAAAATCGAGCATGTGTAAATTAGCCTGGAAACAGGCCCCGCAGTGGGATTTTAAAGGAGCGAAAAAGAAGGATCGTGGCGGAAAAAATCGGCGAGCGAAGCGAGCCGCCAGTCCCCCGCTCGGCTCACTTTGCTCGAAGATTTTTTTTGGCCACGTTCCTTCTTTTCGCTCCTTAACACCACTGCGGAGCCTGGTCCCTGGCTAGTATAATTCAATTGAATAATCATAAATACAACGGAGAATTAAAATACACACGTACTCGTAAAGAAATAACTGAAAAATTCCGCAGTTGATTTCGTTATCTTTTGAAATAAAAGTCTTTTGTTCACTGAGCACTCTCATTTAAAATTGTACCCAGAATACTAGAAGTGTTTCTTCATCACATTCATGGGATCAGCCGACTGGCCTGTGGCAGGCGAGAAATGCGGTGATGTGGTTGAAATCTGAGCAGGAGTCAAAGATCATCCGAAACTTGTCACCGTCGTGTGAGCTGTGACTCCCACGCGTTCGGAAAATATGGCTAAACTGTCTTGTTCTTATTTCATTGGTATCATTTGTGAACGTTCTTGGAGTTACTAATTAATAAGATAAGAACAAACACAAAGATCTCTAAAGACGGAAGGAAAAATGAGATAGGTTTGGATCCTGGTGTAATAACACTGATTGACTACTTCACATCAGTTGCACAAATTGTGTGACCACGTTTACCTTTTTAAAATTAATCAGATGATGGTAGTTGTGAGCCATGATTTAAGGCTTTGATTAAAATAATCGCAATTCATGCCAATTCCCTATCCATACCATTTCACCATCCATGCCATTCCTTATTTTTTGTTCGGGATCATTTGCGGTCCAACATGGTGCAATACGGGGATCATTTGCGGTTCAATTTGGGGATCATTTGCGGTCCGGGATCATTTGCGGTCCTGGGATCATTTGCGGACCCGTACAGGACTGCGCCATTTCAATTCGTGATGAATTCCATGATGCTGTCTGTATTTGCATAGAAGGGAGCAACATGTACTTGATTGAAACAAAACCTGCATTTGTAAAGCGCTACGCGAAATTAATTGATTTCGTGTTGTAAAATCATCTGAAATTTATGCCAAACATTTTCGCTTCAGTGAGTCTCGCGCTACGCGAATCACATCGCGTCGCGCAGGAAACGCGACGCGACTGGCAACTTACTTTTGAGCGGTACTGTAAATTTCTGAGCAAATACTTCACAGCAGACCTAGACTCTAGCAAATTAATCGTTCAATAAGGCAGTCACTGTTGACATATATTTCAGGCATGCACTCTAACTTAACATCACCTGCCACATTCCTGACAGGTGGTCATGTGCACAAATCGGATTTGACAAGATCTCACCTTCGGCTTCATCCACAAGAGATCTGGGTACAAGATTAGAGCTACACTGTATTTCTGACTAAAATGCACTATTTGATGGTACTGGGGCTGTGCAAATGGCTTTATACTCATGACCTCCATAATACGGACACATGGGTTGTTTACCATCAATATAAAACTTCTGGAAATTTCGGTTAGGAATTTTCATTTAGAAGGAACGGTACATGTTGTTTACCATTCGCCTAAAATTTTCGGATAGTCACTTCGCGCTCGCTGACTGGGTAGATTCCACTTGGCCAAAAGCCAAGAGGTCTCAGTATGAAACATAGAAACTTATAAATGGTAAATTGGGAAAGTCCCAACTAGGAAAACAGGACTTTTTTAAACATTTTATTTAAGTTTCAACAAAAAAAAAAAAAAAAGAAAAGAAAAAATACAGACAAAAAGATCAGACACAAAAACTCTCACAGTACATTACTTAAAACTAACCTATAGTCGGTGTTACAATACATTACACAGATAAGATAGTTACAGGACACTGTTAAGAAGACTACCTTTTCAGAACTCCCGTTTGTCCTGGGAATTATCTAGTGGGATGAACCAAAAAAACGTTTACCATTTACATCCCAACCGGAATTTCTGGGAATTTGTGGTAAATGGGAAAACAACCTTGGCTCCATCCTTTTGGTGTCCGTATATATATCAGACAGGTTCAACTGTCACGCCATTACGAAACAGTTAAACTGTTATTATACACTTGAGGCTGGGTTACCTGTGCCACTGTAAATTATCACAAGGCAGAAGCCATTATTTGTTTTTGGGTAGCAGGTAGCAGGCAGGTAGCAATTACCAAGTTGGCACCTGGTTTGTTGGAGATTTCACAACAGGAGAGTGGAACAAGAAAGCTAATACTTAGATATTTAGAACAAGATGAAAACCAGAAAGTTACACTTTGCGATGAAAATCACAAACGCCCATTTGGGCGAGTGATTGATGACTTGTGTTCACTTGGCGGATTTTACTATGGCATGGGCAAGCTGGCTAGTAGTATTTCCAACCCTGAGCATACCTTGTATAAAACATCAGAGTCTCTATGTACAAACAGCCTTCAAGTAAATAATTTAAAGCAAATGTTGGAGGCTATTAGATCACGAATTTGAAACAAATTATAAGACTGTTGAATGCATTCATTACTAACCTTATCTGCACCGTTCTCTTTATAAGTCATCCAAGTTGTACTGTCCAGTGATAAAAGCAGCTTGTACTTTGAAGTCCATTGATCAGCTTGTGGATTTCCTTGAGTCGCTACAGCACAGATGAAGAACACGTACTTCAGGTGAATTTGTAAGTAGTCTTTGGGGCTACTGTTACTGCTGGGTAACCACGCCCCATCCCCATACAGTCGACCTTTATCAGGTACATTGCCAGCTCTTGATGACGAGGCTGTAAAGCTGCTACTTGGGATCTCATGCCTGCTGTCCACACCGATTGCTTGAATCTGACAAGCTGAAACAGTTTTTTTTGTCATTAAAAAGCGGTATGTTTACTATTACTTATTATTATATGAAGTCACTTTCCTTTCCCTCTACGTTTCATTTACACCACTCAGGTTATTAAAAAATGAAATTATGGACCTGGTGCGAAAAGGAGTCGAGTTATTGAATAAAAACTTCACATGATACAGCTGGCAAAACAGATTGTCTGAATGTTAATCTGTCAGATGATTGTAATAAAATGGGAACTTCAGTATATATATTATTATCTTTTCTCTTCTCAGAATATATGACCCATGGTTCTGTTGCGCACATTAACTTCAAAGATAAATGCACGTTGATCAGTTGTCAAGACAAGCAATAGCCGAAGTTGTACTAGATAGAATTTATCCATTGGAGACAAACTCTAGATTGATACAAAATAAAATAATATTAATTGGGTGCCTTGAGTCTGCTTTTTGGACTTATTGTCTGACTCAATTAATTACATCCCCTCCTGTCAGGGCGTCGATAAAACTACAAGCCTGCTGTGTAGCCTGCAAGCAAGCTCTCCGGGGGTAGGGGGTGGGGAGGGAAAATTTGAATTTCTACGTCCAAAAATTAGACGCAAAAAGCTAATTGGTTGATTTGACCGGGTGATGACGTGATCTATCATCGAGCGTGGACTGCGTGATTTGAGTTTGTTTTTTTTTTTTTCCGGAAAAGGCGAGACATTTGTATTTGCAAAGCTTGCAAAAATTTCTCCAAATATCTGAACTATCCGTCCGTTGAAACCAGAACAGCGTCTAGCAGTCAATAGCTTACTTCAAAGCAAAGATGTTCTCCCTGTTTTGCCTACATGATTTGGCAAAGTACCAGTGCACGCTGCTGTGATATAAAATAATTATTGGTCACAGACTGTATTGGTTGTTTTCCCACTTCAAAGCATTATTGACAACCAGGTTGCCGAAGCCCAATGTATGGAGATGTCTCTTGTGATCTTTTCTTGGCGATCTTTCTTTTGACTGGGGCTTCTATCTGGCGTAGTTGCCAAGGTTGGCAAAGTTCACTTCATCTTTGGTCCGACATCCGAGATTTCAACTTCATTCTTTTGAGTTTACCATGTCCATGTGGCTGCAATAAAGCTGAAACCTTTGCTGGTTTTTCGTATTTTTGTAGCTCACGGTAGGTAGACTCTCCGTTCTCTCTCTCCGTTTTTCCCTCCTTCTACCCCCCACCCCCACCCCCCAAGAGAACTTGCTCGCAGGCTACGATAAAACCAGAAACAAGGAACATTTCAGAAGACTACTGGAACATGGAATACAAAAAATAATAATTAAAAAGCATCTTCAGCACAAAAATTGAAATGGTACAAAAATAAACAATACCTTAGGCTTAAGTTAATAACAGAACTTTTGGCAAAATTAAAAGAATTGAAGAAGACGAAAGATGTCTTCCAGGAGGAGGTGTGTGACAGGAATAGAGCATTGATTTGGGACTTACTGGACAGTTGAATATTAAGGTGGGTTATTATTCGAAGAAATACAGAATGCTGTCACCCGTGCAAAAAGGAATGGTTCAAAGTGTGTGAACTCCAAGGTAACACTCTTTGTATAGAAGGTTTCACGGTTATTGGCGCCATATTAACAGTGGGGCAAACGCGACGAAAATTACAGTAAATGTATGGGAATTTGACCGAATTTGAACCGCTGTAACAGCGCTACAAAGAGGCGGATTTCCGCAGCGAATATTTCTTTCAAAACACATTTGTACTGACATTATTTTCATGAAGTATAAAGGACAGATTCAGACTACAACGACCGTAAACGAATTTTTAAGATTTCATACAAACCTCTCTAATCAAAATTATGCAAATTACCGCGAATTTAGAAGCCACATGAGAAGATTTATAATTCGAATTTACGGACGTTGTACCTTCGTTAATGGCCTTATTTTTTTATGAATGAACGATTTCAATAAAACCGTTAAAAGTAGTTGCAAATGTTGGAAATTCGACTCTTTTTAGCGGCCTTACTGCGGTTCAAAGTCGGTCAAAATCTCATACATTTACTGTAATTTAGCCGCGTTTGCCCCACAGTTAATATGGCGCCAATAACCGTGAAACCTTCTATGGAAAGGGTCTACAAATTTCTTACACTGTATCTCCATTGACTGACATTTTTCGAATAAATTCCACGCAAAGTTTATTATTAATGTTAGTGATGCTCAAATGATCAGTCAATAATTTAACTTAATTGACAGAAACTTGTTGCAATCGAAAGATCTGATTCAAAGAAATTAAACGATTCCTTCGAGTTCGAAAGTGATAAACAAACGATTCAGGAATTCTGACTTCTAGTCCTTTCAAATCAAACGCAAATGACCATATGCTTATCATATCTTCTCAAATCTAGAACGTTAGCACTTCAGAACTAAAGAACGATGAGGGAAAGATACAAAATTGGAGATGAAAAGTTCGAACGTCTGTCGAGCGCTGATGAGTTGAGAAATATCTGTAATCCAAACAATCCATTTCAACATCTAACCTTTGTCTCTAGAAATCCTGGGACATTTTGTGGCTTTTGAACTATATGTCTGTCGTTTACTTCACCTCAAGTGATGTCTTGTAGCCGTAACTCTGTATCTGTTCAAACCCACGCGACAGAAGATAAATCAAGGATATACCTCACAAATTAATGTGATTTGGTAAGCTGAAGCCACTCTAAAGACACTAAGGCCACATGGTAGCGGGCATTACCCCTTAAATCTACCAAAGCAAAGATCGAGCCCAAGCATTAGCAGCCATGGACAGCTGTTTCGGCCTTGTTAGGCCTCATCAGCATGTCATAGCTAATGCTCAGGCTCAAGTACCCACATATCCATAAAACAAGCAGTAAAAACTTGGTAAAAGCCACATCCCACAAGCTTTACGTTTTTACTGCTTGTTTTATGGATATGTGGGTACTTGAGCCTGAGTATTAGCTATGCCATGCTGATGAGGCCTAACAAGGCCGAAACAGCTGTCCATGGCTGCTAATGCTTGGGCTCAATCTTTGCTTTGGTAGATTTAAGGGGTAATGCCCGCTACCATGTGGCCTTAGTGCCTTTAGAGTGGCTTCAGCTTACCAAATCACATTAATTTGTGAGGTATATCCTTGTCACTCCAGCCACATCCCACAGGCTTTACGTTTTTAAGAAGATAAATCAAGTCGAGTTGCGCATGAGTTCATGACCTCACGGCCTTCCTGGTAACTAGCTTGTTCAAATTCAACATGGCGGACTGAAGTGCGATCTGAATTAATTGGGAAAACAAGAGGTTTCCTGGAGATACACACGGTTTATATAAGTAATCGGAGACGAGAGGAAACATTTTTGTGTGGTTTTATCAACTTAAAGTGGTCCAAGTGAAAGAAAAACTACTGCAACAGTCAAATCCGAAAATGAACAAAAATCGCTTCACCCTGTCACTTCATCAAACTTGCGTCTTTGGAAATTAAACAAAATGGTGTGTGGAGGAACTTTTCAAGGAGCAACCATTTACAACCGGATCAGCCAACAAACTGTGTAAGTTTCTTGTTTGCCAGTGGAAGCAGTGGATGAACTATTATTTGCTCGAAACGCTACGAATCGAACATTTTGTGAGTGTTATAAATAAGACGGTGACCTCTCACGCGAAAACGTACACTTTGCACGGCAAAACGCACGGCTAGTGAACGAATGACAAACGGATGGCCAAACCGGTTGACACGGTTATGATGAACGGCTGAACGGCTGTGGAAACATTTTGAACGGCTCAAGTGAACGGCTCAACTATCGAACAATCATTATTTTTCGTCCAACATCATGTTTGTCAAACATAAGCGTAGTTGCGTAGCTAAAACAGACAAACAATGTTTGACCAAACGCCGATTTCGATGTTATGTAGTTCATTTGGTTGCTTTTTACCGGCTTTGCACTCTTTGTTGGTTGGGGTGGCTAAGCTATTGATCAATTTTGTTCACAACGCGAAAAATGTAATCATTGAAATCAAACATAGCAAACCATTTCAATGCAAAGTGGAGAGAGGCAGATAAACCATCATTTAGCCAGAGCTTTAACGGAGAACAGCTACATAAAATAATTATTTTTCGAATGGATCACTGAGAACGGTTGAATGGGTAAAGACAATAATAATTATTTTGAATCGACAATCAGATTGCTTTTACACGAAGCTACGAAAAACCACCATTCAAGTCGATGTTTTAAAACTCAGAATGTTTTAAAGCTTGAAAATGAAACATCACTACACATATTTCTCGTTAATGTCTACCAGTAAAAAAGCTACAGGGAACTACTTTCATTTTAGGACGACGAAACCATCTCTTTGTGTTAATAAGAACGGCGAGCGGTGTTTATACTTACCGCATAACATTTGCAATAAGCTATTTGCATATTCAATGCAGTGTTTGATATTAAATATCAAACACTGCATTGCATATGCAAATTAGCTTATTTTGCAAATGGTAGCGCAACGCTCAGTTCGAGTCAAATATACAAAGGTCTTCTCGAACCACACTATCTATGCAATATGTTTGTGCCGAGAATCTCGAATTATGATCTTCATGGCACCAATAGACTGCGAGCAGTAGCAGTTCCTTTTCTGCACCCTTTTCTTTTTGTATCACCTTAAGAATTTCCCGTAGACTTGCAACAAATCGACCTCTCGAGTCTCACAACACAAAAGCGAAGAGGGGCGAGCTGTCTAGGCCGTGAAGCAGCTGAGCGAGCAACAAAGTCGCAAGATTTCCGAATGTAATTTTCCGTTGCAAAGACAACAAATAATTTTGATTGGCTAATCAGACAATACACGCTGTCAGGAGAAGTCGTTTACAACCTGTTGACAGACAAAACAAAACAGAGCAGACAGTAATTTGGGATTTTCGGTTTTGAAGAAGAATGTTTGATGCAAAGGATGCAAGCGCGTTCTGTTCTATTTTGGTTGTAGCACCGTTGAAAAGCATAATCGACGAACAGGTCAAATCAAATGACTTTGGTCTGAAGGCAGTTGCTTTCAATAACAGTGTATTGAAGGACGTAGCAAACCATAAATACCAAGTAATTTATGCATCGGAACAAGATTTGTCCGAAGAATTCACTGACCTGCTAAAAGACAATTCTTCAGAATTGCAAAGGAATCTATCGTTGATAGTGGTCTCTTTGCAAAGCTAGATATCTCTAGTTTTAGATTTTCTAATTGCCGCTCACGAAATAGTTTAAAGAATTTTCCGTCAATGTATGAAATAGCACTATTGTCTTGTCGTTGTGTTACCGAAATGATAACTCATGTTCTACATGTATTTGTATTCTTGGAATAATTTTTGGTCACTGGCACTGGACTACCATGCGGGAGGTCGTGGGTTCAAACCCCGGCCGGACCAACACTCAGGGTCTTTAAATAATTAAGGAGAAAGTGCTGCCTTTGTAATGACATCTACAAACGGTTAGACATTCTAGTCTTCTCGGATAAGGACGATAAACCGTAGGCCCTGTCTCACAACTCTTCATAATTCTCTGATTCTGTGGGACGTAATAGAACCACTAGGGACGTAAGAAAACTCTGGCAGTGACCACCCCTAGTGTCTGTCTTAATTTGATATTGACATTACGGGGGCACTCATAACTCAACTTCATTAATAACTGTAAACTGCATGATAAGCAGTCTGGCAAAGTCCCCCGGCCAGTGTTGTAATGCGCATTTGAATATTGCATAGAAAATGCGCAATATAAATGTGATATATTATTATTATTATTATTATTAAAAAACAAACAGTTATCGCAAAAATTCGAAGCGTATATTAAGTAATAACGAACTTCAAGAATAGCCACCTTGCAAAGGATTTTAGCGATTGTAGATTCTTGGTAGACTTGGGCAGCCAAGTGCAATAATTATGCGAAATTTTTGTGTGTGAAATTCGACTTCACAATAGCGATTGACATGCTTTTATCGGATAACATCTTCATTTTGATGAGACTTTGGTAATATGAGGCTGGATTCGTAGCCATTTGAAAGGTTGTATAATCTTTTATTTGCTTTCAACGGGTAACCGGAATAATGTTTATACAACTGAGTGTCTTTTCTGAACTGCTGAACAGCGGTTGAAATTGCACAATGACAACCGCACAAAGTCGAAATCGACCGACTTTGTCTGAAGTTTGTGTTTAGTAAACATATACGTTTGTTAGCGTTCTGAAAGGTTGCATCGCTTCATTTTTCTGAAGTCACTAAGGAAAAAACAAACAGTAAGCACGAAAACTCGAGGAGTATATTTTAACGGGTAACCGGACTTGTTTATGCGACTGAGTGTCTTTTCTAATCTGATGAACAGAGGGTGAGAATGTTTCTGAACAGATAACCCTAGCTGTGCAAACGGTCGAACTATCAATAATTATTACTTTCTGAACGGTTTAATAACAGGCTGAAGTTTTATTTTGTTTATTTTTTCTTTTTAACGGATAACACAACCCGTGCGCACGGCTGCAATTTTTTTGAACGGATAAGACAAGCCGTGCGAACAGCTGCAATGTTTTTTGACCGGATAACACAAGCCGTGCAAACGGGTACAGATTTTATTGAATGGCTGATGAACGGCAAGTGCACGGCAAAACGCCATTGGAACAGATAGCCGTTAGTCTACGTTTTCGCATGAGAGGTCACACTCTGTCTTATTATGTGAGCTGCACAAAAAGGTTGCAGTGCAAATAAATGCTCTGATATCTACAAAACCAGTTATTTCTTTTCTCTAAAGTATTTTAAATGACTGTCCTCAACATTCTTTTATGACTTGGAATCTTTCAAACAGTGCAGTAAAGTATATTTATTTTTTGTATACCTAGTGGCTTGCCTAGCTAATCCTAAGTAAGCTTATATGTGTATTTTCTACCAACCTTGCCTGAAAGGGAACAAACAAAGGCACCCTGTCAATGTTTTATGAAGACTCGGTTAAGCTGAAAAAATTTCAATCTGAACAAATCAAGCATTCAGTAGTTAACACTTTCGAAGGAAAACTTGAGGTTGAATTCAGACATCAAATGCTTCTCCAGCAGATGTTTTACACATGACATAATTATGTGCATGCTTTTGCTGTTGAAAACTCTTTGCTCTCAGAATATTAGCATTACCTGATGGACACAAAAGACGAAAACACACCATGTAGAAAATGCAGTACCGCTCAAGAGTAAGTTGACAGTCTCGACTTGAAACTCGATCCTCGATCCTTGAAGTTATCGAGAATTGAGTATCAAGGCTTGAGTATCGAGTTGCGAGACGCTTGAACAATTTTTCGAGGATCTCGAAAACAGATTTCGAGGAAACGATTAACTTCTCCCACTTCAAACAATAAAAGAGAACAAAGCCGATTTCCCTTAGCTCTCGCATGCAGTCTCTTCAAAAGTGGAACAACATGTAAAACGCAATCCAAATCAGTCAAAAAATAAATTAAATCTTCCGCATTGTGTGACACATCCATTAGAAAAAAGCTGAATTCTTTTTAATCAAACTCCAAAATCAATGTACATTTAAGGCAACTAAACTGCAAGATTGCAGCTTTTCGATAGCAATCGGCAAGAAACCGGGAAAATTTGAGCGTGGTCGCTTGACAGCGGCTGCGACCGTTCACATGAAAAATTTGCATAAACATCATCTAGAGAAGGTCTCGGTTTCTTCACGTCAAGAATTTCACAGTTCCTAGTTACTAATAAGGATAAAAAAAATTGTGAAGAAATTGCATGAGACCCCCTCTCCACAGTCTTTCCTCGTCTTCCTGTTCGCTGCAACATCTTTCGTTATCGCAGCAACCAGCTTTGCTGATCAGCACAATCTGAACACCTGGAAAAGGCTTCCCCCTTAGTTGAAAATCCAGCATATGCTGACTTAGGTTGGTCAGGGCCAGCTGAGGCCAGTGAAAGCTCTCTTGACAACTCGTATTAGCTGGCCAAGTAAAGGCAGGGCCAGCCAAGGCCAGAGAAATTCTCCACAGACCCAAGTTTCACTGGCCTGGGCCAGCCAAGGCCAAGCATTGTTTCATCCATTTACTGGACCAGGCCAGCTAGGGCAGGCCAAGGCCGCCAGCCCAGGCCGGCCCAGGCAGGGCTTATTTTTGCACAGGCGATGATCAGGGCTTGAGACTAACGGTAGCCACCTAGCCACAGATTGGTAAAAATTCCATTTTGTCTAGTGCATTTTGCACTTCACTAGTTATTTTGGCTGGTGAAATGTTCAAAGCACTGGAGGACAAGAGGGAAACCAAATGAAAATTAATTTCAAATGTATCACAAAAGAAAATGGAGTCTTGCAAGTGAACAGACGATGGACTATTTTTTCATACTAATGCAATGGTTGTTCCTGAAATGTGAAGTGCAGGGTGCGGAGTCATAAAAAAGAAAATATGGGGAAAAGAGGAAATATTAAAAACAGATGAAATAAAAATGATATAAAAACAAATGAAATATACATGTAAAGATAAAGAGAAAATTGAATATTTTACTCTGACAATAACCCAAATAAAAATGAGAACATTTTGTGATCTGTAATGAGTACAAGGTTTCTGTGGGTTATTCCTTTTTTCCAGAGTTTTAATTATTTATTTTATTTCTGATGCACTGTTTGTCACAACTTGCGTTCATAGCGATATTTATCTCTGCAGTACATGACATAAAAGTATTGCAAGCAAAATGCAGGAGCCATGCAATCAGAATTAGAAGTTTCCACATATATTCACACGAAGATAAAGTTGTGCACGCACTAATAGCTCATAGCATGGAAATTCTGGGCTACCGGTACTTGCTGTAACCAATTTGTGCCAGGTTGAGCACTTGAACAGATGTCACATCATGAGCACGTTTAGCCAGCCATGTCTGACACTGGTCAGGGTTAGTCGATTGATATGTTGTTGAGCACTGCTTTGTCTTTGAAGGTTTCCTTTAGCCTTGTTTAAAATGATGATTAATAATGGTAATTGAACTGAGTGGAGTGCAATTTGGTCTAAAATCATATGCCTGATTTCAAAATTGAATGAGCCCGCAGCACGAATTCAATTTGAATTCACAAGTATGATTTCAGACCAAATTGCATGATACTAAGTTCAATTACCACTTTATTACACCCATTTTCAAATCACACATTTTTTTGTCAATATTAATATTTGTTTATCCATGAAATTTGATAGGTTAGTATTATTTCATTTTCATTTTGTTGGGTTACAGAAAGGATGCCATTTAGAGTAAAAAATGGTGCAATTTGGGAATAAATTGCACCGTTGAGAGCCAATCAGATTGCAAGGATCACCAGTGATTTCAAAATGGGTGTCATAAAGCCATTTTGTGACATGCATAGCTCTCAAATGGCACAATTGGCTTGTTAAGGCTACCCGTATTCCCTCTTTCCTTGCAGGGATTAGTCAAAGAGAATATATTTGCCTTATTACATAATAAAACGACGCGTGATTGAGAGGGAAGAGAGACTGCTCTTAGTCTTCGGCTCGCTCTTAAACAAACTTCGTGTTTTGTTCGAAATGCGGAAATTGAGAACTTCTTTGGTCGTGCTGGTACAAAACAGGTATTGGGCTTAAAGGAAAAGGAGACAGGGTTGGAAGATGGGAGGGCTAGAGAATTCTACACCTCTGAAAACTTCAAAAGCATTGAAACTTAGAAGAACTTTATAGAGATGCCGGATAATGTTGCATGATGATGGGAGTACATCATAACTACTATATGACAAAGTACTCAAAGCTGAGTCAAAAACAATAAAAAACTGGCTGCACTGTCAAAGGTCATTCAACATGCAAACGTTGTACATCATCAACTTAACGACCATTACTGAAACCTCGACTGCATTAATTAGCCATTAATATATAATCATAGAGATTTGCATCAGCGAAAAAAGTTGTGATGCGATTCAAGAATTATCGATTTATTCGCGTCGGACTACGTTCAGGGACACTAGAGTACCTTCTCGAGTTCCTACGGAGAAAGGAGAGAGAGTCTCACCTCCATTAAATTTCAGTTGCAGTTGAAAAAAGGGACTCCTATTAGCAGGGTTAGTGTCTTTTCTGTTAAGTGTGGCTCATCACTATTTCCCTTCACTACGTGGTGGATAATTGTCGATTAGTATATACCACACAGTAAATAGTGCTTTTCGCGCGCTCTGATTGGTTAACTCGGAGGTGATTATCAAGAACTATTCACCTCCGAGCAGCTGGCGTGCGAGATTTTACAATTTCCGACCGCTTGTCGGTATATTGTCACACATAAAGAAACGGTTTTGTCAGCTAATTATTCAGGTTGTGTGGTATATACTAAAACAATTATTCACTTCAGTGTCGGTGAAAGTGGTGGATATTAACCTTGCTGCGTCGCGGCTCGGTAAATATTCACCACTATTCACCTCCACTTCGGTGAATAATTGTTAATTATTACAGCATGAATGACAAGATATCAAAATTCATGGTCTAAAATCATTGTGTTCATCAACAAAACTATATTTCTTCCGTAATAGAAGCCATATTTTCTCCTAAGGTATTATTTAGTGATAACAGACTTAGGCTGCATTCATTATGTATACTACGGGAGGTAGTAGTAGTAGTATACCGCGGAGGTCGCGGGTTCAAACCCTGCCCGGACCAACACTCAGGGTCTTTAAATAATTGAGGAGAAAGTGCTGCCTTTGTAATAACATCGACAAATGGTTAGACTTTCTAGTCTTCTCGGATAAGGACGATAAACCGTAGGCCCCGTCTCACAACTCTTCACAATTGATTCTGTGGGACGTAAAAGAACCCATACACGGTTCGAAAAGAGTAGGGGACGTAGTTCCCGGTGTGGTGGTCTATCTCTCATCTGATGGTTAAATGCTCGGAGATATTAGCTGCACAAGCTGTATGTATGTATGTATGTATGTATGTATGTATGTGTGTGTGTGTGTGTGTGTGTGTGTGTATGTATGTATGTATGTATGTATGTATGTATGTACAAGGGGGGGGGCAGAGGATTTTGAGGGGGATCTCAAAATTTAGGAATTGGAAAAGGGGAACGTCAAGTTTTTTTCAAAACAAGAAGGGGGATGTGAATATTTTTGTGGAGGTATCATATATGGAAGAAAGTGTTGATAATATAATGAAATTCAAACAGGAAGACCTTTGTTCTTTTAAGGGCCCAATAATTATGTGTATATTGTCAATCATTGTAAATGTAATCATCTTGATCATCATCATTTTCATCCTGATCATCATTGTCATCTTGTTCATCGTATAAATTGTCATCCTGATCATCATATCCTGATCATCATTTTCAATGCCACCACTGCCAGAATTATGGTCATGGTCATCATCATCATCCTTATATCAGCAGCAGCATGGCGCACAGACGGCTTCCCACAAGCCTGTGGATGGCAAGGTGAACAGGGGCATCACCAGAAAATATGTTTAAAGATTTCAGGTGCTTCATTGCCTCAAGATGAAATTTGGGCTTGAGCTTATTCAGCTCCTCTAACTTCAGCTCCTGACATTGCATTTGTTTTTCAACTGGAATGTTTTCTTCTTTCATCACCAGCTGACAAAGCTGTGATGACTTTGATTTGTCAGGGATCAACTTGGTCAATATTTCTGTGCATCTGTTATGTAGCCTTTTCTTTTTTTCTGTTTTTACTTTTCTTTTGATCTCTTTTTTTCTTCTCTTTCTTCATGCATTATCCTTAGAAGTTTGTTCTAGTTGAACGCTAGATCTTGAAGGCAGAAGAAGTGATTTATTATTTTAAATCATTCCCCACAGTCAAAAGTCTCTTGATGTTTTCTTGAAGTTGCCCAAGTTTGATTGTGAGGTATTGATGCTCTTCTTCACAGCCTTTTTTTACTCCCGAAATGTTGCTGGACTGTAACAGCCTTACTCTCCTTTGTTTTAAAGTCTGTCTGTGTGTGTTTGGAGGGGAGGGGGGGGTATGTTTTTCCTTCTGATCAAGTGGGGGGATTTGTAAAATCTGTTGTGATTAATGGGGGACCTGAAAATATTGCACTGTCTTAAAAAAATCCTCTGCCCCCCCCCCTCCCGTACTATACATAATGAATGCAGCCTTAGCAAAGGATGTTGAAATGAGATGCTGTGATGCTTCAAAATAAATCGCCAAGTGCCTTATGAATTATTGTGTGCTAATAATAGTGCGCCATTTTATCTCCGTGCATGAAATAAACATCGTGAGAACCTCTACTTCTGATTCGTTCAGCTGCATTTTGCTTGCAGGAATGTCATGTCATGTCATGTCTTATACTGCGCAGAGAAGAGTGTTGCTAAATGTCAAGGGTCGCGGGTAAAAGTCAAGGGTGAGGGTGTGGGTCGAGTGTGAAGGTTGAGGGTGGGGGGTGAGGGTCAAGGGTGAGGGTGAGAGTGAGGGTAGAAAGTGAAAAAATTAATAAAATATGTAGAACAGAAACAAAACTAAATTCCGATACCGTGGAACCAGAGAAACATTTTTTACGGCACCAAAAGAAAATGGAAGAAGAAGAAGAAGGAAGTTTCTCAATTCCTCCCTGTTCTCTCTTAATGAACTCAGCGCAGCATGTATTTTCCCACGTCGAGATAAAACTGCAAGCGTGCAGTATGTCGACAGCATCTTCACGATGATAAAACCGGAAACGTAGAACATTCCGGACGCCATTTTGTTATTTCTGTTAAAGTGCATCATTTTATTCCTTTTTATTGTTATTATTATTATTATTATTATTATTATTATTATTATTTATTTTATTTAATTTTTTCTCCAATCTTTAATTTGAGGTGTTACTAATCGACGTAACGCTTACGGTTTTTTGTTCCAATCTTTAATTCACTTGCTGTCTTTTTTCCATGTCCGACAGGCGACAGCGTATTCAGTTCGAAGGTTGATTTGCTAAAAGGCACAAAAATTCCTTTTTGTTTTGTTGGATGCTTAGTTTTCTTTTACACTGATGAGTTTGTACCCCTAGCTCAGGTATTGGTTCTATAGGACTTTCTTACCGTTGGCGGTAATGTGGATCTCCAAATGAACAACATTACGGTCTATTTTCTTCCTTTCCTTTTTTTGTTATTTCACTTTTGAGGTTAATCTGCTGACGACATGTTGCTCGCTTGCGGTTTTATCCTAGGGACGGACCATTAGAAAAAACCGGAGCTGGGGGGGGGGGGAATTTTCACTGCATGAATTTTTTTTTCAAGCCCACTTGTCTGCATGAATTTTTTTCCAGCTGCGTGAAAATTTTTTAGGTACCACCGCTTGCGGGATTTATTTTAGACAAGTTTCCCTTGCAGGAATTTTTTTGGGGGAATTGTCACCCCTCTCCGGTTTTTTCTAATGGCACAGTTCCTCCTAATTTTGGCACACGTGAGGAAACAGCTAGCTCAGCTGTTTCCTCTTTCAGGTTTTATCATCGTGAAGATGCTGTCGACATACTACACGCTTGCGGCTTTATCTGGACGTGGGAAAATAGTAGAGTTCTTCTCAAATTGAATCATTGCTGCGCTGAGTTCATTAAGAGAGAACAGGGGGAATTGAGAAACTTCCTTCTTTTTCTTTTATTTTCTTTTAGTGCCTCAAAAAATGTTTCACTGGTTCCACGGTATCGGAATTTATTTTTTGTTTTTATTCTACATATTTTATTTAAATTTTTACACTTTCTACCTCCACCCTCGACCATCACCCCCCCCCCCACCTAGTTTTTTACCCTCGACCCTCGACACCTAGCTACACTCTGCAGAGATATCGCTACGAACGCAAGTTGTGAGCATGCAAACATCAGAAATAAAATAAATAATTAAAACTCTGGAAAAAAAGAATAACCCACAGAAACCTTGTACTCATTACGTTTCACAAAATGTTCTCGTTTTTATTGATTTTCATTTAATTCTTATTCCAATTATTTGGGTTCTTGTCACAGTAAAATAGTCAATTCCCTCTTTATTTTTATATTTTATTTGTATTTTATATTATATTTTTGTACCGGTTTGTATTTACATCATTTCTATTTCGTCTGTTTTTAACATTTCTTCTTTTTCCCATTTTTGCCATTTCCCATTTTTTTCTTTTTGATGACTCCGCACTCCGCACTGCGCACTCCGCATTCCTCGTTTTAGGAACAGCCCTAATGCAATGAACAACAAACGAACTACTTCCCCAACATTTCCCCAATTTGATGCTGGCCATTGAGATTTGCCTCATTTTCCCTAAAGTGTTTCTATTTTCATCGCGCGCTGGCGAGCGTGACTGAATTTGTGCCATCACAACAAACAAAAATGTGATAACTTTGGTTTTTTCTACAAGGCGCACAAATTCAATTGAAACGGCAGAATACTCTGTCTTATTAATGCTGATTTTCATTATGAAATAGTGCTTATGATGCGCGGTTTATTGATGATTTATTTGTTTGAAAGCAAGATTTCAAAAGTGTTTCTCTTTTCATCACGCACCGGCAATGACACACAGATACGATTGAAAAGGCAAAATACTCCGTCTTAAATGTGTTTCTGTTAATGTTGTTTCTCTACAGCATTATCATTACATGGTGAAACTTGATAAATAAGTGGTGCGATTCAAAGAAATCGTTCGAGTGAGTTATTTTATTTCAAATTCCTTAAAATTCAAATCACATTTTGCATTCAAAAGAGCATCCGTTTTTGTATTTAAGCTGCTTTGTTTAGACACTACTGTTGAGTACCGGACGCAATCTTGAATATCCAAATTCATAGCTAGTTTGGTAGTTTGGTTTTATAATAATGTTAAATTTGTACCACAGTGTCTTCAACTTTTAAAGAACCGTAATTTGCGTTGTAAAAAAGACTTTTATTTTTATTATAAAACTTTCAAGTGTCAAACATACTTATAACTAAAAAGCTGATAAGTTGCACATCAGTATTGTAGTTGGGAAAAAAGTACCTAACTGAAACTGCTTTGCAGGATTAATGTCTGGCAAACAAGTCTGGCTAGTGAAAAATTTGTTTCGGCTAGTGAATCAAACCTCTCACTAGCCACTGGGCTAGTAAGCTGAAAACTTAGTCTCGAGCCCTGGATGATGATCATTAAAATAGAGCAGTTCAAGCAGTTGATCGAGATTTTACTGAATATCTCACACTCTGGATGTACATGTTGCTCCTCAAACAACGAATGAGCCCAGTGCCCTCACTGTACAATCGGAGTGAAAAAGCACTTCTATAAAGTGCTGATATGGCGACATATATTCTTGGAACAGGCAAACCAAACTCAAGTTTATAACCTACAATCAGAGCAGGCCTGACGGAGTATTCAGTTGTCGTAGGCAACCTTAAGGCTGGTTTTCACTAGCGAGGAGTCGGAGTCGGAGTCGTAATCAGAAGCGTGGAGCGTTATGATCTAGTGAAAATCAAAGCGACGGAGTCGGTAACAAAATACTGATTCCGTTATGACTCCGTCGCTCATTAAATTATTTTCGCAAGAGTCGCAAGCGCTATTTTGGGATCAAACTGTAATCCGAGAGCGTGAGAACAAGCATTGTGATTGGTTGGTTCGTCCGCTTCTGCTTCCGACTCCAACAATCTGTAGGGGTGCGTTTCTTTGGGAGAATCCAAGATCCGAAATCATGCGGATTCGTTACCACCAAAGAAACGAAAAATCCGAAAATGGATTTTTTTCCATTAGTCGTGACATTTCCAACATGAATAAAAATTATAAAAATACAACCAGGACGGATACTTTTGGCTCAATTTCACGAAAAAACCCACCTTGATCGTTCGCCATGACCAAGCTGACAAAATGGCGAGAATATGGCGGATTTCCACAAGACGACCGCTTGTCAAACGTACTAGTTTTTGTATCCGTTCCCCAAAGAAACGCACGGATCATGAATCCTAAAATTCCGGATTTAGATTTGATCTAATGTATTCACTCGGAGGGTGGATTCTTTAGATTCATAGTCCATTTTCAGATTTTAGTAAAGAAACGCAAAATCCGTTTTTGGATTCAAGAATCCGGATTTGGATTTTGCCAAAGAAACGCACCCCTAGTTTTGGGTTATAAGCGACGGAGTCATTACCGGAATCGGAAAAAAATGGAAACGTTCTGATTCTTCCGACTCCGATTCCTTCGAGCTTATGACTTCGCTTACGACTACGATTTTTTTATTTTCACTGGGTCATAAGCGCTCTTACGACTCCGACTCCGACTCTCCGACTCGGACTCCGTCGCTAGTGAAAACCAGGCTTTAAAGCCTGGTTTTCACTAGCGACGCAAGCACAAGCGCAATCATAAGCGCAAGCATTAGAAGCTTATGCCAAGTGAAAACGACACTACGCAAGCATAAGCGCAAGCACAATGAAAAGAAAAATTTTGATCCTTGCGCTTATGCTTATGCTTGCGTTTTAAGCCCGTTTTCACTGTGAAATAAGCGCTCTTGTGCTTGCGTTGCTAGTGAAAACGCCAGGCTTTTAATTATCTGTGTAAAATACGTTGGGCATGTAATGTAACATACACTCTCACAGTCTATGGGACTGCAGACCCCGAGCTTACAAATGTTCAACACTTACCAGATAGATGCTAGAAACGTCGACACATTTCATAAAGAATCTCCATACATAGTCAGTTAGAAAAACAAGAAACAAGAATTTCTAGGAAAGTAGAACGTTCTTGTCAATAGATTGCTTTTTCATCATAATTTAACTATTTAGTCCCTATAGCCTTTGTAGTTACAATAGCTTGCATTGCTTCTATTATAAATTACTTCTATTTTTCTTCTGTTGTACAGGTAACATAGGATATGTACTTCTCTCTACTATATACACTCAAATAAACGTCGAACGCAAAACTCTTCAAATCGCTAAAATTCGCCGTTTTCAGCTACATGAACGACAATACACAACATTTCAGGTAAATACACGTTTATTTTGATGTTATATGTGGGTATTAACCGTAGCATATCACGATAATATGAACCTTTTTGATATTCCATACGTTGCAACTAAATTCAAAATATCCAACGGTCACACAGTTTGTGTGGGCGGCCTGTGCAGTATCGAAAGCTTTTTTGAGATTGAGAAAAAGTACACCATTTGTCAGACCATTGTCTATGTTTTGGTAACACTCGTTAGTAGCTTCCAGAAGGGCAGTTTGAGCGGAATGTCCCGGCGGGTCTAAATCCAGACTGAGTGTCAGCTAAGAGGTCGTACATTTTTAGATACTCATAGAACTGGTTGAAAACTATTTTTTCTATTAATTTGCTAATCACTGGCAAAACAGAGAAAAAAAGCAAAAAAAAAAAAAAAAAAAGAAAAAAAAAAGCAATGCAAGTTTCCGATATCTTACCTCTTCGTGCAGAATACACCTCGACTTCTAGGAGCACCAAATAAGCATACTGAGTGGTAATAATAGTCACATATCTTCCATACAAAGTTGGGCGACAGAAAAATGTATGGCGACCAAGAGGGAGATACAAGCCTCTGACACACAAGGAACCATGAGGAACACTTGGTGCTAAGCCTAAAAAAACCGAAAAACGGGATGACGAACTAAGAAAAGTGTAAGTTTAAATCACGACCAGACCAATTAGGATATGAAATGATAAATAACCCGAAGGATGCGCTGAGCGCCGATTTGGTTATGATCATTTCATATCCAGCAAGCCCAACTAGAATAGTTGTTTTACTAGAAGCAGCAAACTCTACGACGACATAAAGTCATATAATTGAGAATCGAGACAAAAAAGTGAAAGAAAGGAATGCAGAGAAAGAGAAAACAGAAAAAAGGAAACATAGGTCGATCACATGACAAGCGAAAAGGGCGCGAAAACCTTGGATGTGTTGCAACGTTTCTGGGCAAAGTTGAATGAATTCAATGAAACTAGCAGAGAAGAACGTAGAAGCTTCACTTTTGGAAAAATTTATCTATTTATCTGCTGTTAACTGCTATAAATAGTCAGTGGGTTCGTAAAAATTACTTCAGTTTTGCGTGAAGAGGATGGAACAGCTTTCACATAGATGCATGAGCCGAAGGAAGCGAGTTTGTTATCCATTCAAAGAGTCTTCAAACAAATACGACGCCATGTGCGAATTTGATCAAAATGAAGAACCATTTTCGCTTATTTTGATGATGGGGAGCATTGTGTCACCAAAACTAGTCGGAAACAAGATACCTGAGGAATGAGCAAGAGGAATATCCAAGTTATGCTTCAAGAAATGGCTTGTTGAAAGTTGTTTGATGCGTGGCACAAAAACTGGACCCACGGCCGAACAGAACTGAACAAAGCAACGAGAACAGCGTCTTCTCATTTTTACAGCACCTCGTATTTGTAATAATTGAAAGTTTGAAGCTGGTGACTGATACGTTGCATCGAGTGCAGGTAAAATAACATTTTCAATGTCTGTCACTTTTTAGTTTTAAAAATTGCTCATCCCTCAAAAGAGTTTCAATAGTGAATGCTGCTGTAAAGTTAAGCTGAAGTAGTGGTTGTTCAGTTTGTTTGAGTAGACTGGTCCATGAGCATATTTGCAGACTTGTGACACTTGTTGTTGAATACAATTTTTCTATTTCGTTTAATTAACCTTAATTTCATAAACTCCTGCCGTTTTTTCAGTGAATGAAAGTGAGTTTTGCTATAAACTGAACATCAACAGCTCAGAAAATTTTCGCAGGGCTGCAAAAAACACTCAGCAATGAAAAGTTTATTTCCGTTTGTATTTCGGTTCCAGTGTCGGAATTTCTTCTTGTTAAATTTGCGTGAAACATTTCTTGAATGGCTGCCGGTTTCAAGGGAATTTTTCATTCAGCTTTCTTTGATTATTTGCTGAAGCATTCATTGACCATATTTCTCGCAGCATGTGTGTGAGCTGACAGCCTGTGTCCGGCTAGCCAGTGAAAATATCCGCAGTTCAGTTTTTAATGCAAAAAAAATGATGTGTTTATCTGTGCAGGTATTAAATTTGCTAGTCGATAAACGCTGTACAATAAACCGCATCCATCTTCACGTTGCTTTAATTGAATGCAATATCACCTGGTCCAGTGTGCTGCTTCGTTTTATAAGGAAAATGAAAAATGTGGAGTCAATTTACATATATTTTGACAAACCTGAAATTCTTTATGTTTATTTAACTTGCTAACCACACAGTGTATAGCTGTGTTGGCTGTAAAATGTTAAGTGCAACCTACCCACTCTGATGTCAATCGGTGATGAGTGGTATGACCCGCCTACAATGAACACTGCAGACACAGGCTCCACTCGCCCCAGGTCCACCCTCCACCAGGCAGGATCCCCCGGCCAGGTCCATGAATATGTGCCAATGTTTCCATCCACTGCTCTGCTTGCTCTATTGCCTTCGTATGTGCTTGACTGTTCCGCTAACTTGTTCAATGCCAGATTTTCTTAATTAAAGGAAAAGACATAAATCGTTAAGGACTCAGTTATCAGAGACCACATTCAGGATTCCTTTAACGTGCATTCGTTCGGATAACGCACTCCATATAATCAGTTGTTTTTCGGTTTTTGTTTTCGTCGGGTTTTATTCTGTCTGTTTATAGGCTTGAGCATATGTTCTGCTTATTCTTTAACAGAAGATAACACAAATATTTTAATATTTCAACACCTAGTTAATTTAGGGCAAACTTTTCAGTCACTTATGAATTATTGTTACATATGAACTGAACCTAAAAACAAATAATTTGTCATTTCATTTGTTCCTTTTCCTCTTTTCGCATTCGTTCGGATAACCCACGCCAAATAATCAGTTGTTTTTTGGGTTTTGTTTTCTTTAGGTTTTATTCTGTCTGTTTATAGTCTTGAGCGTATGTTCTGCTTATTCTTTAACAGAAGATAACAGAAATGTTTTATTATTTCAACACTTAACCAAAGCCTTTTAGAGGAGGCACAAAAATAAAATAATTTGTCATTTCATTTGTTCCCTTTCCTCTTTGCTTTCAAGTCTACCGCGGTTTTTAATAAATACAGCTCACGAAGACCTACGGGCAAAGAACTGGCAAAAGGCCTTTCTTTTACGATGTCTGTACCACGTTTAAACTACAAGCTTGTAGGCCATTTGTCAAACAACGAGTGTACGGTTAATTAAACCACAACTGCACAAGCATACAGTTCAGTTGCGAAGTTAATTCCTAATGATATTTTATTTGCAAGTAAGGCAAAGAATCAGAAGGCACAACAACAACATGCAGTCCCTGAAGCTATCGATGTCGATCATATGCATTGCTTTACATGTCTGTTAAAACTAAAGTAAAGCTGTCTGAAATAGCTTGTCGAAAATTCAGACATCAAGATTACGAAACTGTAAATTAAGTCTCCACTTCATTCTAACTTAAAAGCCTGAAATCCGCCGAGTAACAAAGAATACAAAGCTTTATGTGATTTTACCACCTGACTCTACGAACTTAAATCAGCCTCAAAACCATGGAGTTAAACTGAAGCTTCTTCTCGTATCTGAGTCTTCCTTTTTTTGTTATATTTCAACACCTTCAACGCCTCGACGTCTTATATTAAAATGTTTATATATAGTTAACATAACATATGTAATTTTATCTTGTGAAGTAATAAAGACATGGAATGAATAAATACATTGTTTTCTGGTGTAAAGTAGCTCTATCCCGCAGTACTCACAATATTGCCTTCTCTCTCGCCCGAAGTTGTTCTTTTGCATTCAACATGACACGGTTTCCCCTCGTCGTCATGATTTTTGCTTTGTGCGGGCGAGCGCGGATTAAAAAAAAAACTACCAAACAGGCTTTTTTCACCCAAAAAACTTCTGATCATCAGTTTGGCTCCACGTCTTTCACGTTCGGATGGAGACCATCATAAACAAGTGAATCAGATTGGAACCATAAAAATAATTATTATAAACCGCATTTCCAGGTGCAGAAAATCAACGTTTTTCTCTCAAAGTTTATAGAACGTGGTTTTTGTTTTGAGCTTGAGTTTTTACTCAGGTCCTTGACAGTTGGCATCGAAATGGCTTTCTCGCGCGCTGTGGCAGTGATACAGCTGAGTCATTGAACAAAATTTTTCGTTTTTTTTTTTTCACTCTTGCGATTCAAGAAAAGTCAGTTACCAGACTCTTGAATTCCACGTTAAATTTACCTTGAAAACCTGATATCTTGTTCATCTTGACATATCGGCTTTTTCGGGTGAAATTTAACGTTGAACTCACGAGTCAAGTAATGGCTTTTTTCTATGGAATCTAACACCAGGGCAATGCAACATATTTGTTTCGATGTTTTGGCAAAAAATTCATTAATATTAAAAGTTTTGTGTTGCGTTTCTGATTAAATACCGTAAACTGCCCCTTATAGCCCGCCCCGCCCCACTTATAAGCCCCTCTGGTTCTCCCTTCTACCTGAAAACAACATAAGATAGATAAGATAAGAACTTTATTTTATCACGCTGGCCTATTCAACAATGTAAAAAAAAAAACAATAGCTGGTTTCCAGTAGGGGCGTGAGCTAAGTATAAAAATCACAAATATCCTAAAATATACTGACAACCGTTATTAACACTATTCGTGCATTTAGTATAATAATTAAAATATACTAACAACAAAAATACATCCAATTACAAGGGCTCCCGGATATAAGCCCCCTTCTAGCTTTTCTTGCTTTTAGAAAAGCTACCGACCCGGGGGGGGGGTCTAAAAAAAAATTAATATGGGGAGGCTCCGACCCCTTACCTTTTTATATACCATTTTTGACAGAAAACGCACTCCTTTCGTATACCTTCCATTGACAAATGGTACCCCTTTCGGATACCTTCGATTGCAGGGGGGGGGGGGGGGGAAGCGACTTCCCATACATTGTCTTAAATGAAATCCAAACGATGGTCTCACAACTTGCAAAGCAATCATTTATTTATTTATTTAACTTTATTTATACACGGGTAAAACATCAGGACTTAAAGTAAATTCTAAATTACATTAATTACATTGTTAAATATACTAATTACAAAATCTTAAAACGACAGGAAAAAAATAATAATAAATAAATAAATAGCAATAAGAAAATGCCAGCTTTCTATGAATGCCGTGTGTTTATACATGTAATCATAAATAAATCATTCATAGCTAGAAAAGAAACCTCTGCAGCCGGATTTGAAACTCGCGAGAGTTTGTGCTTGCGGCAGGGTAGTAGGTAAACTGCTCCACAGCACCGCACCGTCATAGAGGCATCAGTCAGCGGATTCGTGTACTGCGCATGAGCAGAGTTTGTCACCCCACCGGACCCCTCCAGTGTCAACAAAACGAGAAACATGCGGGCGATGCCAGTCCGAAATGCGGTGGCTTCTTTTTAGTCTATTCAACCATTTTTTTTATTTCGAGGCCCTTCAATTTAGAAATTTACTTCTTCGCGGACGTCGTTTTTAACGCACAGTAGTTTCTTCGAGATCAAGGTAAGGCAACATTTTGTAAATGTGTATTTCTTCGCATTAAAAAAGCCTCTTGAGCTAGTAATTATAAGCTTATTGGTGGTAAAACAGGGTGGTGAGCAAACAGTAATTATCCCCGCTGTATAACTCGCAATTTTTCAAGTTGCACTATTTTTTCTGTTTTTGTAAAATGTCAATCGGGTGCCTTAAGACAGTGTTTGCATGCACTGTGACTCAGTGCTTCCAGTTGCATTAAGGAAGTGTGGATTTCTCTTGAAAATTTCATTGAGAATTACCAGTAAAGCATCTTGGTGACAGGAGTTTGGAATAGCTCCTCAGATCCATTTCTGAATGAAGAGAACACATCTTTACTTGGTGTTGCATTTCCTGTGACCACTGAAGAAATTCTTGCATTAAATGATAACGATCAACAAGCGCCTTAAGTTTGTGTTTTTCTACACATTAGTCTTTGTTGCAAACTGTTAGCAACCTGTGGCATTTTGAACAATGCATCACTTTTCTATTTCCAGTTTGTTATTTCTTTACTAAGGAGTTAAACAGTTTGCAGTGACAACTGTGATAGCTAGTTGGTCAAGACCAGATGCATGTTGAACACAAGGATGGTATTTCTGTAACTGTTATGATCTCTCTAGATTTTTTCTCAGCTTACATTTTAAGGGCAAGTAATGTAGGATAAGGATTATGTGGTTTTGTTATCTAGTTCCAATAATGATGGAAATTAAGTCATATTTAGCAAGTTATCTAAAAACTGATGATCTCTTTGGACAAGGTATATCCTTGTCGTCTTCGGGGTCCATACAGCAAGGTGGCACCATAAGCTGGTACTTGTGGCCCACATATTTAGCTGCGCTTGAAGATAATATGATGGAGGAATAGTCTAAGTTGTAATGGCAAGGAAAACCCCCTTTAAATAAGCATTTATATTCAGTTATGCCTCAGCCACTTGTTGGCTTTATACCTGTAATGTGCATCTCCACTAGGTCATCGGGAGAGCAACCAATTGTTTATCTCTGTACCTTTCTGACTGATCACCCACAAGCCAGTCTCATGTACTGTAGTGTAAGGATTTGTTTGGTCAATGTAGTAAGAGTAGGTTACTCTTACTAGCATTTATTAATCTTCACATATTGTTCCCCACTCCATTGACAACTTTGCAATGCTGCTGGGTGCTTCAACAGAGTCAGAATTCATACCATGCAAAGTAGACCAGACTGAGTATAGTGCAAATTCTTTCTTTCCATGGAAGCCTAACACTGTACCCATTTTGCTTGCCTTACTGTACTTTCTTTTTTCCTGAAACCATTTCTCTGTTCTCTGTTTCAGATAATTTCTCTTGTCAGATACTTGAAGTGGAGCTTCTTGTAACATCTTATACCTCTGCTGGTGACTTTCAAGTTTACACAGTTGGAAGTGAACTAACTGGGTATGTTTGGCAAATTAGGTCTCCTAGTGGCTTGCTGAGAGACTTTGGACCTACCGGTAACCATTTTTTTGGACTTGCAGTTTTCTGCGAGATGACCCAGGCATCCACACTTAAAGCAGGTTTGGTTTGCTAACCATTCAGGCTGTGGAGGATAGGTACAATCTTTTGCCCAGTGACCCAGCATACCACACCTAAGACATATATCATTATTTTGGCTGTGCGCTGTGTTGTGAGTATTTCTTTGATAATTGCTCTTTTTATCTGTGATACTGTCTTGTTGCCTTTGAGTTTTTGAAGGAGGGGCTTATAATTAACCCATCCTTTGTACATCACCTCTTCAGAAAATTTGTTACATGTATGTACATAAACATGGCCTCTTCTGTTCCCTCACTTCCACCACATATGAGGCTAGTCAAAGCTGTCCACCATGAATACACAGCATCATCTTCAAATACCCCATTCTCTGCTGTGATGTATGGCTTGTCACAAAACCCAGACAATTTAAAGTAGTTATAGATCTTATATTTCTGTCTAGCAAAAAGTTAAAGTTTATGAACATCTCCTTGTTATTATAGCATCTTTCAAAGCTTCAATTGTCTCAATTGTTCTGTTAAGTAATGCCTTGGGTGAAATTGATCTGATCAATAATTGCATGGCATTGATTGATAAGTTGTTTCATGTGATTTGGCTCAATGGAATAATGTGTTGGCAAACTTGTTACATGAGTTTGATGCACGCAGACTTAGCTGAGGCCTTTAAAAGTGATGCTCAAATTTTACTAACTAATGATATTGCTCCTTTCTCACTGCCTTGTTATGTTTGTAGGTTGTTGATTCCCTTGTCAATCGCATTTCATCTGGCTTCATCTGCAAAGCTGGAGGATTAAACGTTTGTGAAGATCTCCTTGTTATTATCATCATACACTGTACATGTACAAGGATGATGAACCTTCCATAATGCCAAGTTCATTTGTTATGTTAAAGTCAGCTACAAGGGTCTTTCTCATTTCAAAGAAGCATTGGACTATTGGTGATACATGTATGTTTCTCTCCCCCTTACGAGGGAAGAGTAATTCTCAACATCATCTTGACACATACTTTTTGGAACCACATTGATGTAAGGGTAGTTTATGTTAATGTATCCTATTGTGCCAATGATCCCTCTGATCATCACCAACAGATCTTGATAGGTTTTGTGGGGTATAAACTGTTGCCATACAGTACTTGAAGATTTGTAACCTCGACGTTGCTGTGGCTCTCTGTTAATCTCATGAAACCATGTCTAAAACTAGCACAAGACAGCTGTAAGATCTTTCATATATGCCCCATGAAGAGTAGTTGTGTTTATTGTCTTGTAAAGCTTGTTGCGTATTCTCATAAAGGAACAAGTCTGCTCAGTTTCATTTAGCGTATGCGTAAAAGGAAAGTCACCCCTCTCCCTTGTGCTTGCGGTTTCTTCACTTAGTACTTCATTTGCATAATTATTTGACTTTCATTTTAGTTCTGCCATCCAAAAGTACATGTTTATCAGAAATTTTAGTATCAAGATATTTTGATACAGTAACTATATTATCCCATGCTCAAGATGCTCTTTCCATCTTTCTACAAAGTGTAATTTTGATTGAAAGCAACATTTCTTAGTTTCTTGATCATATGTGGGAAGTCTGAAATCCAGTGGATATAACCTCCAGTCACTGGGGTTGTAGTCACCCAGGGAGAGCAGGTTCAGGTTCATTTATTTCACACTATTTACATAAAACTAACATAGAAAGAAAAGTATAGTTACAACAGATGATTACAAAATAAACTAATAACAGTACAGTTTATAAGGGTTTTGCTAAAAGCAGGCCCGTGACGGCCCAGTGGCCCGAGGCCCACGGGGGCGCGGCCTGGTGGCCTGGTGGCCCAGTCCTGATTTTCCAGTTGTTTTTTCATGTCACGCTTACACGAAATAGGTATAACCTTCATGTATAGGTAATGAGCTATAAAATCTGTATAACGTGGTACGCCCTCTATTCACCTGTAAACCCTTTACCCCCTGCACACCCTGTATTACACTCAACACCTTGTTCACCCCTGTGCACCCTGTATCCCCTTGTACACCCTGTATTCTCCTGTGCACCCTGTATCCCCCTGTACACCCTGTATTCCCCCTGTACACCCTGTATTCCTCCTGTACACCCTTTATTCCCCCTGTACACCCTGTATTCCCCCTGTACACCCTGCATTTCCCCTGTACACCCTGTATTCCCCCTGTGCACCCTGTATTCCCCCTGTACACCCTTTATTCCCCCTGTACACCCTGTATTCCCCCTGTACACCCTGTATTCCCCATGTACACCCTGTATTTCCCCTGTACACCCTGTATTCCCCCTGTACACCCTGTATTCTCCTGCACACCCTGTATTACCCTGAACACCCTGTGAATACAGAGTGTACAGGGAGATACAGAGTGTACAGGGAATACAGGGTGTACAGGGGAATACAGGGTGTACAGGGAATACAAGGTGTACAGGGTGTACAGGGAGATACAGGGTGTACGGGTGAATACAGTGTGCACAGGGAATACAGGGTGTACAGGGAATACAGGGTGTACAGGGAGATACAGGGTGTACGGGTGAATACAGTGTGCACTGGGAATACGTAGCCTGCGTCGCAGACGTAACAAAACCCCGGTTAGTACCGTCTGCGAAGCAGCGCCAAATTCCTTGTTCTGTACCAGAATTTGAGTACGCGTTATGATTGGCTCGTTAACAAAAGCCTTTTGTTAACGAGCCAATCATAACGCGTACTGAAATTCAATATAGGGTGTACAAGGGGTTACAGGGTGTAAATGGAAATACAGGGTGTATAGGTGAATACAAGGTGTACAGGGGAATACAGGGTGTACAGGGGGATACAGGGTGTACAGGGGGATACAGGGTAAATATAGGTGAATACAGGGTGTACAGGTGAGGCAAAGGTGTATAGGATATACATGGTGTACAGGGAAATACAGGGTTTATGGGTAAATAGAGGGCTTACCACGTTATACAGATGATATAGTTCATTACTTATACGTGAAGGTTATACCTATTTTGCGTAAGCGTGACATGAAAAAATATCCAGAAAATCAGGACTGTGCAACTGGGCCTCCGGGCCCTTAGGCCGTGGGGCCAGTGGGCCATCGCGGACCGTGGGCCGCGGGCCTGCCTTTAGCAAAACCCCAAGTTATAAAATGTGTGTGGTGGTCAAAGTAGCGAAGGCTTTCTAGTTGACCACCAACTACTTTTAAGTAAATGAAGAAATGACACTGACCTTTATTGGTATATAGTAGGAAATATAGGAAATGTTTGTAGAGCCAAGGACTAATGCACAGGATAAAATTACATGTATATACATGTAAATTAAGGTATGTTACAGATATACTGAACCAAGCGAGAAATCTAAACAGGACAAGCTTAGCAAAAAAAAAACACAAAAAAATATACAAACAAACAACCAACAACAACAACAAACAAAAACAAAAAGAAAAGAAAAGAACAACACATCATCAGCTGAGCAACAACAGCAGCGACAACAAAGACCAAAATGTAAGCAGACAATTATTATTATTATTTTTAACTCTATTATTATTATTATTATTATTAGATAGTTACATACTATACATTTGATCATTAAACCGAACATTTATTATTTGATTGACAAAAGATCAGGTGGGCCTTGTAAAGTGACTTTCCGAAACACTTTGAATTCCATGGCCCTCCATCACACACTCCATAAGAAACAATAATGTTACCATTTGAAACTTTATCCAGTGCTCACACTAATGGCCATAGCATGGCTTTCCTGCCATGTTCTCACATTCTGTCTTCCACGGGTGAGAACAAAACATAAACCAGGGGCCCATGGACCCCTCTTCTGGACCAGGTCTATGGACCACTTATATAGACCTGGTCCATGGACCCCCTGTTTTTAACCTAGAAAAAAAAGCAAAAAAAAAAATAAAAAAAACAAAGAGGAAGAAATAAACACGCACATTAAAAAATAAAGCAAAACAAGATCAAATATGAATAAGTTTAAGTCTTACAGGATTTAGGAACATCCATACCGTAAACAGTGGATACAAGCCTAGAACATTGTGATATGTACTTGTTTAGCCTAACAACCTAAGATGAACCTTTCCATGGTAATTGACTGACGTATTTTCTTGAATGAAGCGGGTTTTCAGTGAATATTTCAAGGCAAATGATGTGATCGACGCCATTCTCAAACAAAGCTTGGTAGCCTGGTATTGGAATCTGGACTTCTTTTTAATTTCTAAACTAAAAAAAATATGTCAGTAAATAAAAATTATGACAAAATAAATATATATATTCATTTTCATAAACAAACAGTAAGTTTTAATTACTATATGCATTTGACAGTAAGTTTTAATGATAATTGATTACTAAAATATTAATGGGAAAGCAAATATCTCTTTGATTTCTAGAACAAAAACATGTCATGTCAATAAATATAATGCTTCATGCTGAAAATCAATAAATGTATTAATTTTTAAAAGAAAAAATAGTTAACGATGTTCAGTTCAACTACGAGAAATCTATAATTGTATTTCACTGCTAAAAACTGATGAGAGAAAAATATCTAATGTCAAGTGAACAGTATCTTGATAATGAAGCAGTATAAAACATATCTTACCCTAGTGGGAATGAGTTCGAAGTCAAGAGGACTAAGCAGACTGTCTTCTTCATTTTTTGGTTATACACTTTCTTTCACTACTAAATACTGATATCAATAAGCATAAATTATCTATGGTGAACATTCTGAAATCTATAAAGTCGAGCAGACGAAACAGACAATTTGGGCTAAACCGTTGCTTTAATTATATTTCACCACAAAAAACTAATAGGCATACATTATCTATGGTTAACATTATCTATGGTTAATCAAGCAGTGACAGCTGTTATTATACTATTTCAATGAATATGTGAATGATCATCGCAGTTATGAACACTACTTAAGCAGTACTGAAAATAAAGCCCGTTCGTAATATACCCACGAGTAGTGAATATAAATAATGGTAAATATTATATGATTTTCATACTGTATATTCATTCTCATATATACGGTACTATTTCAATGCAACACAGTCATGACTCACAATTGCCTTTCTCAGATAATGAGTCCAGTCCAGATTCCAATACCAGGCTATCAAGCTTTGTTTGAGAATGGCGTCGATCACATATTTGCCTTGAAATATTCACTGAAAACCCGCTTCATTCAAGAGAATGCATCAGTCAATTACAGTGGAAAGGTTCATCTTAGGTTGTTAGGCTAAACAAGTACAATGTTCTAAGCTTCTATCTACTGTTTATGGTACGGATGTTCCTAAATCCTGTAAGACTTAAACTAATAATTATGTATTTATTAATATTTGATCTTGTTTTGCTTTATTTTTTATTTGTGTGTTTTTTTTTTTTTTTTTTTTTTTTTTTGTTTCTTTTTTTCTAGGTTAACAACAGGGACCAGGGGTCCATGGACCCCTGGTCCATGTTTTGTCCTCACCCGTCTTCCACTGCATCCAATTTGCTTTTCAGTGTTGTAAACCTTTTTGTAAAAGATCAAAGAAAGATACTGTCCATCGGAATAAATAGATTTTCCACTTATTTGGGTAGCATTTCCACCATTGAGTCCATTATGGCTATACCATCCTGAAGTTCCTTCAAGAAGTCCCCTGTACAAAAAGATCACTCCAGTAATGGCTCCTTGCACAACTATAGTATATGTGTTGTACGCAGTTCAATTTTATCCTTGGTTCAATTTTTATTTTATTTTGTTCTTGTGTATGGTAATGTATGATAATGAGTACAAAACAAAGAAAACTAAAAATTGAACCAAGGATAAAGTTGAACCACAACATATCAACCCCACAAGCTTGTAAGTATTTCCCTGAACAAGCTTGTTCTCCTCCAGGTGTGGATGATATGGCAGTGGACCATCATTTATCTTGACAATTTCTAGCACAATAATGTCTGGCAGACTTTTAATTTGTGAATTGCAAGTTGCTGGTGAATCACATCATACACGTTTGACCAGGTTTTTATCAGTTATCAGGTCTTTTATTACTTTGCTGAATGATGCGGAAGTCCAAGTTATACCCTTAGTGGCTGCATACTGTTGGAAATGTTTCGTTAGATTAATAGGACTGGCACTATTACTGATGAAAAGCCTGTCTCCAGGAAATTCTCCTCCACTACTCTAAATGTTGCCTTGGATGTCTCCATTGTTGAGTGTTGGAGATCAGCTTGATTTAAGCATCTTTTGCTTGTCTTAATATTTATAGTTAGAAACTTACTTTTGATTTCAGTAAGCTTATGCCTGATGGAGGGTAAGATTGCCTCAAGGGAGCACTGTTTCCCTATGCCATTGATAGTACATTCTTCCATTATCAGTTCTGTTATGTAACCATTCCCATAGCATCATTTTGCTTTCATGAAACTTTTTATGCTTAAACAATTTGTGCATTTCCTTAAGACGGTGTTTGCATGCACTGTGACTCAGTGCTTCCAGTTGCATTAAGGAAGTGTGGATTTCTCTTGAAAATTTCATTGAGAATTACCAGTAAAGCATCTTGGTGACAGGAATTTGGAATAGCTCCTCAGATCCATTTCTGAATGAAGAGAATACATCTTTACTTGGTGTTGCATTTGCTGTGACCACTGAAGAAATTATTGCATTAAATGATGACAATCCACAAGCGCCTTTGTGTTTTTCTTCCCAGTTGTCTTTGTTGCAAACTGTTAGCAACCTGTGGCATTTTGAACAATGCATCACTTTTCTATTTCCAGTTTGTTCTTTCTTTACTAAGGAGTCAACAGTTTGTGGTGAAAACTGTGATAGTTGGTCAAGACAAGATGTTGAACACAAGGATGGTATTTCTGTAACTGTTATGATCTCTCTAGATTTTTTCTCAGCTTACATTTTCAGATCAAGTAATGTAGGATGAGGATTATCTGGTTTTGTTCTCAAGTTCCAATAATGATGGAAAGTCACATTCAGCAAGTTATCTAAAAACTGATCATCTCTTTGGACAAGGTACAGCTGTATATCCTTGTTGTCTTTGGGGTCCATACAACAAGGTGGCACCATAAGCTGGTTGTGGCCCACATATTTAGCTGCATTTGAAGATAATATGATGGAGGAATAGTCTTGTAATGGCAAGAAAAACCCCCTTTAAAGGGGCATTTATATTCAGTTATGCCTCGCCCACTTGTTGGCTTCATACCTGTACTGTGCATCTTCACTAGGTCATCGGGTGATCAATCAATTATCTCTGTACCTTTCTGACTTATCACCCACAAGCCAGTCTCATGTACTGTAGCGTAAGGATTTGTTTGGCTAATGTAGTCCAAGTAGGTTACTCTAGCATTATCTTCACATACTGTTTCCCACTCCATTGCCAATTTTGCAATGCTGCTGGGTGCTTCAATAGAGTTGGAACTCATACCATGCAAAGTAGGTCCAGTATAGTGCAAATTCTTTTCATGGAAGCTTAACACTGTACCCATTTTGTTTGCATTAATGTACTTTCTTCTTTCCTGAAACCATTTCTCTGTTCTCTGTTTCAGATAATTTCTCTTGTCAGATACTTGAAGTGGAGCTTCTTGTAACATATCTTATAGCCCTGCTGGTCTTTCAAGTTTACATTTGGAAGTGAACTAACTGGGTTTGTTTGGCAAATTAGGTCTCCTAGTGGCTTGCTGAGAGACTTTGGACCTACCGGTAACCATTTTTTTGGACTTGAAGTTTTCTGAGAGATGACCCAGGCATCCACACTTAAAGCAGGTTTGGTTTGCTAACCATTCAGGCTGTGTAGGATAGGTACAATCTTTTGCCCAGTGACCCAGCATACCACACCTACATGTAAGACATACATCATTTGGCTGTGCTTTCTGTTGTGAGTCTTTCTTTGATATGTCCTTTTTATCTTTGATACACTGTCTTGTTGCCTTTGAGTTTTTGAAGGAGGGGCTTATAATTAACCCATCCTTTGTACATCACCTCTTCAGAAAATTTGTTGTGTACATAAACAATTCGGCCTCTTCTGTTCCCTCACTTCCACCACATATGAGGCTAGTCAAAGCTGTCCACCATGAATACACAGCATCATCTTCAAATCTTCAAATGACTTGTCACAAAACCCAAGCAATTTAAAGTAGTTATAGATCTTATATTTCTGTCTAGCAAAATTTTAAAGTTTGTGAAGATCTCCTAGTTATTAGCATCTTTCAAAGCTTCAATTGTTTGAACTGTTCTGTTAAGTAAGGCCTTGGGTAAAGCATGATCTGATCAATAATTTGCAGAATTGCATGGCATTGATTGATAAGTTGGTTCTTGTGATTTGGCTCAATGGAATAATATGTTGGCAAACATGTCACATGAGTTTGATGAGCAGACTTAGCTGAGGCCTTTAAAAGTGATGCTCTAATTTTACTAAGATATTGCTCCTTTCTCACTGCCTTGTTATGTTTGTAGGTTGTTGATTCCCTTGTCAATCACATTTCACCTGGCTTAATCTGCAAAGCTGGAGCATCATACATGTATGCAAGGATGATGAGCCTTCCATCATGCCAAGTTCATTTGTTATGTTAAAGTCAGCTACAAGGGTCTTTCTTATTTCAAAGAAGCATTGGACTATTGGTGATGTTTCTCTCCCCCTTACGAGGGAAAAGTAATTCTCAACATCATCTTGACACATACTTTTTGGAACCACATTGATGTAAGGCTAGTTTGTGTTAATGTATCCTATTGTGCCAATGATCCCTCTGATCATCAGCAACAGATCTTGATTGGTTTAGCGGGGTATAAACTGTTGCCATACAGTACTTGAATATTATTTTGTAACCTCGACATTGCTGTGACTCTCTGTTAATCTCATAAAGTTTACCATGTCTGAAACCAGCGCAAGACAGCTATTTGGGGAGCAGCGTTGGCACAGTGGTGAGAGCACTCGCCTTCCACCAATGTGTCCCGGGTTCGATTCCCGGACTCGGTGTTGTATGTGGGCTGAGTTTGTTGGTTCTCTACTCTGCTCCGAGAGGTTTTTCTCTGGGTACTCCGGTTTTCCCCTCTCCTCAAAAACCAACATTTGATTTAATTTGATTTAATTTGAGCTTTGTAATTAGTAGGCGAAGAGCCACCTTGTGGAAGTACTGCTAATAAATCATTATTATTATTATTATAAGATCTTTCATATACCGTTTGGATCCAAATGGCATGGCGTTCGCGGCTTGGTGGCCTGGGGAGGAGAAGAAGCCTGCTTGTATTTGACTCGTTTGAAGCCCACGTGACAGATACTGTGAAAGCCTCGTTTAAACGTGAGAACACTGAACTTGCTGTTATTCCTGGCGGATTAACTTCACTTCTCCAGCCGCTTGATGTATCTTTGAACAAACCGTTCAAAGATGGAGTCCGAAAGAAATGGATGCAGTGGATGGCTGACGGCCTTCATGAATTTACCGCCTCTGGACGACAAAAGAAGCCTTTAGAGGAACTTATCTATTCGTGGATTTCGCAAGCGTGGAATGACATCCCAGCAGAAATGATCACCGCCTCTTTCCTGAAGTGTGGAATTACAAAAAATTTGGATGGATCACAAGATGATTTAGTTTACGATTCAACTGAGGACACTGATGGAATTGATGATTCGTTCATCGAAAACCTATTTGCTTCAGACTCCAAGACGGATTTTGAAGGTTTCATTGTTTAAAGAACTGAACATTTTGGTTGTCTATGAATACATGCAGTGATATGCAAGCTACCAGTAGTGCTGTGAGTAGAAATATTCAGGTTAAAACATTTTAATAGTTATTAACTGCTGTTATGGTAATATCAGTTCTGAATTTAGGTTTAAGTACATAGGTTACGACATGTTTTAAACGTTTTATTGGGTAGAACATATTGTAAATAGGTCTTAAAGTGTATGCTCGGTACGTTCGTTGCAAACAGTTATAAGAAATAGTTGTAAATGCCTTGAGCGTTGAATTCCCAGTTCTAGTTGATTAAAAAGAAAAAAATGAAGTGTTGATAAATGGTCTTCGTTTTGAATCCTTTTTTTTTTTTTTTTTTTTGAAAAAAGTGGTCAAAATTAGGGTGCGTATTATACACAGGCGCGCATTATACACGGGTAAATACGGTATGCCCCATCAAGAGTAGTTGTGTTCATTGTGTTGAAAAGCTTGTTGCACATTCTGATATAGGCATGAGTCTGCTCAGTTTCATTTAGCGTAAAAGGAAAGTCACTCCTCTCCCTTGTGCTTGTGGTTTCTTCACTTAGTACTTTCCTTGCATATTTGACTTTCATTTTAGTTCTGCCATCCAAGAGTACATGTTTATCAGAATTTTTGGTATCAAGATATTTTGATACAGCAACTATATGATCCCATGAGATGCTCTTTCCATCTTTCCTCAATGTGTAATTTTGATTGAAAACAAAATTTCTTAGTTTCTTGATGATAATTTATGTGGGAAGTCTGAAATCCAGTGGCAATGGATACAAGCTCCAGTCACTGGGTTTGTAGTCACCCAGGGAGAGTATCTGTTTGACTTTCTGAAAACTCTGAATTCCCTGGCCCTCCATATCACACACTCCATAAGAAATTTATAATAATGTTACCATTTGAAACTTTATCCAGTGCTCGTACAGTGACACTGTAGACAGGGAATGAAGCCACTGGCCAGGCAAAGTCCCTTTCAAGGCTGGTGAGGAAAAAGTGACATATTTGCCTTGCAGTCTTTTGTAAATTTGTCCCTTTTTCAGTTTCTTCGTAGTAGCTGTTGTCTTCATCATCAAAGTACTCCCCTTCTTCATCACTGCTTTCCTGTACTGCATGGTTATCACTACCATTTGAAGTCACCAGGGATTCCTCAAAATCATCATTGCATAACTTCTCAACATTATAGTCAAACTTCTTGGGAATACTTAAGTTCTCAAACCCTATGAGTTTCCCTTTTCTTCTGTACAATCTGATACCGTCTTGTATGTCCTCATCCCAGTGGAGTCCAAACAAACCCTTAATTTTCTTGTTTTGTATTTTCTTCCAACAGAGCTCAAGATTTTTGTGTCAACTGGAGCGGTGTTCATATCAGCCATGCGGTACCCTTGAACAAGTCTCCAGGCAGGTAATGGTAGACACTTTCTGTCTCAGCCTTTCACTGTACATTTAACTGCCAAGGCTACTGCTAGCTTGATAGTTAATGTGTCCCACCTCATACCTTTTGGTTTGGTAGGGCTATTGCTACTGTGGGCCAAATTAAGTTGACTTACTGCATCCAGCATCAATGTATACAGTACTGATTCTTTCTTTAAGATTTTGTTGTTGACTGAAAAGTCCATCATATTAACAAGATCATCACTGCAAGGGCGAAAGTTTTCAACACCAACGTGCTTTCTTTTTCTTAGGAGCTTTGTCAAATTCCAATTATTCTCTCTGAGTTTCTTAATTTCTTTGCTCATATTTCTAGCTCTTTCAAGAAGCTTTTGTTTCAATAAGAGTGACAACCTTAACCCCGCTGTTAGACAGTGTTTCACCAGAGGTACTTTGCTTGGATGTCAGTTTAAAACGAAAAGAGTTATTCCACGGTCGCGTATTGTTAAAAGTGTGGGGAATTGTCCAGTTGGACTCTACAATGAAGTCACAAGTGGTAGTCAAAAGCTTTTGTATATCAGAATTTCCTGATTGTAAATTCCAGAACATACTTTGCACAATTCTACCTTTCCCATTACATGTAGGATATTATGCACAAGTTGCTCATATGTTTCACCATTAATTTCATCTTCATACCACTGAACGTCACGATCAAGCAGTCTAACAGACAGAGTACCAGTTTCAGTTAGCAAAATTTGTCTCGTTGATATTGTGTTTTTCATTTCTTACAGGAGAAAATAACAGTTGGATTGTTCTATCACCACTGATTGCAATTTCCAGCTGGGAGGGAGTTTTGTTACCAATAAAGAGTATAAATGGCCCATGTCAAGATGATGAGATGCCATTATGGGGAGTACATGCCGTTCATAAGGGTTGATGACTGAGTGTTAGCTTGTTGCGCACGAAAATGTTGGAGGCCTTGACTGCGGGAAAAACAAATAAAATTCTTGTTTATGGTCGTTGACTGGACACCACAAGTGCCGTTGTTGCACGTAACATGAAATGTACTGTTCAAGAAGTTGGACACGTGGTGTGAACAGCCATATGGCCGGAAGCACTTGATGTTTTTCTGACATGAACAGCACGGAATATATGTTATTTCACCCGTCCCATAATTCACGTGATTGTCTCTATCCCAACTGTAGTGTTCAAAACACATATGTTTGGGTTGAAGGCTCTGTCCTTTGACTTCATAACTTCCCGTACAGGCAGTTAAGGGGTAACTGCCTGCCCAGCAAAGCAGCACGGTTTACCGCCACCGCGCACGCGCAACCGTACGTCTATAATTTAGATGAAGGGAGGATTTTTTCCTCTGTGATAGACAAATGATCCCTCAGAATTCTCCCATTTAATGTTAGGTAAAAGTCTTTTATGTCAAAGCCATTCTCTATGGTTCTTGCCAGTGTAGTAATACTCATTAAAGGGTGAACTTCTTTTGGACAGGGGGCTTACTATTTGGTATTCTGGTGTAGATACTAATCGTCTCATAGTTTTCACCTGTTACCAAAGAACTCGATTTTTCCTGCAAAGTTTCACATTGTTCGTTTAACCATTTCCTGAAAGACCTCACTATATCCAAGTGGCAACAGAGGCCGGTTCCAACAGAGCAAAGATAGTCTTGCAGGTGCTGTGTTGACAGTTAACTGCTGGAGCTTCTTTATCTCCTGTTCATTTAAAGGGCCGACAGTCATGAAGTTAAAGGGAACCTCCACTCTTAAAAGTGAAATTCATGATCTCCTCCTCCAGAGACTTGCAACATGCGATGATTATATTGATTTGTGTAATTTATTAGCAAAACTATAAGACCTCAGCTTGTTCTGTTCTCTTGCCATATCTTAAATGTATTGATGTATTTGTAATTTGTTTAGAATTTTGGATCTCTTGCTCTGTAAATCTTTTATTTATTTTATAATATACGTATTTAACACTGCTCGCCCCGACTAGCCTTTGCTAACTGTGGCAGTGCATATTTCTGTAATATTATGTCATAAATAATTATTATTAATAAATAAACTTGAAACTTACAACAAATTCACACTGGATTGTTGAAAATAATTACTAGATTTCAAATTTTGGTTTGAAACGTGGATATAAGATTTAAGTGTACAAAAAAATCGATATCGCCTATTTTCGCTTTCAAATTTCTTGGGCGCCGCCATTTTTGATTTGATGACGTGTAATGGTTGCAGCTATTGTCAGTCAGGAACCAAATGAAGCAGAAAATCCTTTGTGTTGAACAATAGGGCAACCATTACGCGTCATCAAATCCAAATGGTCGCGCCCGGGAAATTTAAAAGCGAAAATAGGCGATGATGATATCCATTTTTTTGTACAGTTAAATGTTATAGCCACGTTTTAAAACAAAATTTGAAATCTAGTAATTATTTCGTACAATTTAGCGCCAATTTGTTGTAAGAGTGCTAGTGTTAGTTCTGTTCCAAATGTAATCAAATGAATTAAATTTATTATTACGTTTTGAAGTTTGATTAAAAACCAGTAAATGGAAAACGTATTTTGATCAGCAATGCTAGAGCTTGTTTCGAAGCACTTTTTTCTATTCCGGTTATAAGCCCCCTCGGATATAAGCCCTCCCAAAAGTTTACAAGCGGCAGTTTATAGTATTTTGCTATTTCCTCCTAAATATCGCTCTGAAGGCATTTTTGTAACAACCTTCATGCACAGTATTGTAGAAAGAGGTCGAAGAGGTGATTATCCGCCAACCTCCCACTTAAGGGTTTTGTTGATGTGTAATATTTAAGACCAATCTGAGTCAGCTTCGTTCTGCTCCCCAGAAAAAATGAGGCGGTGTTACGACGCACATTCCAGAGGTGACTCTCGTGTATTAATGTGCATGGAGTTAACAGATAGCTCAGACGTGTGCTAAGTCGTTCCGGACTCCTTTTAATTTCAGACTTTTATTTATTGAAACATTTACCGCGTCTACTTTTTTTTTCATATATTTATATTACGCGTCTCAGACGCCTGATGCGTAATACAGTGTCCATAGGTAAAATTCAAACTAACGTTTAAGGCCAGAGAAAGCACAACCAATTTCCAACTCTTGTGAGAACCCCCACCCCCCTCAAAAAAAAAAAAGAAAAAGAAAAAGAATACAGAATGCATTTAGACCACCTTACGAACACAGATTGCTTCTTACGAGCTATTTGGTACTTTTTGCTCCCACTATTTTCGAGGCAAGCAATGGCCTCGCATCATAAACACTTTACTCTAATGACCCAGACGAAAATGAATCAAAGTTGTAGCTATGGCTGCACTTTTTTGGCCAATTTTAGATTTAGCGCAGGCTAACTCAGTCATGCAGAAAGGCAAGAGTTACAACACCTGATCGCCTGCCTGTGTGACTGCGCGGGTATCTGCTGATCGTGGGTTAGTCACACAATTACCTGGTTCTTTAAAGAACCAAAGACATATGGTGATCAAGTGACACTAAAGATAATATAGCGCTCATTGCTAACTGTCACCAAACTAACTCCATAACAAAACAGCTTCTCATGAGTAGGCAACAGGACACTCCCGCACAGCAACAAACGAAACCCGGTATGACTCCAGCAAATCATTTGCTGGAGTCAAATTTATAATCAACTTTGCTGAGATCAGGAAACAGTGGCGGATCCAGGGGGAGGGCTGGGGGGGGGATCCCCTTCCCTGGGGAGGGAGAAGGGGGGAGTTGTTGTGGAGGGTGACGGAGTGGCGAGAAGAAGTAATTTGAGGTACGTTTGGACCACCCCCCCCCCCCCATCAAAAATTCCTGGACCCGCCCCTGGGAAACTTCCACTAAAAATATCGCAGCCATAAGCTAAAAATACGGCATTCCCCAGCTAATAGTTAAAAATTGATCCCAGTTGTTTCAGGCAAAAAGGCTAAAAAGTGCATGCAATTGAGGCTGTATGGAAACAAAACGGTGGCCGCAAAGAAAGAGAAGGAAGAGCCTCAGGTAGACTCAAGGTTAGAGTGCGCTGGTGTCTCAGTTTTGTCACCACAAGCTGTCTTGTCATCAAGTTCATTTGTTGGCAGTTTGCATTGTGTGCTTTATTATCTTCAGTCTGACTTTGACACATGTCTAAGAATCAGGTGTTTGCGGCACCTGACTAATTACCCACTATTATCATCTACCCGCACAGTTCCTCAGGCAGGTGGTCAGGTGATTTAACATTATTCATTTCGTGTTCATTTACCAGGGTTGTACAAAAAGTAAACTTAGCCACTAAAAAGTAACACCGTAGCAACAGGTCTGATTCATTTTCTGGTGAAAATATACTGCGGTAACTTCTTGGTCAAAAAGATAGTTTCTAATACAAGACTTCTCCCTGCCCTGAGAATAGTTGGAAAAGAAAGTGCCCTCCATATTGAACATAGATAAATATTTCAAGCTCTTTGTATAATTCGCAAGAGTTGGAAAACACTCAAACTTTCTTTGGTCCGTGATACTAATTTTGAACTATTTGCACTGACATTTTTTCGCATACTTAATAGTTTGGTCAAAAAATTCCTGGCATCTGTTAAAATTAACTGGAAACCGATGAATGAATAATTTGCTGGTTGATAGCTTACGATTGGCCGTAAAATTAACTGAAAGCTGATCATCAAGTAACGCAATTAACACACTTTCCAGAACATTATGTAAATTACACCAGAACGTATTGAAGTCAACAAATAATCGCTGAATATAGACTATAAAAGCACTATAAAATACTTTCAAAACACAGAATTTTGTATGGCAAATTAACCTTGATATACCCACCAAACCTCAAAAGTTTCATTTCAGTATCAGACAAAACAAAAGAAAAATATAAAATAAACGAAGTATCCGCTACTGAATGCCTTTTGTGCCCGGATGGAAGCTACTGAAACTATTGTCTAAATTACTAAAGGGGGTGACAGCCCTCCCCCCCCCCCACCCCACCCCACCTTTACTTGTCGTCCTGCCACATTGTACATTTGAGGTTTAAGGATCTGAAAGACCATCAAAGTTCCAGGTTCACCAGTTAACAGTTTCAAGAAATTCACTCAAACCAAAGTTTGTTTCTTTATCTTTAAGTGTCAGCCTAGGTAACTGGCTACACATTTGCGATGACCTCCGATAAAAAATTGGACTTTCGTGGATAGTTGTAAGTTGTACCTGGAGATGGGTACAAAATTCTCTAATGCTAAGAATGCTAAGACACTCATATATAGATTGCTTTTTCGATTTAAAAGAAGAAACAAGATGAGAAACTGTTCTTTGAATTACCTCGTGAGTAGATTTCCACCTCGCACAGCTGAAGAAACTGTCTTCTTGTGGTTATGATGCCAACATATCTGCCAGTGTCAAAATATAAGTAGTACGGCCACCGGCTCTGTTCAAAGTGACAAACAGCTGAAGCTATAAAATCAGTAAAACTGTACCGTCCCACACACTCAGGGTTGTATGTCACATTTGGACTGTCTCCTGCAATTTAACAAACAACTAAATTAGTTACAGTTTCTGTGGATAGCTTTGCCAGGACTGTCAAGTCAAAAATGTTCCCAATCACCCAATTTTCTAACCCTCTTTTCTCAGTCGTGCCCATTCTCATCCCATTCTCTTCACACAAACTGAAAATCGCATCGTCAAGTATGATCGAGTAATTGTACTTTTGCTTACGCATCCACAGGTGTATGACGATTTGCTTAAAAAAGCAAATGATCGATAATCGCCAAATTATAGACAAGTATGCTTGTGAGATATGGCGAAGCATGTGAAAAATTTAATTAATTGCATACAGGGTAAAAATAAAACAAAATAGCTACATCAGTAAAGAGAGTGATGGCTTAGCCTGAGGTACCCGCTCCACCCACAGACACCCAAGAAAACAATCTAAGCAAGCAAACAAAAAAAGAAAAAAACAAATAATGCTAACACAAATGGAAGCTCACAAATATCTTATATGATTGCTCGAAGTGATGGTATTCATACCACAGAAAGACACTGTTAGAGAAAGAATATTGATGTAAATAGTTCATAATGGGCGCTTTCCTTTTTCACGGAAACCCGGTTGTTCCGGTAGTAAATCAAATGGAACAGACTTTTACACTGGAAATTTTTCTAACAAAAAGGAATACTTTCTGAGGTATTCCTCTTTTCTCTTTTTTACTGGAATGATCGAAAAATCCTGTACCATTTGCAGCGTCCCACTAGTTCATTGCTCCTTGATGAATTAATGCGCGGTTTGGTGCTGTTTTGCTTAATACCCAGTCTCTTAAGGAGTGACTCAGTGCAAAAGAAACACGCTCGTCTCGTTTCATTTTGATTGAGGAAATTTTGCTCTGTTCCTTTTGACAGAAAATTCTCCCCAGTTTTTTCCATTCGAATGGAAAGCGCCCAATGTGTAATTGGGGAAGGCACTATCAGGTGATAGGGTCCATCCGTACAGTCATATCTTGTACGCTTCCTAAAAGTGAAATTGGCGAGATGTCAAGTTGGAAAGGCCACTTTTATCGACCAAAAACACAACAAAAAAACACAGCACAAAACGAAACTCTCCATTTTGTCTCCGTCCGGTGGCTATCGTTGCGATAGCTTTCCCGTGGAATCTAGAGATGACAGAGATCGTTAATACCTAGCGCATAACCTATAACAAGAGAAATTGGCTATAAGGGTCACTTCCGTTGCCGGGCACTCTGTTTCGTTCACTGAGAACATCAATCGTTCGAGGATGTCTGTTAGCCGACAACCTTTCAACTGAAACATGCATATCAGGGGAGGTAATAACACTCCCTTGCTTATGATCCATTCGCTTGAATGGCGAGGTAATGAAAGGCAACTAATGCTTTTGTTCAACCGCTTCCAGCTCATTATTCAGCGGAGAAATATTTGAATTGCACGTTACAGAGAGAATAATTGACTGGAAATTGGCTAAATAATTGGCTAAATCGTGTCAGACAGGAAAAACTAAAAAAACAAAAAAACAAAAAAACAACAACAACAAAAAGAAAGAAAGAAAGAAAAGAAAAGAAAAGAAAGAAAAATCAGGTTTCACCAGAGTCGTCTCGAATGTAGACCGCACAAAAGACCGCAGTGCTTATGGAGACCACGGTAATTAATGCAAAAGTAGATTATCTCGCCTTATTGTAACCAAAAAAATGACCTCTGCAGTCTATTCTGGTCAAGTCTAGGCGTCGGTGTTGGTCTTAACTCAAACAGTTTGTCTACATTTCAATCACATCTGCAATTCTAACAGGAAGAATTTACGGCTTTTCAAATGCAGTAAGGCTAGTGGTTCAACAGCACACTGGAAAAATGAGATGCAACGAGAGTAAAAACAGAAACATTAAAGCTTCTTACACTCATTTGTGTTTTCCTTTGTGAAAATAGAGTGAGTATGGTTGTTTACCGTTTACCACAAATTCCCGAAAATCCCCGGTTGGGATGTAAATGGTAAACCTTTTTTTGGTTCATTCCACAGGAAAATTCCCGCGCGGGACAAACGGAAATTCTGTAAAGGTAGTCCTGTTTTCCCTGTTGCGACGTTCCCAATGGAAATTCGCTTACCATTTACAACTTTCTCATGTTTCGTACTAGTTTCAGGCCTCTTGCATGTTGTAACTAGAATCCAGTTTAGCGCGGCGCAACAATCCGAAATTGGTTAAGAACGCGTACCCTTCTTTCCAAAAGAAAATTCAAAACCAAACTTCCGGAAACTGTTTTTGGTAAACAATCTATGTAACGGACCTGGTCTATCAACAGAAAATCAGGAGCCACCGTGCGCTCAAAAGAGTCAGATACATGGAAAGTTACTGCTGCGAATCAGCAGCGGTACATCTGTTTCTCGCCGGCGAGAGTTAAACTTGAAAATTCATGTTAACACATTTGAATAGTTATCTTCGAAAATAATAGCACAAAATTAGTTTTCTACAGACATTTCTACACTGATCGCTACAAAGGTGCTCACCTAATGTTATTTTGTAATCCCGATTGCTCATGTTAGACGACTTGTTAGAAGACCACAAAATCCTGTTGACTATGCGCACTTCAAACACCGGCACGCGATCACCCAAGTCCACTCGCCACCAGCTGGGACTGTCTTCCAAAGTACGTGAACAATTCCCATGATTAAAATCAGGGTCAGAATTCCCATCCACTGCTTTAGCTGATGTACCATTGGTGTAATTGTCACTGTAGGTGGAAGATTGTTCTGTGACCTTGCCAGCAGCGATGTTTTCTGTTAGCAATCCAAAGAGCATCATTTCAATTCATGAAATAACTGATTTGTTTACTGTACACGGCAAAACAGTGAAGCAATTTAAAGAAGCAAAACTGATTATACGGGCTAAACTGACGAATACATTGCCCTTTTGTATTAATTTACGTGCAAAATTTTCGGTGTTTTTCTAACCAAGAGCAAGAAAGGCGTAAATTTCTTTCTACAATCCCGGCCCGGTAAAGGAATGAAAAGTTTATTGTAGAAGCCACGACAACATCTACAACCTTGACATAACAAACCCGTCCCAGCAACCTGGCGACCTTACACGTATGTTTTTAATCAGATCGATCTTGTCCAGGACGTAAACGTAAAGCCATTTCCAGTAATGGAAATTTATTTTCTATTGCTCTTCTCAAACATAACTTTCGACTTTTTAAAACAAAATTAACCTAACAAAATGCCTTGACTTGTTCATGAAATATTGCAGAAATACAATATTTTAATTTAATACCTCTTACATTTTCAATTTTATCGAAGTCCCCAGGTGGATTAATTAAGTAGTGTTTTCCTTAATAACTGGGGACCATAATAATTCCCATGGTTCTTTGACATTACTCCCTTAAATGAGATTATTCGCCATTCGACGACACTGAGCAATACATCAGCGCGCAGTCATAAAAAGTACTCAAAACGTTGCGATAAATTGTTAAAAGCAGTTTTGATTGGAAATAATCACTTAAAAGCATTATTGTTGTTTTACCTGGTTTTTGCTTCACTCCAAACACCTCCACTCTCATGCAGGCCGTACCATGGCTGGCTCTCCTCAAGAATCGCAACCACCTTGTTAAGACTCCATGGTATATAAAATTCTTATTTGCTGTGGCGCTGTCGACATTTCCCTTGAGAACCTGAAATTCGGAAAAAATGATAAATTTCAAACTATGATCGACAGCAAGATATGCATACAAATGTACAAGCCGTCTACCGAGTAGTTGTATATCGTTTTTAACCACCCTTTAAGTAAAGAAGATATCTCTCAAACGGATCTCGTATTTTTTATACTACGTGATTAAAATAGTGTCTATATCCACACTACTCCAACAGCTCACCTCAACTTGTCCCCCGTCCTTATAATCTATCCATGTTTTTCCATCTCTGGATGTTTGTAGTGTGTATGTCTCCACCCACTCATCTTCTTTAGCATTCCCCTGAGTGGACACAGCACAGATGATGTGAAGTGTCTGCAGATCAATCTGTAGATATGGATTACTGTCATTTGTGGATGCACACCATGATGATCCAGCTGCATAGTTCAATCGGCCATTCTTGGCTGGTGTGCTGGCGTTAAGCTCAGAGGAAGCATTTATCCTGTTATCTGGGATTGAACCACTTTGCATTCCAAGATCCAGGTCACTACAGTATCCTGCATGTAAAACAAGACAACAATAGGCAACGCTGATAAGAACGCGAAAACATTTTGTATTGTAATACTCACAGGGACATGGCTTGGGAGAAACTTGGGAAGAATAAAAAACAAGCGTAACTATTAAAGTAACGGAAACGGAAAGTACGATGGACTACTAAGCGTGTGTTCGTCTTTGCCACATGTCCCTGTGGCGTGTTAATTCCTGCAACATGGCCTCCTGTCTTAACATCGTAACTTTGTATAGACTGTAAAACAGGCCAAGCGCCGAGGATCGCGCAGTTCTCAAGCAAACTAGGCTGGGCGGGCGGGGAGACTAAACACAATTACTATACAAGGCATACTTTCTTATGTGATCGATTTGCTTCTCTTTAAACAGTTATCTCCAAAGTTTGCCCGAAACAGTTCGACACTCTAGACACCTACCGTAAACCTGCGATGAGTGGGTACCGAAAGAATGAATTTGCTTTTAGTATAAATTTCTTTTCCTTTGCATTCTTCACTTGATATTTACGGGGTAAATGAAACAGTGCTCTCACAAAGAAACCATTTTACATCCCTCAGTATTATCTGTTTTCGTGCATGCCACTGTGTGATCATTAAACATGTATACATCTGGAAATAAAAGTACTGAAATATTCCAGTAGTCTCACGTTCGCTAGAAACAAGTGAAAATTAACACGAGACAGATAATTCAGTAAAAGCCGAAGACTTTATACATTGATACGAGGGATCAGTGTTACGTGTGATGTCCAAAGTTCTCTAACGTTATCGTTCGATATTTCAACTACGTAAAAACTTGGGAGTGTAAAAAGGAAAATACCCGACAGTATATGAAGCTACAACTATTGCGATGAAGGGAAGCAAAAGCAAAAGCAAAAGTAGAGAATTTATGAAATAAATATGCTGATTAAAAGAGCCAGAAGCAAGTTAACAGAGCGATTATGGTCATTTTTTCAGGCTCGTTATGAAGACGAGCGGTTTATGACACCTTATGGAGGATGTATCTTGATCAGATCAAACTCGGCACCTAACACTCAACTAGGAAACGCAGTAGAAAATGGAACTCGACAAAAATGCTATGAAACAGCTCCACCGTAATTTCAGGCACTGCAGAAAAAACTTGCGATGTTTTTTGCTTATTATGTAAACGAAGCTGTTTGAAGGTGGAGGATGAAGATGGAAAAAGATTGAAGATGCCATTGAACGCGGACGTTAAAATTGTATTGAACATTGCGGAGCATAATTTTCTTTCTGACAGTTATATCAGTATTTCAACAAGTATGCACAAAAAAAGTACAGAAATGAAAGGAAAGCTTTGCTTCATCTTATAAACAAGGAAGATTTGAGAAGCGATTTTCAAGCCGGCTAAGAGCAAAAGGAAATCTTTAAAACCAAATTAAAGGTCATGTTGTAAAAATATTCGGCTTTCGGCGAGAATGTAAAACTATTGTATCCAAGAAAACTTCAGGATAAATTGAATTTCAAAATACACCAGAAAGTTTAGAAAAGTTGCTAACAAACACATTTTAGTTGAATAAACGGCTCTGACAACTTCCGTGATGACAGAAGCCGTGAAAACAAAATTGTGGAATGTGCTGGAAAAGCTTGCGTTTGTGCGAAAATTTAAAGTGGAAAACGTATACTGGAAATCCAGTCGCAAATGGATCTACCGATATTAACTGAGTGAGGTGAGTTTTGAATTACTCTTTATAAGACAAATCCGTCGTCATGTGGAGTTCTCTCAGGTGTCAGCGAGAACTTAGGATGGTCTATATAGTAAAATTTTATTTTAGTCCAAACAAATATTTTGAAACACAGTGGGTTCAACAGCTGTTTACATCGGGTAGAGTAAATTATGGATAAAGGATGACATGATGAAATATTAAGAGCTTTTAGGAATCCGATTAAATTTTACTGACCCTTTTACTGTATGAAGAAAGTTTAATTTCAATTCAAAGTTATTATCGTTGTTGTTGTTTTTCATTCCTAGTTTGAAACTAAGAACATTTTCCTGCTGCCGGCGTTTAATATATTTACCTCAAACAATTTCTGACGACAAATTTAGCCCGATAAATTTAAGTTCTCAAAAAAGAAAAGCACATCTTATTTGTAAAATGATAAATGCCACACTGTTAGTAAAATAGAGCTCACTTCTGTACATCAAATTCTTTTACACCTCATATCATATTATGCATGCAATAATTAATTATCTTATAAAATGCCAATGTACTTTCCATAAAACCCGCGCTACTTGAAAATAATTAGATACCCGCCTGATCGATGATGAAGGTATACTGAGTGTTCACACAGGCGACGTAAACACCTTAGCACTAGCTGGCGAGAGGGAATATTCCATAGAAGGTATATAGAAGACTTTTTCTTTCCCAATCAGATTTTGGAAGCTTTAAAGAGCCACTTGTTCATGTATCAGTCGATTTTGGTCAGATGACCATTACGGAGCGGTTTGTGAATCACCGGCACTAACAACGTGCAGTAAGCAATTAACCTCACGCATTAAATTAAGTGGAAAATATATCTGTGGATAATTAAAGAAACCGGCTGAGAAAGATAATATTTGAAATGCAGGCTTTCGGTTACTAAAATGTTTTTTACATTTATTAGGATCATTGTGATAAAGTGAACCAAAACGAAAGCCGCAATATGTGACTCCCCCGCAAATAGGTCTGATGTCACACCTTAATTACCCAAATTCAGCGACAGGAAGTCAACGTAGTTTGGTTCTTTTTCAAGTTGGACACATTGAAACTGCAAACTGTACTCAGTAAAAGCCAGATTAAATTCAACCTCGAGAATAACAACACCAAAGTAGAGCTTGCGATAAAACTCCATTGTAAGGTGGTAAACGCCAACCTTAAGGCTAAAACATTTTCACAAGGCAAGCTTTTCTCTATTATTAGCATACAGAAGTCAATCCACCCTAGCTGTCAAATTTCTCGTGCGTTAATTGGCTTATTTTATCTGTGTAGATACCATCCACCACCTTTTGAAAAACTCTTCGTCCAAGTTAAAACTGGAACTTACTGATCAGACAGTCACCAAATTATATGGTTCGACTTTAATGTTTAGTTCCCAGGTATGAATGATGTGTGGTTTGGCCGTTCGTTTGGCCATTGTAAGTAGTCCATCGCCCGCATGATGTGAACTGGAATCGATTCAGCGATTATAAGCTTGGCAATTCTGTTTGACTAATAAAGAGTGAATTAAAGTGGCACGCTCAGTATTAATTTACAGGAATCATTGCTGCTGAATTAATGGAAATGGCGCAAAGAGTCTAAATACCCGATGGAGCTGTGAATTAGTTGCTGTAGGATATTCTTCTTGTTGGATCTAAATTCACGACCTTTGTTCAACGAACAACTTAACTGTTTTATTAAATAGACATTCAAAACTACCTCGTTTTCTTCGAAAAAGTTTTACTGCTGCCGCCTTGATGGGTCACACTTTGTTCTAATGCCATTATATTAATTATGTTTTGAGGCGGTCGCGTCGTGGAATCGTCCGTTCGTCCAAACATTCCGGTTTGAAAAATGTTGGAAATGTTTAGGTGCTGAAACTTGCGCTAAACCGTACGGATGAAATCCGTTTAATTTATTTAAGTATATTTTTAAGAGAGAAATAACACAGTAGACGTATGTTGGAGAAACTACAATAAAAGCTGGTAGAAAAATGGACGAATATAACGGTTCTTCTAACTTTCCGGAAAGTCAGGACGACCTAGTGATCGAGAAGTATACTAATTCCGGAAATTCTTCCCAACGAAATCCTGTTGCACGTACTCAATTTTGGACCCAGAGTTGGCTAGACTATAGAATGCAGGCGGCGTTTTGCCATACACTGAATAATAATATTCAATATTCAAATGTGCATTACAACACTGGCCGGGGGACTTTAATAACAGTAAAGTCAATTGTGATATGCCTCTTCAAGAAGCTCCGACACATGTAAAATAAAGTGGACCAAAGCGGCCCAGTATTAATTCTACAGTTGCTCACTGAAATCCCCGATATTCTCAGCCGAATGATACGGGTCCCTCCAGTAAAAAATTTATTCGATTATTAACGCCCCCCTCGATTTAACGCCGCAGATAGAAGCAAAAGTACCAATAA
>JAEMWC010000987.1:230000-250000 GCA_016490735.1 Pachyseris speciosa | reverse complement strand
TTAGATGGGAAATGACTCATAGTTAAGTAAAGTTAAAACTACATTTCTAGAGCCTATCACTTTTCGACCGTGAACAAAAGCTGTCGCCTTTTTGCATGATTCGAAAGCTTTTAGGAAAGCGTTCATACCGATGTATATATCACGCATCGATTTAAAGTTATCTAAAATAATACGTAAAGTCATCGACTAATTGAATTAGCTAACATACAATAGAATACCGGGTAACATAGTGAAGGAACAAATTTCAGAATAATTTCGCCCGGCGGGAAATCTTCATTCGTTTTTTTTTTTTGTTTTTATATTTATTTTTAGAATTTTCATCTGTAATTTTCATTGTACCGTAGGATCAGAAAAATAGGTTAATTTCTCGTAAGGAACCATTTGCTTAGATCGCGCGACTGCTAAAATCCGCATAATGATTAGTTTTGCAAGTCTCATTAAAATCAAGGTTCGCTCGGTCGCGCTGAAACCTTTTCACTCCTTTGTTCTCAGTTGCACTGGTTTCAGCCAAATTTCGCTTAGGTTTTCCATCCAAAACTAAAAAAAGTAATGAGAAGTCACCAAATAAAGCTGCTGATCTGTACGTTGCTCTGAAATTTCAATTCATGGAATGATTTTTAGTGACTTTCCGAAAAAAATACGCAAAGGACTTCAGCCTCAAAGACAAACCCAAAAAATATGAATTATAAAATTTACAAAAAACACCGGTAACCTAAGTATAGGGAGTGTTTTAATGACCGAAAACCGTCTGTTAATTACAAGGGTTTGTATGAGAATTTAATGGTAATCAGATATCAACGGGAATCGCCTTGAAATGGCCTAATACATGACAGGCACACTAAATAGACCACATATGTAAAGCTATACATTTTTATTGCATTATATTTGATTTATTTTTGATTCCTACATATTTATTACCGTTAAATTCTCATATAATTAACTGACTCTATTACGATATGGCTCAAAGGTCATTATAAACACCTCTGAGCTTGGGTGTCCTGTGATCAAAACAACCTCATGATCAATAAAAAGATTATAACGATACTCCTTATTCTGGTTCTATGATTTAATTCCTTTTGTTATGTTTTCAAGTCTGCATTGAAATATATACAAAAGTGGTTTAAAATTCATTTAATGTCGCGCTTGTTCCGTGGACCGTGGAAAGCCAACCATTATGGCCGAACAATGAACGAATGGAAAGCAAACGGTAAGCCACCGTGAGGCAACTATTACATGAAAATGTCGCATATGGCGGATCAAAAATTCCACCGGGGTATAATTAAAGCGCTTTTAAAGCAGTTTCGTTCAATCAAATCAGACCTTGGAAATGCAGTCAGTCAAAGCAAACATAAGCAAACAAAAGAACTAGTCAGATCTCAAAGCAAATTTATACAAGTGAACAGCGTTTGTTTAATGCGAGTGAACGCAAGCAATAGAGACACGACTGGGGTTGCTCTTACATCTACTGAAATTGCAAACCGTGGCAACTGTGAGTTAGTTCCGAAACAGTGAGAAAACGTAACGGCGAAAATATCTGGGAACGGTGAGATTACTTTCCACAGAATAGCCTTAGACTAGCCTTAGACCGCCAGTCCCCCGCTCGACTCGCTTCGCTCGCCGATTTTTTTTTTTTTTTGCCACTTTCCTTCTTTTCGCTCCTTAACCCCACTGCGGAGCCTGGTCCCAGGCTACCACACAATGACGCAGTAACTCTAAATTATCATGAAATTGAGGTTCTGTAATATAATACTGTGAAAGTAATTTATTTTTGGCTTACCTGCAGGATGGACTATACCAGTACCCCAAGTCAAAATAGTTAAAGGTTATCTCCATCGCCATGCCGTGTGGAATATCAACCGAATAAGTACAGTCCATGTTGTTTGGATAGTTGTTAGGATATCCAGGACTTAACAGGGTGTTGTTGAAAACTCTACCACAGCCTGCAGTGTACAAATTAAGGTAATGAAAATATGTAGACCTGTTAACATTTTTTAAGTATTCGCAGGAGCGCATGAATAGGAGCTTCACTCTCCTATACAAGCCCTTTGAGTCAACCTTTGCGCGTATCTTTTCTATTTTTAGAACGCTGCGGGTTTCTAAATTCTCACGCACTGTTTAGAATGCCCAAGGGAAGGATCGGGACAACGCGCTCCCCACCTTTGGCCACAATTTTTTTTACAGATGCTTGTGTGCGGAATGTATTGGAAACAGATTTTCCCAGTAAATTGGAGCCCCCTGCAGAAAAAGCCGTTCTAAAAATAGAAATATACGCGCAAACGTTGACTCAAGGAAACAGTGCATATGGAGGCTCCTATTCATGGGCTCCTGGTATTCGTAATTTTATAGTGCTTCAGGTTACACCACCGGGGATCATTCTATCTTGGCGGATGTGGGAAACCTACTATGCATTCAGTCTAAACAGACCTCAATGACATATTTTCCTTTGTGGCGTGATTTTAGTCCTGTTTCGTTGTTATCTTTAAATTTACAACGAAAATTACTTCCCCGTGCTGCCGGGATTCCTGCGTATAGCGAGTCACATACAAGGAGGTTTCAACCTTTAGGGATCTCAGTCTCTACCTATAATTACAAATCCATCGGGTGGAGGTATCAAGTTTGATTATATTGTGCTGACACTTTTACACCACAGCCAGCATTTACGTTCAGTACAAGAGCTAAATCTCTGCAACAAAAGAACTCTCTCTGTGTGAATAATAGAGAGCTGTAAGAGTTGATTCCGTTTTAACTGGGCTTCCTGTGGCCCAGGTATAAAATAACTTCTGTGTTGGAAAATGGAAAAAAATTGTACAAAAAAATTGTGCAATACTTGCTGTCAATCAAAGTTTGAAGTTGTTTCGCAAGGTTGCATTGTCCGTTTGTCGGGCTACGTTACAGATCAGAAGTTAGCTTTGTTTTTGCCCAGTCTGTCATTTTCACGAAGAGTTCAGAATTATTTATGCACCTCTGTTGCCTTTTTTGTTTGTGTTTGGTGTATCGCCACAAATTCACGCTCGCCGTCGTGTGCTAAAAATAAAAATGTTATAAACATTTCTTACAAAAACATTCCTCACCAGTAGACGGTGCATATAGTTCGTAGGCCTTGTAAAACCGGAGATATCACTATTATATGTTTTCAGTTACGCTGCAAATTCACGCGTGGTTTACAAATCGGAAATACTTGAGCGGGTCAGGTAACCATTTAACCGTTCTTTGGCGAGGTTTGTTACCAGTGTTTATGTTTAAACGGCAACCGAGAAAAATTTAGGATATTATCATATTACGCTTGTCTTTCTTGTGTGGTGCGGGTAAGCGAGTATCTTGATAATCAGTCACAAAAGTGCATGGATTTTGGATAATGTTAATTCGCATTCAATTTATACGTTCCGGTCATTTTCTGCAACAAGTGATAGGTTATTTTCATCGGCGATTTTTGCAGAAGTTGTCATGTATGCAAATTTTTACTTGTCGACAGTCGATCAAATTGAAATCCAGTTACCAAAACTCTATGCAAATGTGTTAAAACTGTGTACCTTTGTCTTTCCAGTGCATGGCTTGTATTCAATACGAACTACTTTCAAGTGACAAAATGGCAAAAAGGGCAGGTAAAATTCATTTCAGTTCTGTACGGGTCCGCAAATAATCCCAGAACCGCAAATGATCCCGGACCGCAAATGATCCCCAAAATGGACCGCAAATGATCCCGGACCGCAAATGATCCCCATATTGGACCGCAAATGATCCCGGACAAAAATAAGGAATGACATGGATTGATATAAAAATTACACACAAAAAAACAAGTCTTCTCTTTTTTTCCATTTTTAGTGGAAAATCTGTGATATTGCTTGATTTTCTGTCTGTTTGTTGATTTCAGGACACCGGTCAGTAGTTGTTGATGTAAAGACGCATGTTGTGATCATGGACTGCGAGTTTCGCTTCATGTCTTCTGTTGATTGTGTTGAATGAACCTCCTAGCACGTCCGAGAACATGCTTAATCGGATTTCATTTCTGTCGGGTATATGATCAACGCTTCGGTGATACACACATACCCGTAAAAAAGAACTGAAAATTCCGCAGTTGATTTCATTACCGTTTGAAATAAAAGTCTTTTGTTCACTGAGCACTCTCATTTAAAATTGTACCCAGAATACTAGGAGTGTTTCTTCCTCACATTCACAGGTGATCAGCCGACTGGGAAACGCGGTGATGCAGTTGAAATCGGAGCAGGGCTCAAAGATGATCTGAAACTTGTCACCGCCGTGTGAGGTCGCGTGAGCATTAGCTGTTCCTCCCACGCGCTCGAAAAATGGCTAAACTGCCTTGTTGTATTACGTAGCTTCTTTGGTATCATTTGTGAGCGTTCTTGGAGTTACTAAGATAAGAACAAACATGAAGATCTCTAAAGACGAAAGGAAAAACGAGATAGGTTTGGATCCTGATGTGATAACATCGATTGACTGCTTCACATCAGTTGCACAAATTGGCCGTTTTTATGTTAGAGACGTTAAAGTTGTCCAGACGCATTTAACGTCTGAGTATAAAAAACAGGACGCATAAAAGTAGAGGACCGAACAGAAAAAAAACAACAACAACAAAAAAAAAAGATTTTTCTAAAAAAAGACTGGGTTCTATTCTCGGAGGACAATAGGTGCGAGTGAACTCGGCGCCAAAATCGTGAATGCACGAACAAATAAACATAGTGGAATTGCAGCTTCAGAAGTCTAATTCTCGGCGTCGTCAAGAAAGACAAGAAATGGAGATGCAAATTTTTTTGACAAAGAAAAACAGTCGAGGAAGTGGCATTTTCAGGCGATGGACGAGGGAATGGATATGGCCGAAACACTTGGCTTGTGTGCCGTGGCGACCAAGGAGAGCAAGGAAGGAACAAAGTGCTGATTAACAAAGGAGTTCAGGGCTAAATGCCAGGGGCACCCAACGAAAAGCTGTAGAAAGGCAATTTTAAGTACCTTATCGTGTTTGAAGTCTGTTTAATGTGATGTTTTCATAAGCTAGAAGAAGTTCATCTGTTCGGATTCCCTAGCTGAAATTTTAGTTGCCCGAACTTATTAGGGAACAAAATTTTCCTTTGAGGAAATGCAAGCTGAAATTAACTTTCCACGAACTTTCTAGGGAACTATACTTTCCGAAAATGCTAGTTGACGTTTTTGACTGCCACAAACAGCAATTACGACCTTTTCGAAAGCCTCAGGGGCTATGATTTCCCAATTGCGAATCTTTTTGGCCACGTTTTAGTTACGAAAATCCGAGTGCACTCTTTAATGGACGCCGAAAGGACAAGGCGAATTACCCTCCACCGAACAGATATCTACCGAAACTTGTCGTTGGGTGCCCCTGAAATGCGTCCCAGTTAGGTCGTCCCGTTTTTACACTAGACGCATTTAACGTCTGAGACGTTAAAGTCGTCTGATAAGTGCGTCTAAGCGACGCAGTTAAATGAAGACGTTACAGTCGTCAGACGTTAAATGCGTCTGTCTTATTTACAGTTTTCATACTAGACGTTAAAGTCGTCTCGAGACGACTTTAACGTCTCTAGCATAAAAACGGCCATTGTGTCTGATTGTGTGACCACGTTTATCTTTTTGAAATAAATGAAGATAGTCGTGAGCCATGATTTAAGGTTTTGATAAAAATAATCGCAATTCAGGCCAATTCCCTATCCATACCATCTCACTATCCATGCCATTCTAATTTTTTTGGCTCGGGATCATTTGAGGTCAAATATGGTGCAATATGGGGATCATTAGCGGTCCAATATGGTCCAATGTGGGGATCATTTGTGGACCTGTACAGACTTAAAGTAAGCAAGGGGTTCGATGACGTCTTGTGTGACTCTTCTCAGTTAAACAAACAAAGTTGACTTTCGATTTAGTTAGCAAATGCAAGCTCTTGTCCTATGAGGCCAGAAAACAAAATTAACCTGTGGTTGCCTATGCATGGTAACCGATCGCTGAACATGTTGTTGGTGGGTTTGTCGACAGACGGAGATTTCCTTTCAAGAGCTGAAGGGCTCAAACATAATAAGAGAAGTAACTTACCAGTCGTAATGAAAATTAACAAGCTGACAAAAAGCCCAGAAAGTTATCAGAAATATCACCATTATACTATTAATCCCTTTAATTTTCCAAGATTGCAGCCGAGTGATAACCGATGTTACTCACCCCACAGCACATGAAGCAAAACTTTTCTGGTGACGAGGAAAGTAATTCACGAAGTGAAAAATTTCTAGTCCTTCAAAGCTGTACTGAGTACTGGGTCAGTTAAAATGAAAGTCAAAATGTTGGTGGGTGGTCTCTCTCTGAAACTATATAATAGTCTTAACATGAAACTTAGCCAAAAGCTAAAACTTGTTATCAAAGCTCGCTTAGACGGGCAACTATCACAGAAATGATCACGTGACTCTTTAACGTCTTCAATTTCCTTGACTTTCTTTAGGGAAGGTGTACATCACCTTTTAGCAGATGTGTCTTAGAACTAACGTGTGGATCATGTTGAGTACGTAATAGAAGTCGTGCATGAAACGAAGTGGAAGGCGTATCCAGATCAAATGGCTATAATGAATTGTCACGTTTTCACTGTCTCACACGTCCATAATATGTATATCCGTGGCATGAAGAACACCATTTCAGTTGGATTTGGAGACTGCCCCCATCAGAGCAGAAGTTAGGGAAACTTTGCGTTATGTTATAAACAAGGAAGATTCGACAAGCGCCTTTGAACAAAGGCAAGAGAAATCTACTTTAAAACCAAAGATAATGTGCTCAGTTAACTTTAGTATCCGACTTTCTACAAGAATGTAAAACTATAGTATCAATTTGCGTTAAATTAAATGTTGTAAAAGAAAAAGACGTTCGAAAGATCTGCCGTATTAAAGGCAACTTGTAATTCAGTCAATCTACAGTTCAATAGAATTTTTATCACTTCCATGCTTTCATCAGAAAGACTCCTGCGCTACCTTAACCGTACTTGAAATGTGAAATCGAAATAACACTATCAGCGTATGTTGTGCAAACTAAGCTGGTACACAAATGGACGAATACAACGGCACTTCTGGTTTTCCGGAACGTTAGGACAACCTGGTGATCGAAAAGTATACTAATTCCAGAATTATTCCCAAAACAAATTAAGCTCCACAGATTTATCATCTAAAGGTGAATAAACAATAAAATACAGGGCCGCTTATTGCTATACATTGAACAACAATCTGACACATGTAGATAGGGTGGACCAAAGCCGCCCAGTATTCTACAGTGTTATCCGAAATCTCCGATATTTTCTGTTGAAGTATAAAAAAGAGACATTTGTTCCCAGAAACTTTTGAGTTTCATCAATAATATTAAGTGTTATTTGCCCACAACGCTTTAGCAAGAGCTTTCTTGATTAACCATTGTGCGCGTGACAATTAGAGTTAAAATGACGAATCCCCCCCCCCTCCCCCCATGTCAGCCTTGTTAAGTTAAGAATCCTATGAAATGTTCAACGGCTAAATGGCAGTCACATGAAAAGCGGACACCCGTGGAGGAACATCTCAGCACGAAACTTTAGTCCCTTCGTTTATCACTTTTTCCTTTTCGCTCATATATTGAGTTATTGAGGAGGAGGTAATTTTTTTTATTAAGTGTTAGTCTTACTCTCTGAATCCTAGCTGACTGTCCATCCAAATACAAACGGATACAGTTTATCAGTACTGGTGAAAGTTTAAAGTGACATTTTATCAAATAAAAATTGCGTCTTAATGAAAATTTAACCCCACGGTATGCAAATTTTTAACGGTGTTGTTCTGACTGTTTAAAATGACTGAAAATGTCCGTTCAGATATCTCGAATTTCGGTTGGGGCGTTTCTTTTTTTTAAGAATGATTCCTTACCGATACAATATTCAGCCCTGAATGTTTTCATATCACTAGTTCTAAAACATTGCTAAGAAAAATGAGGATTCTTAACTCCATTCCTGACAGAGATTCTTTTTCTGGCCCGAGCGAGTTTGGCTCTGTAACAGCAGCTTGTTGCTTCGTCGTTTTCCGCAACGTGAAAACTTTGGTTGAAATCATTTTGTTAAGCGTGATGTCCTACCGATACAATATTCAGCCCTGAATGTTTTCATATCACTAATTCTAAAACATTGCTAAGAAAAATGAGGATTCTTAACTCCATTCCTGACAAAGATTCTTTTTCTGGCCTGAGCGTGTTTGGCTCTGTAATAGCAGCTGGTTGCTTCGTCGTTCTCCGCAACGTAAAATTACTTTGGTTGAAATCATTTTGTTAAGCGTGATGTCCTACCGATACACTATTCAGTCCTGAACATTTTTTATCTCTGTTTCTAAATTATTGTAAAGAAGAGTGACAAGTGAATAAAAGCATGCTCCGGCGAGCACACACAAATTTACATGTTGGGATCTTGTCATTAATTGTTCTGCAACTGCATCAAACTCTTTTTTGTTCTCGCAACAATATTTCGAATTCGTTTGCATGGAGTGTCGACGAAGCTGATTTCCAGTGTAAGAAAACGGTTTTCAAGTACTAAAAGTACTCAGAAGTACTGAAATGTTCCAGTAGCTATGTGTTCGTTTAAAACAAGTAAACGACTTCAAGTTATCTATGTATACGGGGAATGTTACGTGCGACCACAAAAAGCTATGTAACTATCGTTGTCTCACCCCAAACTGTGAAAACTTGGAGTGTAAAAACAAAACGGAGCGATAATTGAACTATGAAAGGTTGGTTATGCTTGCGCGCGGTTGTATTTCAGAAAATGTTGTAAAATAAAAAAATAAAATAAAAAACCCTACCGTAATGTACGCATTGCAGAAAAACTTAGTTAATATAAAAATTCTATTGTGACTCAAAAGTCCAATTCAACAATGTAGAGCATGTTTTTAGTTCTCAACACGGATGCGACTGAAAGAAAAGTACCGTTATGTTAGGAAAACTTTACATCATCTTGTAAGCGAGGAGATTTGATAACCGTCTCGAACAAAGGCAAGAGAAATCTATTTTAAAACCAATGATCTGTGAGCTTAAGTATTCCACTTTCGGCAAGAACGCAAAACTATAGCATCAGAGTAAACTACACCTGTGGAATACACTAGAAAGTTTAGGAAAGCTGCTAACCAAGGACTGCAAGCTAAAATTGCTAACAAAGTTGAATCACCGGCTGTTACAACTTCCGTGTTCAGGAGAAGTGAAAACAAAAATGTGGAACGTGATGGTAATGCTTGCGTTTGCGTGTAAATTTAAGGTAGCAAACGTTTGTTGCAAATCAAGTCACAAATGAATCGACCGATACTAAAGTAAGGCTTGTTTTGAATAAGGCTTTACAATAAACACGCCAAGAATACACTCAAGACTCACCTAACACTGAATGAAGTATCACTGTTATAAATGCAACTCGACGGTAAATTTGGCGAGAAAACTCCATCGCTTGGCCACACATTGCAGACGGTAATGCCCGCTTATCGGTCAGCGATTCAGCCAACAACAAAGAAGGAACAGCAGTCTTCACAATTATACGTCAGTCGAGTTTGATGCATGTTAATTTATGAAAAATGGGTCGATGGATGACGTCATTGGTCAGATATTGTTTCGCTGAAATATTGTTTGCTTGCTTAGAGGATATTTAACGACAAATTAAAGATAACTGCTAACTACTACGAACTGTTTCATATGAAAAATTTACCAGTTATAAAATGGTGCATTATGAAAGAGCCGGTGTCTCGAGAAAGACAAATGCTCATTTGTCGATCAACAGTCACAACAATACACGCAATAGCTTAAAGAAAAGAATTACAAATTTTCCTTTCCTTAACATATTGAACAATAATAATAAATAATGATAATACTACTACTAATAATAGTAATAATAATAATAACAATAATAAACTATGACTGTGCTGTTTTAAAACTGAGCGAGAGTAAAAAAAGCAGAAATATTAATAATTACTGCTTCTGAAAGGACACTCGGGTACAAACGATTCAAACTTTGTGTTATATTTTTTTCCTCATGCAAAGAAGTCACCATATTGTCTCACGTTCAAAGCAAATCTCACTCAGTTTTTGTGCGCGTGTAAAACGTTGACAGCACTGCTTCAAAGTGTTCTCAATGTGTATGAAGTATAAAAAATAGTTTAAATGTGGAATCAAGCAGGCTTAATTTAATTGTATACTCTAATTTAAGAAATGAAATTCAACCTAAGCGGGCAAATGTTTTACATCCGTTGTGGCCGCCGCTCCCCGGGGAGGGGAGGGGGGGAGGTACTGAAAAAATTTTATTACGGGAAGGCTCCGCCCCGAGGTCCGCCCCTTACCCTTCTGTATACCATTTTTGACAGAAAAGGTACCCCTTTCGTATACCTTCCATTGACAAATGGTACTCCTTTCGTATACCTAAGACAGGAAGTCTTCTTGTCATTTGCACGTAGCGTTCAATAAATTAAAACAGTACAGTCATAACGTATGTGTGTTCGAAATATTTTAATGAAACGCCCTTTTAAATACCGCAGTGACAGATTTCTCTAGCCTTTCATATACTTCGACTCGTGAAATCCCTACCCTTTCATATACCTGAAGTGGAAAAAGGTACCCCTTTCGGGCGGAGCATCCACGTATAGGCCACTACAGGAAGTTTAGTTTCGAATTTACTTTTGGTTGCTAGAATTGAGCTAAAAAGAGGAAAAATCTTAACATTCTCATGTCGGGACGTGGATGGAATTTTGTAGCACAACTTTCCGTTCCTCCTTGTTCAAACGCGACAAAATATGTGGTTAATTTTTTGGTTAGAATCCGACTAAAATTCCACGTCTGTTACGAGCGCATGCTGCAAACCTTGTCCTTTTTGTTATAATTGAGGCGATATCTTCAAGCGACTTTCCTTTTCCAAATAATCTTTTCTAAGGAAACTCGATAGCTTCCAACTTGTCCTTAAAGTTGCACAATACCTAGTCAGGAGCCCATCATTCGAAGCGTACAACTCCCATACTTTACAAACCGATCTATTTTTAGACTATATATTCCCGAGAAAAAGGGCGGAGGGGACGGCAACGGCAACGAGAGCGCCACAAAACAATAGACTTAGGTTATGTCTACACTATGTCTACACTATGTCTATACTATGTCTACACTATGTCTACACTATACCGGATAACTCTTTTCATTTCAGTTTCATTTCGCCCGAGTCATTGTATCTTGAAACGTTTTCTTACACCGTGAAGTAGCTGTTTGGACAGTATCTGGAAACGAATTTGAAATACTTTTGCGAAAAACACAAAAAGATTTGATGCAGTCTGTAAGGTATAACAAGGATTAGATCAATTTCAGTCTGTGCTTGAATGATAGAGTATACTTTTAGCCAATGTCTACACTATATCGGATAGGGCTTTTGTTCACATTCAAAACGACGATTTTGGCACGGTTTTTGAGTCGGAGCGATGCTGGGCCGCTGTGGTCTTGAAAGTGAATCGTCACATATCGGATAGGTTTTCGTGACACTTTCTGGAGTAGTGTGAACAAAGAATCGAACCGAAACGGAAATCAACAACGAGGAGCAAGGATTGGATTCTAGTGGAAAGATGGAGGCGGTTTTGGGCCACTGCCGTTCACACCAGGCCGGAGTATTTTTCACAACGGCATAAAATGCTATCCGGCATAGTGTAGACATAGCCTTAATGAGCGAAAACGAAGTCTCTGCACGTGCAGATACTTGTGGCACGTGCAGCGACTTGTGATTGGTGATCGGGGCTCCAGCGGGAGTCTGGTATTGGCAGGAAATTCAATCTTTAAATAACATGGTCTATGAAAACATCGTGACAGGAATATATGGCAGTTGTATGCTCCTAGTGATGAGCTCATGATATACCGCCGACCGGTTAGCTCAGTGGTAGAGCACCGGACTAGCGTGCGGGAGGTCGCGGGTTCAAACCCCGGCCGGACCAACACTTAGGGTCTTTAAATAATTGAGGAGAAAAGTGCTGCCTTTCTAATTACATCTGCAAATGGTTAGACTTTCTAGTCTTCTCGGATAAGGACGATAAACCGTAGGTCTCGTCTCACAACACTTGTACCTAATAATCTGTGGGACGTTAAAGAACCCACACACTGTTCGATAAGAGTAGGGGACGTAGTTCCCGGTGTAGTGGTCTATCTCTACCTTTCATCTGTCTTTGACTTTCATGTGTGAGTTGGGTGGGTGGGTGAGATCAAATATGGACTGATAGCGACAGCCAGAGGCGCCTTTACAGGATGACGTCCGATCTCACCCTACAGAAGCACTGTAAACTATCCCTGAAAAGCCCCGACGGGGAGAGGATCAGAAAGTAAGTAAGTAAGTAAGTAAGTAAGTAAGTAAGTATAGTAGAATGATGGCGGGGTTGAGGGTGCGATTAAGACAATCTCATAATAATGAACCATGCAAAGAATCGGTGAACAGCTTCATCATAGCGGTAATTTAACGGTCATACATAGGAATCAAAAATGAAAGAAATAAATCCAGTAAAAAGGTGTGACCTCACATATGTGGTTTCCTTTCCGTTTGCCTATCAGGGAGATTCCGATCCATTCCGTTATCGCGTTTTCTTTTCTGGTCGGATAATTTCTAATTCAGAGAAAATTTATGGGGTAGTTTCTCCAGTAAAACGGAGACATCTTTCGTGAGCCGTTGTCAGTTTTCTGAAAATCGTAGCTGACTGTTTATCCTAAAAACAAACGGATATAGTTCACTAGAAGTGGTCAAAGTTTAAGGCGACATTTTATCAAATAAAGACCGCTTTTTAAATAAATGAAAATTGAAGCTAACTATGCACATTTAGTAGGGAGTTGTTCTGACTGTTATCTTGAATTCCGGTTTGGGTATTTTGTTAAGGATTATGCCTTACCGATACACTCCTCAGTCCTGAACATTTTTTTTATCTGTATTTCTAAAGCATTGTAAAGAGGAATGAGGATTCGTGACTCCATTCCTGACAAAGATCCATTTTGGGCCGAGTTTGGGACCGTAACAGCAGCTGGTTAAAATCATTTTCTTACTTGCTACACTGACAGATGAACAAAAGCATGCTCTGCCCAGCACACACAATTTAAATTTCATTTCTTAAAAATTATCTCTATATTTCTCAACCAATGCACAAACGAATGGGGATTCTGAGGACAGCATTCATCTTCACTACACTCCTAACAAAGATCCATTTTCGGCCTGATTTCGGGCGGGCTGTAACAGCAGCTGGTTGCTTCAAATCTTTGTGTTTTTCGCAACAGTATTTCAAATTCCTTTCCAGAGATTGTCCAAGCAGCTACTTCACGGTGTAAGAAAACGTTTCAAGATACAATGAACCGGGCGAAATGAAACTGTGCTCCCGCAGAAAACGTTTGAGTCGAATCCAGGCCCCAAGTTCATATTTTCCAGTTACCAAAACTCTATGCAAATGTGTTAAAACTGTGTACCGTTGTCTTTCCAGTGCATGGCTTGTATTCGATACGAACTACTTTCAAGTGACAAAATGGCAAAAACGACAGGTAAAATTCATCCGAGTCCCAGTTTTTCTACTTTCCAAAGTTGTATTTCTGCTTAAACGACTACTTAAACACCCTAACGAATTCTTGCAGCACTGTGCAACAATAATGACCCAGTTTACACTCTTGGAGAGTCTTATTAATTAAACATTTTGCTGTGGAGTAATTAAGAGCTCACTAAGCAAAACGAGGAAAGGCTGACTTAAAGTAAGGGGTTCCATGATGTGTTGTGTGACTCTTCTCAGTAAGACAAACAAAGTTGGCTTTTGATTTAGTTAGCAAATGAAAGCTCTTGTCCTATGAGGCCAGAAAACAAAATTAACTTGTGATTGCCTATGCGTGGTAGCCGATGGCTGATATGTTGTTGGTGGGTTTGTCGACGGACTGAGATTTCCTTTCAAGAACTGAAGGGTTCAAAGATGATAACAGAAATAACTTACCAGTCGTAGTGAAAATTTACAAGCTGACCGAAAGCCCAGAAAGTTATCAGAAATATCACCATTATAATATTAAATCCCTTTCATTTTCCAAGATTGCAGACCGAGTGATAACCGATATTACTCACTCCACAGCACATGAAGCAAAACTTTTCTAGTCCTTCTCAGCTGTACTGAATACTGGGTCAGTTAAAATGAAAGTCAAAATGTTGGTGGGTGGTCTCTCTCTGAAACTATATAACAGTCTTAACGTGAAACTTAGCCAAAAGCTAAAACTTGTTATCAAAGCTCGCTTAGACGGGCAACTATCACAGAAATGATCACGTGACTCTTTAACGTGTCCAATTTCCTTCACATTCTTTAGGGAAGGTGTACATCACCTTTTAGCAGATGTGTCTTAGAACTAACGTGTGGATCATGTTGAGTGACAGAAGTTGTGCATGAAACGAACTGGAAGGCGTGTCCAGATCACGTGGCTATAGTGAATTGTCACGTTTTCACTGTCGCGCCCGTCCATAATATGTACATCCGTGGCATGAAGAACACGATTCCAGTTGGATTTGGAGACTGCCCCCCTCAGAGCAGAAGTTAGGGAAACTTTGCCTCATGTTATAAACAAGGAAGATTTGACAGCCGCCTTTGAACAAAGGCAAGAGAAATCTACTTTAAAACCAAAGATTATGTGCTTAACTTTAGTATCCGACTTTCTACAAGAATGTAAAACTATAGTATCAATTTGCGTTAAATGAAAGGTTGTAAAAAGAAACCTGAGACGTTCGAAAGATCTGCCGTATTAAATGCAACTTGTAATTCAGTCAATCTACGGTTCAACAGAATTTTTTATCACTTCCATGCTTTCATAATTAAGAATCCTGCGCTACCTTAACCGTACTTGAAATGTGAATCCGAAATAACACGATCAGCGTATGTTGGTATGGTACACAAATAGACGAATACAACGGCACTTCTGGTTTTCCGGAACAGGACAACCTAGTGATCGAAAAGTATACTAATTCCAGAATTATTCCCAACAAAATAAAGTTCCACACGATTTATCATCTAAAGGTGGATAAACAATAAAATACAAGGCCGCTTATTGCTATACATTGAACAACAATCCGACACATGTAGATAGGGTGGACCAAAGCCTTCTCCGTCCGTCTGTCCAAGTATAAAAAAGAGACATTTGTACCCAGAATCTTTTGATTTTCATCAATAATATTTCATGTTATTTTCCCAAAACGCTTTAGCAAGAGCTTTCTTGATTAACCATTGTGCGGGTGACAATTAGAGTTGAAATGACGAATTTCCGCCCCCCTTGTCAGCCTTGTTAAGTTAAGAATACTATAAAATGTTCAACGGCTAAATGGCAGCTACATGAAAAGCGGACACCCGTGGAGAACATTTCAGCACGAAACTAGTTAGTCCCTTCGCGATCGTTGATCACTTTTTCCTTTTCGGTCATATTTTGAGTTATTGAAGAGGAGGCAATTTGTTATAAAGTGTTAGTCTTACTCTCTGAATCCTAGCTGACTGTCCAGTTACTACAGTTTGCTACAGTTTATCAGTAATGGTGAAAGTTTAAAGTGACATTTTATCAAATAAATATTGCGTCTTAATAAAAAATTTAACCCCACGGTATGCAAATTTAGAACAGTGTTGTTCTGACTGTTTAAAATGACTGAAAATGTCCGCTCAGATATCTTGAATTTCGGTTGGGGCGTTTCGTTTTTTAAGAATGATCCCTTACCGATACAATATTCAGCCCTGAATATTTTTATATCACTATTTCTAAAACATTGTTAAGAAAAATGAGGATTCTTAACTCCACTCCTGACAAAGATTCTTTTTCTGGCCCGAGCGTGTTTGGCTCTGTAATAGCAGCTGGTTGCTTCGTCGTTCTCCGCAACGTGAAACTTTGGTTGAAATCATTTTGTTAAGCGTGATGTCCTACCGATACACTATTCAGTCCTGAACATTTTTTATCTCTGTTTCTAAATTATTGTAAAGAAGAATGGCAAGTGAATAAAAGCATGCTCCGGCGAGCACACACAAGTTAAATTTTGTGACCTTGTCATTAATTGTTCTGCAACTGCATCAAACTCTTTTTTGTTCTCGCAACAATATTTCGAATTCGTTTACATGGAGTGTCGACGAAGATGATTCCCAGTGGAAGAAAACGGTTTTCAAGTACTGAAAATACTCAGAGGTACTGAAATGTTCCAGTAGCTATGTGTTTATTTAAACCAAGTAAACGACTTCAAGTTATCTATGTATACGGGGAATGTTACGTGCGACCACAAAAAGCCGTGTAACTATCGTTGTCTCACCCCAAACTGTGAAAACTTGGAGTGTAAAAACAAAACGGAGCGATAATTGAACTATGAAAGGTTGGTTATGCTTGCGCGCGATTGTATTTCAGAAAATGTTGTAAAAAAATACCCTACCGTAATGTACGCATTGCAGAAAAACTTAGTTAATATAAAAATTCTATTGTCACCGTTAATAGTCCAATTCAACATTATAGAGCATATTTTTAGTTCTAATATTTCAACACGGATGCGACTGAAAAAAAAATACCGTTCTGTTAGGAAAACTTTACATCATCTTGTAAGCGAGGAGATTTGACAACCGTCTCGAACAAAGGCAAGAGAAATCTATTTTAAAACCAATGATCTGTGAGCTTAAGAGCGGATGTCTGTAAATAACGACCAGAGGTAGGAATTATAAAATTTTCGGAAAATCCGAAAAAAAATTCTGTGAACTACCCTAGGTATTCTATTAATGAAAATATAAATTTTACTTTCACCGGATGAATATTTTGGTCATATGGATGGTGTCAAGTTCGGGCGCTTTATAACCTCTGCCAGATCGCTTTTTCGAGGACTTAGACCGGGCTACGGAAAGAGCTCGGTTTGAATCTAATTGAAATATTATTCAAGCCACAAAGCTTCTTATCACATTCAAGAGGTTTGAACACGCACTTTGAGTGGTCGTGCCGTTGAATTGATTGCGACTAGAATATTTTACAGGCCAAAAATCACACCCGGTACCGAATTTCAAACAACAATAACCATTCTACATTAAAAAGCAATCTCGAAGCTTTCAAAATATGTTTTTGAAACTTTGGGCAACATGTGAAATGAATTTTTGGGAACGCGAAATTCACGGAGCACTTGAGTGAAATTTGACCCTTTTGATTTGACAGTTTTGAGGTTCGGCGCGACACAAATCAATACTCAGACAAATATTTCAGCCAAAATAAGTGTAATTTAGGCATTCTAAAGTCTTACAGTTATACATACATGCCTCATAGACATTGAATACAAAATTTACAACAATTTTCAGCCGAAAAGTACTCCGGCATATCCCAGCTTTTAGGTACTAAACTTGCCTCGCTAAATATATGTGAACATGCACTGGGTCATGTTCTTATCGCTCAAAGCCAGTAGTTCACAATCTACACCAAAAATCTATTCTGCTTAGTATATAATCAGGTGCATGATATGTTTGTTTGTACCTTTTGTCCTTGTTCGTCTTCATTTCTGCAAAAAGATCCAAAAACTACAGCGAAATCCCCGCATGCTCGACGTGTCACGCGTCTCGTGAAACAGCTGTTGCGTGAGTCGAGATTGTGCTGTTAGGCTTTTGTACATTATGTTTTTGCTTCCCCACTAAAATGCTGCACCTTTTTAATGCTCCAATTTTCCCACTAAAATGCTCGGTCTTCCCAAAAAAAGCCACTAAAATGCTCGGATAATGCTCAAAGCTTTTGCCTCACTAAAATGCTCGAAAAAATGCTAGCATAATGTACAAAAGCCTATGTGCTGTCCGTAACATGAAACGCAAGGAGATCCGGCTACTTCAGTTTTATTTCCGGGTTGTGAAAAAAATTCGATCACTGATCTACATGTTATGGTTGCGCCAATGGAATGAGCTGAAGCTCAAATTTTCATACGTTGCCGTTGTACCATGATTACAGATTCCTGGTCCTCGAACGTGTCAAACAATCCACTGGTGCAATGTACATAATTTGTTCTTTTTGTCTATTTTGTTTTAGTTAAGCACTTTTATTTGTCCTGATTATCTGTCAGATGAGGAGATAACGTAATACGTTGTGCAATACTTTTTTAACACCTCATTATATAAAGCATGTGCACAAATAACAACGTCCCAATACAGTCTAATCTTGTGCTTGCGGCATACATTTTGGTAGCATAGTTTTGTGGTATTTAGTTTTCTCTAGCATTGAAAATAAGAAAGCTTCATTGCCAGCTAGAACACATCTGCTCGCTAATGTGGACGATACAGCATGCGAATATGGAGCGTTGGTTGGGGGAAAGTGCAGTTCAAGTACCAAATACCCGGGCACACTGAGTACATGCGTATCAGAGACTGCAATAGGTCAATTGAGCTCCACTTCACAGACACCCTACAAGTCAGTATTGCTAACTGTGGTTTGAACACGGAAGCAGAGCTGATATTAGCGAGGGTTGGTAAGGTTGAGACACACCTTCTTTTTAATCTCGTGTTTAATAAGCTGTTCTATGGTGTTGTGCACGCGCGCACCGGAGTTGCAAGGCAGGTAAAAATAAATAGGTTCACCTATTGCCTCAAAACTTGATTTATTAATCAATGGGTGTCAAAAGCGTATAACGCTTTTCTGCAAGCTAGAGCTAATGTATAACAAATGAATAAAGTGGATTAGTTTCTAAAGAAACTGTGGTGCTGCGTCGGTGGGGGAGTGAAACACGAAAATTTGGTTTATCAACGGAGTTGATAATGTAAATTGACCACCATACAGGGATTCGATTAGCTGACTTTTCGAGCGTTAGCCCTTTGTCGGAGCGAATCGAGGAATTGTGGGTTGTGTATGGTTTATATACAGAAAATGGAGCTACGCTAGTCGGGGGCCTTGTCAGTGTTTTGAATGAAAGGACAAGTTTTGCATCGCGAGCGAACGCATTTAAAAGTGCCAGGTTGTTCAGTTGTTTTGAATGCGCTTTTAACTAGAAACAACAAAACAACTGAACAACATGGCACTTTTAAATGCGCGCGCTCGCGATGCAAAACTTGTCCTTTCATTCAAAACACTGACAAAATATCGGGCCCTAAGCAATCTGTTAAGATCACTGATCGTTTCACGTGTCCCTCCGCAAATGTTATCTATTGCATAACCTGCACATTATGCAAAAAGTTATACATCGGCGAAACAGGAAGACGACTAGGTGACCGATTCCGAGAACATCTTCGTGATGTTGAGAAAGATGACAAAGACGCATCCAAACCTGTGGCTCGGCATTTTAATCTCCCTAACCATTCCAAACAACACATGTCGATCTCCGGCCTTTCCCTACATCAAGGTACCACGGAAAGTCGTAAAAGTCTCGAGCAAAAACTGATCTTTCAAATTGGCATTCTTAATCCCCACGGTATCAACGAGCGCTTTTCATTCAATTAATTTATTCCTGTTTTTCACGTTACCATGTTACCACCAATAGCGTAGCTCCATTTTCTGTATATAAACCATACACAACCCACAATTCCTCGATTCGCTCCGAAGAAGGGCTAACGCTCGAAACGTCAGGTAATCGAATCCCTGTACGGTGGTCAATTTACCTTATCAACTCCGTTGATAAACCAAATTCTCATGTATAACACTCTACATGCGATTTCCTTGCTCCCAGTCTGATCTTTTTGGTATTTTATCAAGTGAAAGAGCAATCAGGAATTATAAAGTGCTTGCTGATTGGCCAAGATAAGGAATATCCATGCACATTCCCCGAGAAATTCAGTTTTATTTTATTTTGGTTTTTTGCGCTCTTCCTCTGAAATAATTAATGGCCAGTCCCCACAGCATACTGAGATGAAGATATACGCTGTAGGATTGAAGAAAAATCTTTTACCGGACCCGGTTTTATGCTTTCTTCAGTTCCATACCCAAGTTCTACACAACATACAGCCGGAACTTAGTTCTGAAAAAAGGTCAACTTTTAGGCTCAAGGGGCTGATATTCTGTATTCTGAGAGCTGTTCATGGAGATTATTT
>JAEMWC010000987.1:187500-225000 GCA_016490735.1 Pachyseris speciosa | reverse complement strand
CAAAACAACACCGTCAAATTCGGTGTTCCGGGGTTTTTCGGATGTTCTGGTGTCCGGGGTGTTCCGGTGTTCCGGGGTGTTCCGGTGTTCCGGGGTGTTCCGGTGTTCCGGTGTTCTGGTGTTCCGGGTGTTCCGGTGTTCCGGTGTTCCGGTGTTCTGGTGTTCCGGTGTTCTGGTGTTCCGGTGTTCTGGGGTCTTCCGGTGTTCCTGGTTTTAGTACATGCCTTTTGATTCTGGGAAACCGAGCTCGATTTATGTCAATCGAGCTCGAGTACCTATTCGAGCTCAGATAGAAACTCGAGCTCACTCCCAATTCGAGCTAGTTCAGCTATCGAGCTCGATAGTGAAAAACCACTCGAGCTCGAGTAGAATCGAGCTCGTATATGTGGATACCTTTTTTTCCGGGGGGAGAGGGGATACATTCGAGCTCGATTAAGACAAATCGAGCTCGAATTGGATGGGTTAAGGGAAATTGAAAGAATGAGAAATAAAATGGCAGAGACCGCGGAGGAGGAGGGGCTGGGAGAGGGCCTTTACCCCCCAACCCCCCCCCTCCACTTTTGAACATTAAAAAAATTGACGTTTTATCTCAAAGGTAATTGAATTCTTGTTTTAAAATACCGCTCTTTTATTGCTGAAAATATATAAGTTTCACCAAGCCATGCCATGTTAGTTTTAAATGCATTTCTAGCCATTTCAGAGGACATTTTATTAAAAAAAAATTTCAGTGGGTGCATGCACCCTGAAAGCGTTCAAAGTCTCTTTTTGTTCAGTGTTCTGGTGGTAAGTAGCCGTTCTTACTAGTTGTAGTTCCGGGTTGAAATCCAGTCCAAAATGGTACAATTTTTTTAGTTTGTTCGTTTCTGAAATGTCCTGGGAAACAGTCTTCTAAATTAACGATAATGATATTTTCAAAGCAACTTGACAATTAACTGTAATCGTTAATTCAGCGAGGAGATCATGTTGCAATATTAGTACCGGGCTGTTAATGCTGGAGAGACCTGGGAACGAATACCACGAACGCAACGAAAAGAAACTTCAAGGCGTACTTGAGCAATTCACTTTTGTTTTCGTGGAATTTAACATGGTTTGCGTACAAGAAGCAAAGATTATTGAAATACAAGGTGGTGTACATATTTATTCTTCTGTTTTCCTCAAATGAACTCTCATATTAAAATTAAGCTTATGTTTCTATTTTCAGACGGGTTAAAACATGAACGATCATTTGAACTTACCTACGAGCTCACGTTTACATGATCTTTTAGTGTACTACTATCTCAGTTAACTCAGGACAGCTTATGCCATGAGTTGGCAGAGAAACATTAACTTGAGCTTACTTATCGCTGTCTATACACATTTTAATCTTGGTATTAAATTCTGAAATACATGTACAGCAGTGCACTTCATCTTATTATTCTGAGGCTCGATAAACTATGGTTGCACTACAAAACGTGCTTTAATTAAACTTGTATTTGTCACATATATTTTCATTTACTCCAAAAGTAAGCATTTATTTCAGCACACTGAGCATAGCTTACGAGCAAGGTCTTTCAGGGAATGGGGGAAGGGAGATCCTTCTTTCCTTCCCTTCCCCACCTCCTGCCCCTGGGAGTACAGTGCTTGATCGCAGACTACACTGGGAATGGTTCAAAATGAGTGACGATCTATGAACCAGGCCAAATTTAAGTATAACTTTAATTTTATTTGAAATAGGTTGAGTTTTAACTGGGCCAATTTACTAGCTTGATATTCTTTCCTGGGGTTTGTTTACCGTCCAACATTTACTAGTTAAACATTAGCGGATAAAGTATGGTGAAAATCCAGATTACAAAAGTAATGGCAGCAGACAAAGTGCCTTAAAAGACTTCTTCAGTGTTCCAGATAAGAGGGTGTTCTCGGATCAAAAAAACATAATGGTAAAATATGTAACCCATCAAATCAATACAATTATAATGGTTTGGTGGGAGCAGTGAGAATTTGACCTGTTGGAATTCCTTTTTGACACCCTGCTTTGAAATCTTATCTGAAATCCTGCTTCTTTCAAGCTTATTATTGTTAATATTTATGCAAAGAAGGATTTTCTTTCATTGGATTACAACATTTTATTACATTAACTGCATGGATGCAGTTAATGTAATAAAATGTTGTAATCGTGTTAATCCAATACAAACTCACCATTATTTTATCACCATAATTGCAAGACCATGTGGGCTCATCCAACACCACAGTTTTGGTTTTGAGCTATTGGTCATCTGTCATTTTTTTGTCTCAAATTGAACTATGAAACACAAAGCTTGCCTCTTGCAAATAATATTGGCAAATTACTTGACAGGTGATTCTCACTACTGATGTGCAATGTGCCTGGCTGCAGTATAAACCTAACTAATGTGTGGTATCAGGAAATATACATAACTCCAAGAGATTTTTGTTTTACACCCTCTCATTGAAATCTCATAGAAAAACTCAACACATAATTCAGTCTTCGGACTGCGATGTATTTTTTATTATAAACGATTTATCTGTCTCACCCGTCCAGAAATCCAACTTAGTACCATATTTTTCTCACAAAACTTTTGATTTTGCTAGCCCCTTCACCTTTGGATTTGTCATCAACCTTCTGTGGGGGGTTATGTATATTTTCGAAAATGCAAAATGACACCATTCAAACTATAACTTTTGAGATTTCATTCTATTTAAATTTGTGTTCCTTTAAGCATCACTACAGTTAAACCTCGATTATTCGAACTCATGGGGACTGAGCTGAACAGTCTGGATAATCGAGAGTTCGGACAATCGTAAATATGAATATTAATGATCCAAAACTGACTTAATTTGAGGGAATTTTGCTGTGGATCTTAAATATGGCTTATTAATATTCATGAAAAACTGGGACCAGGTTTATATGTTGTGTATTCAAAAAATCTGGATAATCGAGGTCCGGATAACCAAGGTTCAACTGTAGTATGTTCAACACATAAATAAACATTAAAATCCTTCTTTATATGTTTTTGCAATCTCATTAAGAAGTTTGCAAGTACTCGTTTTTTTGCTCTAATGTGTGCTGTCATTTTAAATGAATGAAATGAGATACACAGACTCTTAAACAAATGCTGCATCTCACACTCAATGTTCAAAACTGACATGTGGTTTTAACCTTTTCACTCCCAGCATTAAAATTCTCTTTACAATTATTGTAATAATACTATACTGTCAAGCAGAGAGGAAATAGTCAATATTATTAGTGCACATGGTCTTGATATAATACCAAATTTTCAGGAATAATTTAAAAAGAAAATATTTACCGGTAATACCGGTATGTATGACAATCGTTCAGGAGAATTAGTTTTCAGATCTTGGGAGCGAAATAGTTAAATTGAGAAAAAAAATCACCAAATCTGTTTTGATGTAGCTAATTTAAGGGCCCCCAGACCTCTCCTTAGAAGCTGTTCCTAAGGAAATTGTTTGTGTTTTAACTTGGACATATCTTGTTATTAATATCAACAGTGAATAATGATGTCACTGGCCATGCCCATGATCACGTGACCAAAAACGACGAGGTTTATAATCCTGCGTGCACATGTATCATTGTGATGACCTCTTCTGTGGATTTATGGTTCCTGTATAGATTCACATTAAACTATGCTGAGATTTTGTTTGTTTGCTTTGCTGCAATAGTTAAGATCAGGTTTAAGTTCCAAATGTTGATAGTTTCTTCAGAATCAGGCAAACTGGAATTATTTTAGTTGTGCATTGGCATTTCACTTGTTAAGTAACAAATTTCCATGTAGTGCTTTCGAATTTGCCAGACTTGTACATGAATTAGCAACGTGATGCCTGGTTAAAAAGATGATAACAAGATAAACTGGAACTGGAATTTCACTTGCAAACATGTGAAAGATGGGTCAGAGGGCCCTTAAATATAATGCCTATTGTGGTGTTTCATTCTTTTTTTGTTTTTTTCTGCGCTCTTTGTTTGTTCTCTTATCTCTCCTCATCCTTTTTCTTTTCCTTGTTCCACTGCCTTCTTCATTCTTCTCATTATCGCCATCAGCATTGACATCACCTTCATGTTCTTCTTGGACCTTTTGTTCATCTTTTGTTTCCAGGAAAAAAGAAAATGATCGGTTATTATTTTATTATTGTTATTATTATTATTAATTATTATTATTGGGCTTTTAACAAGTCCTGCTACCCAAGTAGAGCCCAAAGTAAGTTTTGATCATGTTAAAAGTGGTTGCCTACTGAAAATCAAAATAGTTGTTGTAGCATGCGAAAATCTAGGCAATGAATATTGATTTCGAAAGTTTTGCACTTTTGACAAGTTGTTCCTTGAAGGAGGTGGTCAGTCTCAATTACGGGGATGGTTTTACAGAGGCTATTGTATACAACAATTCTATAGAGGTTTGCATGTGTACTTACCTTCAATGGTTTTTGAGAGATCTTCTGCTCTGTTTTCTCCAAAATTTCCCCTGAATGACACCTGCAATGAAACATAGGTAGAGGGAAGTATACTACTCGCGAGGCCAAATGAGTAGCATACCTCCCTCACGAGACAGGGTGCACATGTAGCCAAGTTTGTAGATGACAATGTTTGATTTTTGGAACACCTTTAAAAATTAAATTGCTTTATAAAATTAACTAACATAGTGGCATCATTTAAGAATCTGTTGTTGAAAACTGAAGCTGTTCAGCCACAATTCCATTTTGAAGGAAATTGTCAAAGATTATAACTTTCACTGCCAACTGTCAGTTTGTCACTTTTACACACTCTGTATTTCAGTAGATAATCACTAGTTAATTTAATGGAAGCTTAATTATATTCATTTATAATTTTATATTGTTCTATGAAATGACTTATTGGGAGACTTTAATTTAAGAAGTATCTGATGTATCTTATGTTGAAGTCCCTTAATGTGTTTCTGAGAAGTCAGTCATCTATTCAGATTCAGTCATTTGGGGTTACATTCCTAAGAACCTGGTCACAAAAGTCCTGGCCCATTTAGAGCTTGGTCACAGAAGTCCTGGCTCAATTAGGAACCCAGTCATCTAGGGTTACATTCCTAAGAACCTGGTCACAAAAGGCCAGACCCATGAAGAGACTGGTCATAGAAGTCCTGGCTCAATTAGGAATTCAGTCATCTAAGGTTACATTCCTAAGAACCTGGTCACAAAAGTCCAGACCCGTGAAGAGCCTGGTCACAGAAGTCCTGGCTCAATTAGGAACCCAGTCATCTAGGGTTACATTCCTAAGAACCTGGTCACAAAAGGCCAGACCCATGAAGAGACTGGTCATAGAAGTCCTGGCTCAATTAGGAATTCAGTCATCTAAGGTTACATTCCTAAGAACCTGGTCACAAAAGTCCAGACCCGTGAAGAGCCTGGTCACAGAAGTCCTGGCTCAATTAGGAACACAGTCATCTGGGGTTACATTCCTAAGAGCCTGGTCACAAAAGTCCTGGCCCGTGAAGAGCCTGGTCACAGAAGTCCTGGCTCAATTAGGAACCTATTGCTCCAGTTTGTCTTGATCCTGGTTCAATTGCAAAATTTATTTTACCTGTCTTAGGCTACTTTTTAATTGGAATGCAGTCTGGGTCAGTGTAATCTATAACCTGAACAATTCCTATGTGGAGATGGCATTTTTTTACTCTCTATACTTCGATAACACTACCAACTACTGGTAATTAAAAGCTTCCTTTATATTTGATATTTTGCTTAAAGACAGTTAATATTCCTCCTTGTGACTAGGGCTTAACAATATCAACAACAAAAGGTCTTAAAGTCTTTGGACATCTAGGCATTAAGGTTACAGTTAGGTTAAGGGTTAGAATACTGAAAAGCTTCATTAGAATTAAGGTTAGGCAGAGATCAGGATTACAGCCTAGAAACCTTCACTCCAAGACCAATTTTTGTTGATATGTGATTAATGTAATTTATGTTTTGCTTTACTGAATGAGTCAGCATTTGTCACATACTGCAAGACATGAAGAAAATAGGGGGGATTAGTTTCTAAAGAAACTGTGGTGTTAGGTCATATATAGTTTTAAACATTGTTTTAGTTGAATTTTTTGTTTATCACTTGATTTCCAGCAAAATTCACATGGTAATGAGAACTTTTGTTAAAGCTCATGTTTATCAATTGAAAGCTGTAAAGAAAAGATAACACCAGATGACAAAATACTCTTATTTCAGCAAACGGTTAACAGCAAAACATGGAAATAAAATTTGTTTTTAAATTAAATTTGGCTACAAAGCACTCTAGTTCACGCATGGCTTTACCAAACAAATCTGTTCATAGAGGAATAAGGACCTTGTTTTCCTAAGTTGGTGTAAATTAAACTAAATAGGAACGATTTGAACAATCATTTAAGGGATATGTCAGCTGGGACGCATTCAAGAGTTGATGAGAACCACTGTCGGCAATGGGTTGCTGTTTTTGTCTGTTTTAATGATATACATGAGCAAATTTCTCGATTCTGATTGGCTAAGAGAAATGCAGTTTTTAGGAAACACTGGTGTAGAAAAAAGGTAATTCAGTGCAGAAAAAAGGAAATACATTGCAAAACAAGCAAAAAAACTGAGGATTCTGATTGGTTGATAAACAAAGGCGCTGCGATTGAGCCAATCAAACGCGGCCTCTGAATGGCGCAAAGTCTGAAGAGCTGCAAGCGACTCTGCGAGCGAAAACAATGGCTGGCTTTTTGAGCAGGTTTTCTTTCTTCGTGACCGCAATAACAGCAAAGAAGCTGCAAAACAGCTCTAAAAAAGAGAAACGGCTGCGAAAAGCACTGTATTTTAGCTGTCTGTTTGGAAACAGTGGTGTCCAGAGAAGGGAATTACCGACGTAATTGGAATTACCAGTCCGTTGATGGAGTGACGCCGAGATTAATAAACAAACAAGGACAAACAAGGCGAAGATAACGAACTAGAAAGCCTGAAGGTAATGATTACAGCGCTTGATAGACACTTAGCAAACAAAGTAGCCTTATAGCTATAGCCTGTAATTGTTTAGCCAGTTTTTACAGCTAATTTAAACGTTTTAAAAACATCGAGAAAACTGTTGTTTTGGTTCACCTTAGCTTCGTTGCGTTGCTTCTGCAACGTTAACAAGCTATCTCGCAATTTTTTCATGTATATTATTAATAAGTAATCACATGATTTTTCTCGTGCAATTTGGAATAAATAAGCACTTGTAAATTTTTTCAAAGACCACAAATTGCGCTCGCCCTAAGGGCTCGTGCAATTTTGTGAGTCTTTGAAAAAATTTACTTGTGCTTATTTATTCCAAATTGCACGAGAAATCATGTTATTACCTATACGAATAGCATTGTTCTTGGCAGTGGTAACGAATTTGTTTTGAGGATCGATCTTGAATAATTATAGAAGTATAACTTCTGTGTATTTGTGATGTCAACTCGTGACAGTCATTGTGTTGCTAGCAGAGGAATAAATTTATACAAAAATAACAACACAAAAAGTTAAGTCTGGGGACAAGAGCATATAGCGGTTGGTTGGGTAGCAATTATATTATTTATTTTTCTTCTTTTGCTTGTTGTTGTTCAGGAAAACTAATGAGAGTGGTCTTGTAAATTTTACCCTACGATTTTCTAAATCTCTTTCTCCCTCTACAGTAATGCTGTTGATCCTCCTTGCTTTTTCTAGCAGCACTGAAAGATTAAAGGCCTCTCTTGACCTCAGTCCTTCAAATGTGACATCTAACACTAGTTTGTTTTGACTATGATAAATTATAGTGCAGGCCAGTGCACTTTGGTAGTTTTGTGTGTAGGTTTTCGAGATTAAGCATTCTTGTAATTCCAGGATAAGCCTGTAAAGAAAAGAAAGAGAAAAAAGTTGCTTATAGTCTTTCACCAATATAATAATCTAGCTAGAAAAGGTATGTTGTATTAAAAATCAGACAAAAAGCAAATGGCTAAACTCACCTGATGGGATCCATTTTCTCCATACATAGCACAGTCAACCACCATGAATTTAAAAAGGTACATGTGTAGGCATGCGAAACATCTCTTTATATATGTGTGAGAATGAGGCAAAGACACGACAGATCCAATATGACAAACAAAAGACAAAGCTGTCATGGTGAGTCAGTATGTAAATTATAGTCTCACCAGACTCTACTGTACATGTGCCCCAGCTGACAAAGTGTTTTAATAATAATCGGATGAAAAACAAAGAGCCCTTGTAGCTCTCAATTTGACATGTCTCTTTGTAACTATTGCTATTAACACTTACTGTAGTCTGTAGCCGCTCAGTCATTTCCACAGGACTCTAAGATTGTACAAAAAATAATGATCAGTTAAAAAGAATGCACAAATCTCTGATGCTTATTGCAAGTCAATGTTACTGTGTACGTTCAAGGTATAAAATTTTAGATTTTTTATTTTTCTCCATAAAATGAACTTTTTACCACGAAAAAAAAAAAAACAATTCAAAACGAGTAAATAGTCGCTCAGATATTGGGAAAAAAACCTGTAAGCACCGAATGTAGACGTTGACAGTACATTAATGCCACTGCGGACAACTTCAGGCTGGAGCGATTTGCACAGGAATTATTGGATGCAAAAAAACTTGCTTTGCTTCATGAAGGTTGTGCGCTCTTAGTTTTCTGGCTCTGATGATGGGCCAGGTAAACTTAGTTGAAGCCAGAGGATATGTAACAAAATGATAAATCAGCGAGCTGTTTGAAGCAGGAGTGTTTGCCTGCAGATAAAATTATGCAGAAAATTTCCACAGTTGGTGACAGGAAGTTAAGTTAGCTTAAATTGATTGGCTGATTATTGATAGAGGTGTTGTTGGGCAGTGTTTGTTTGTGTAGTGAAGATTTTTTTCATGTGCTGTTTTGGCAAACTTTATTTTGTATTAGAAGAGGAGGAGTTACAACTCAAGGGCGCTTCGTTCGATTTTGAGCAAATTTGGAAGGTCGCTAGATTAATTTATCGTTGACAAATACGTGTTGAGAAATGGGATACCAAAACCGTTTTTCACTGAGAGCCATTAATTCCGTGCAGTTGTTCTGTATTTTTTTCTAGCATATTTGAAAATGCTCTGTAACTTTTGAAGGCAGTTGAATAAAGGAAAACCCCAACGTGTTTTTTTTTTTTTAGTTTCTGAGTTCCAGACTTAGAGAAAAATATCAAATTCCCTATTACAAAAAGCACATTTAGTTGTCGTTTATACTTGATGGAGCATTAAGTTCAATGACTCTCTTTCTTACAAAATTAGTACAATATCTGAGTAGCTAGTTCAGTTAGCTTTAATATGATGCGGGGTTTATGGTATCAGGGCTGTAATCAAGAGCCGCTACAACCCTTAGATTAGAGACACCCCTGAACGTACAGGTAACCTTCACCAAAGTATAGTTCCACGTGAAATATAGAAATTGGTTGATTCACTTTGAAAAATACAGCAATTAAAATATATAAATGATGTGACTTTTCGTCCATCCCCAAACCTACAACCTCGGTTTCAACTAGAAGACAGCAGTTGAAGACTTTCTTAAGTTCGTGAAGTATGCCCTTTATACCTACATAAGTGATATTTGCTACCTACAATAGGTCATTGTTCAATGATTGTTTAATGGTCACTCTGTCATTTCCACTAACTCTTTCCGCCAGGTCCAAGAGTTCATCCTGCTCCAGTGGATCACTGTGCCTCACCACCTCTTTCCCTCGTTGCAGTGTGAAGTGCAACGGCACCTGCTCCAGTGACCCGACCCAGTCATAGACTTCCTGTTGTTTTAATAAATAAAGTGTCAGTATTAGTTTTATGATTACCATACAATATGATTTGTAACAACATCTGGGTTATGCGATCAATCTCTGCCCCTGTCACTGTCATCATCATCATCATCATCATCACCATCATTATGAACACCATCATCATACAGTAATTGTGTACTTGTAGCATATAATATTTTATGCTCACCTGAAAAAATGAATTTTTGGAAAAAGTCCTTGTAACCCTCTTCCCACCATTGAAGCGAATGGCAATTTGTATGCCATTTCCATCATTCTGTTCTGAGCCCACTCTGCTTTTGTGGAAACCCTTAATCTGTTGAAAAAAGAGTTCATCCTGCTCCAGTGGATGACTGTGCCTCACCACCTCTTTCCCTCGTTGCAGTGTGAAGTGCAACGGCACCTGCTCCAGTGACCCGACCCAGTCATAGACTTCCTGTTGTTTTAATAAATAAAGTATGTCAGTATTAGTTTTATGATTACCATACAATATGATTTGTAACAACATCTGGGTTATGTGATCAATCTCTGCCCCTGTCACTGTCATCATCATCATCATCATCATCATCATCACCATCATTATGAACACCATCATCATACAGTAATAATTACTGTATGATGATGGTGTTCATAATGATGGTGAGTACAAGTACACAATTATTGTGTACTTGTAGCATATAATATTTTATGCTCACCCGAAAAAATGAATTTTTGGAAAAAGTCCTTGTAACCCTCTTCCCACCATTGAAGCAAATGGCAATTTGTATGCCATTTCCATCATTCTGTTCTGAGCCCACTCTGCTTTTGTGGAAACCCTTAACCCATTGACTACCGCAGGTTTTACATTTTCGGAGTGATTTTCCACCTATAAAAGATGAATAGCAATTCGTGACTCTTTATTTGAACTACCAGGGAAAAGTGGTGCTGTCCTAAGCCACTGGAGGCTCAAGGTTTCTGAAAACGTCATTTTGACGTAGCTATTTTTTATCCGTGAAGCGACAACAATGGCCCAAGTTCGGTTTGCTTGCGATTTCTGCTAAATTTACGGCCATTTTTCATCTTTAGTGGCTGCCTGATGAGCATCATTAAGCGTGACGGTAGCTAAGAGTCCACTTTCTCAAAGAATCGAGCAAGGTGATGTACTTTGTTGTTGAATTTGGCTTGTTACTCGACGAACTGGGAATTTGGCCAGTCGAACACTTAGTACCTTTGGGACTCGACTATCGATGAATTTCTCGACCTACCGCCACATATTTTGGAATTTCTGTGTACTGAAGATGACCACGAGCAGGACATTTTGGCGGTAGGTCGGAGTGGCTATGTGAAAGATTTGGGGGAAGGAACGGGCGCTGTCAAAAATTCTCGTTAGTTCCCAGCATGCAATGCGCTCAAGATGTTGAAAATGTCGGGAAGGCCCGAATGCACTGGAACAAAAGGCTGTATCTACGCTTGGGAGAAGAATATGAACAAAAAAAGTCATTTCTAAGCTAGAAAAAGGACTGAATTTCGTTATGATGGTTGAGTTTTGGTTTTTCGACGATGATTTCCCTAAAAAAACATGAAGGCAAAAAGGGGCATTTTTGTTGTTTCTCTTTGACGTTAAAAATGGCCAGTTTCGTTCTTGTCCAAACTCAAAAGGCCATATTTGGTAAAAATCGCTACGTTTCTTGCATTTATTGGATATCCAAATTTAAAGGGCATTCCATTTCGTGCTCACAACTAACAGTTAAGGCAATATTCGTGCGATTGAGAAAGTTTCAATGTTTTGAAGCATGGGAGTTTTTTACGGCCGGTTTTGGCCGGCACGGGTGCCAATGGGTTAATCTGTTGAAAAAAATAACATCACACTGCTTCAAAAAATAGAACAAGGGTTGATATACACTGCATTACATTCCAATACATAAGAAGATAAATAAATCAAAGAAAATTAAAGCAGAGATAATTAAAACACAGGAAGCATTATTGCCCTACCAAAGATTGAAGCTGTTTTTCATTGCTAAAGTCGGATGTTGTCATGGTGGTGGTGGTGGTAGTGGTGTATGAGGTACATGTACTGTTGGTGTTGGTGCTGCTGATGGTAGTTGATGTTGAAGGGTGGATGCTACTGGTGGTAGTAGTAGTTGTAGGTTGTGTGCTGTGGGTGGTAATTAGAGTAGGTTGTGTGCTGTGGGTGGTTGTAGTAGGTTGTGTGCTGTAAGTGGTTGTAGTAGTAGGTTGTGTGCTGTGGGTGGTTGTAGCAGTACATGTAGGTTGTGTGCTGTGGGTGGTAGTATTAGTAGGTTGTGTGTTGTGGGTGGTTGTAGTGGTAGGTTGTTTGCTTTGGATGGTCATAGTAGTAGGTGGAGTAAGGTGTGTGTTGCTGGTGGTTGTGTATATAGTGCTGGTGCTGTTGATCCTGCTGCTAACCCTGCTGCTGTTCACGCAACTGCGGGCTGTTGTTAATGCAACCTACAAATTTGTTGATTATTATATTATTAATAATAGTGATTTCTCTTTGTGACATATTCAAGGTGTATGAAGTAACCAGTAGAGCAGCATTGCTTGTAAACTTGTTTTGGGAGTCACAATATATAGCACTCACTGTTTATTTCACATGATGTATGTGTATTGAGTATACGTTCGACATTATTGTATTGTAACTTTTGACTAAAGCACTGGAACCCGCCGACGGGTTAGCTCAGTGGTAGGGCACCAGACTAGCGTGCGGGAGGTCAGTGGTTCAAACCCCGGTTGGACCAACACTCAGGGTCTTTAAATAATTGAGGAGAAAGTGCTGCCGTTGTAATAACATCTGCAAATGGTTAGACTTTCTAGTCTTCTCGGATAAGGACGATAAACCGTAGGCCCCGTCTCACAGCTCTTCATAATTGATTCTGTGGGACGTAAAAGAACCCACACACTGTTCGAAAAGACGGTAGGGGACGTAGTTCCCGGTGTGATGATCTATCTCTCATCTGATGATTAAATGCTCGGAGATATTAGCTCCACAAGCTACTCTTAAATCCGAGGGTAAATAATGTGATGTATGATGTATGTATGTATGTAAGGGACCCTTATATCGACCAAATTTGCCAAGCTCTCTCATGGAAATTCCAGCATTTCTTAATTATGCTTTTATATTCACTGGAGGCTCATTGGAAAAGAAAAAACAATAAAATCTTGTTACAAATTAAGCTATAACCTTGTGACATTGGCAGTAGGTCAACTAAACCAGTTTTTTTTTTTGTGGTGCTTCTTTATCTAATTGCATAAAAGTACACTGTTATTCTAAGCTAATTTTATTCACATTATTTTTAGCATACCTGGAATGGCAAGTCCTGTTCATGGCGAATCTTGCACCATTCTTTCAGCCTTTTGCTGTTAAGAAATGTAAGTTGACAACCTTCACTTGTGAATCTTGCATGAACATTTTCTTCATTAATGAAAACAGATTATTTTCCTTCAATTGCTATCTCATATGTTGTGTAATAAACGCACAACTTTTAGTACAACACTCTGTAAAAGCAATAAGTCTTCACTCATATGACCAGCAGACATATTAGTTGAATGAGACAAAAGAAAGTACTGGTATTGAATGATGATGGTCTACATGTCTCTATATACTTTATATATTGTCATCATTCTCTTACCGTTCATCTTCCACGGCATTACACAAATCTTGTGCTGTGGTTATTGACTCTTGAAGCTTGTCTGTCACCTTGTAAGTTGGTCTCTGAAAAATTTTTAAATCAATTATTTAAATCAGTTGGCTGCACTGCAAATGGTCTTATAAAAGAAATTCAATGTTAACCCATTGGCACCCGTGCCGGCCAAAACCGGCCGTAAAAAACTCCCATGCTTCAAAACATTGCAACTCTCTCAATCGCACGAATATTGCCTTAACTGTTAGTTGTCAGCACGAAATTGAATGCCCTTTAAATTTGGATATCCAATAAATGCAAGAAACGTAGCGATTTTTACCAAATATGGCCTTTTGAGTTTGGACAAGAACGAAACTGGCCGTTTTTAACGTCAAAGAGAAACAACAAAAATGCCCCTTTTTGCCTTCATGTTTTTTAGGGAAATCATCGTCGAAAAACCAAAATTCAACCATCATAACGAAATTCAGTCCTTTTTCTAGCTTAGAAATGACTTTTTTTGTTCATATTCTTCTCCCGAGCGTAGATACAGCCTTTTGTTCCAGTGCATTCGGGCCTTCCCGACATTTTCAACATCTTGAGCGCATTGCATGCTGGGAACTAACGAGACCGTTCCTTCCCCCAATTCTTTCACATATAAACTAAGTCTACAGCCACTCCGACCTACCGCCAAATTTTCCTGCTCGTGGTCATCTTCAGTACACAGAAATTCCAAAATATGTGGCGGTAGGTCCAGAAATTCATCAATAGTCGAGTCCCAAAGGTACTAAGTGTTCGACTGGCCAAATTCCCAGTTCGTCGAGTAACAAGCCAAATTCAACAACAAAGTACATCACCTTGCTCGATTCTTTGAGAAAGTGGACTCTTAGCTACCGTCACGCTTAATGATGCTCATCAGGCAGCCGCTAAAGATGAAAAATGGCTGTAAATTTAGCAGAAATCGCAAGCAAACCGAACTTGGGCCATTGTTGTCGCTTCATGGATAAACAATAGCTACGTCAAAATGACGTTTTCAGAAACCTTGATCCTCCAGTGCCTTAGGACAGCACCACTTTTCCCTGGTAGTTCAAATAAAGAGTCACGAATTGCTATTCATCGTTTATAGGTGGAAAATCACTCCGAAAATGTAAAAACGTGCGGTAGTCAATGGGTTAACAAAGAAAAATAGAGGTCACGTGACCGGTCCTTTTAACACTATCCAGTGAAAGTCATGGTTGGTGGTAGTTTAAATCCAGGGTCAGAGTTAAGATTCTACAGTTAAAACAGTTTCTAGGGGGGGTGGGTAACTTAGCAGGGCCAGGCTTCATTTCACGTTACCTCCTGGGTTTGCAGTTGGCTAGGTCACGTGACAAGCCACAGTATCAAACTCAATTACCCTAGATGAGATGATCATCGACTTCTGACTGTCACTAGTGGCTCCAACTCGACCTCCATTGTCTAGTTTTTAAAATCACCACCCCCTCAAGTTGGCTTTCATGCAACTTCAACCTTGAAGCTAAATACTGGCCAGAAAGTGGTACCCTCCCCCCAGATCTTGCAGCATATGGTTGTTTTCGAATAAAATAGCGTTGATATGTTACTAGCCTCCAAGGCTTTTGTTTAAGTAGGTGAGCAATAAAAAATATCGACATAAAAAAAAAAATTATGTTTTGTTTAACCCATTGGCACCCGTGCCGGCCAAAACCGGCCGTAAAAAACTCCCATGCTTCAAAACATTGCAACTCTCTCAATCGCACGAATATTGCCTTAACTGTTAGTTGTCAGCACGAAATTGAATGCCCTTTAAATTTGGATATCCAATAAATGCAAGAAACGTAGCGATTTTTACCAAATATGGCCTTTTGAGTTTGGACAAGAACGAAACTGGCCGTTTTTAACGTCAAAGAGAAACAACAAAAATGCCCCTTTTTGCCTTCATGTTTTTTAGGGAAATCATCGTCGAAAAACCAAAATTCAACCATCATAACAAAATTCAGTCCTTTTTCTAGCTTAGAAATGACTTTTTTTGTTCATATTCTTCTCCCGAGCGTAGATACAGCCTTTTGTTCCAGTGCATTCGGGCCTTCCCTACATTTTCAACATCTTGAGCGCATTGCATGCTGGGAACTAACGAGACCGTTCCTTCCCCCAATTCTTTCACATATAAACTAAGTCTACAGCCACTCCGACCTACCGCCAAATTTTCCTGCTCGTGGTCATCTTCAGTACACAGAAATTCCAAAATATGTGGCGGTAGGTCCAGAAATTCATCAATAGTCGAGTCCCAAAGGTACTAAGTGTTCGACCGGCCAAATTCCCAGTTCGTCGAGTAACAAGCCAAATTCAACAACAAAGTACATCACCTTGCTCGATTCTTTGAGAAAGTGGACTCTTAGCTACCGTCACGCTTAATGATGCTCATCAGGCAGCCGCTAAAGATGAAAAATGGCTGTAAATTTAGCAGAAATCGCAAGCAAACCGAACTTGGGCCATTGTTGTCGCTTCATGGATAAACAATAGCTACGTCAAAATGACGTTTTCAGAAACCTTGATCCTCCAGTGCCTTAGGACAGCACCACTTTTCCCTGGTAGTTCAAATAAAGAGTCACGAATTGCTATTCATCGTTTATAGGTGGAAAATCACTCCGAAAATGTAAAAACGTGCGGTAGTCAATGGGTTAAGTCATAAGTCACTTTAAAGACGTTTGTTACCTTGGGGAACAAAGTATACCACTCAGTCAAGTCGTATTTGTCGAATCACTAAACCAAGTAGTCTTTGAAAAGGCTAAGATAACGCATCTTAAACACTTTATTTTGCCAGAAAATATGCAATTTAGAAAGCAATATAGAAAGCTGCTGTGAAGTATTGACCCCTTTACCATGTCATTGATGTGGCTCTTTCCCTCAGCTGGTCAAACTATTGTCCGGGAATGTCTAAAGTATGGGAAATTACGTGGCAATTGCAGAAGAGTTAAATTTCAATATATCATTAGTTACTAACCATTGAATATTTTCACACACCGAGGCATGTTCCTGCTGTGACATGGTGCCAGCACAAGAAGGGAAGATTGAGGGGTTTTCAACCCATACTTCACTTTCACTGTAAGTTGAAAGTCAAATACCAGTAAGTGAAAAATATGACCTACTAAGTTTTCTGAAGCATTTTATTCAGTATTTCTTTCTCAGTCTGTAGAAAATGTACACCCACAATAAAAAGACCCTGATAGTAATAGACTTTATCCAGCACTTTTACATATTAGGTGACCAGACATACCTTTTTCTGCTTCTTTGCTTTTTATTTCTGTAATCCATAAATAGCAGTTCCTTTCAGCCACTTTATTCAACAGACTGAAAGTACACAAAAACATTAACATAAGGTAAATGACTCACGCTACCCTGGTGTGTGATATGTTTTTACAATACCTTGTTCAATTTCCAGTGATATCCTAAACCAATATTTTTATCACTTGCCCTTTTGAATACGTGAATGATCATCACTGTTATGAGCACTGAAAGGAACTGAAAGGAACTGAAAGGAAAGCCTGAAAAAAATTCAGGCTTGTTGGGCTTTATTTTCACTATTAATACTGCTTAAGTAGTGCTCATGACTGTGATGATCATTCACATAATTTATATTCATTCTTAAATCCTCTGAACTTTTCAAATATATTGTTTTCATATAAGGGCATTCATTTTCAATAATATATTGCCCTTTTCTCAGGCTTGGACCACCTGACGATTTTAATTTACAGCATTGTATGACTATTTAAGAACATCTATGTTTACTGGTGAGTGATGTTGTATTTTATATAATTTCTAAATAATTATATTATATATAATCCAATAAGTCATCTTTTCCTTTGCATGGGTGTAGTTCACAAGAAAAGAACCAAGTTTTTCTCTTTTAAATTAGATTGTGAACTTAACCATACATGATTTACCATAGTTCATAGATGGAAATGGTTATGAAACCTAACAAAGGTCTTTGTTATATGTTTTTGTTTGCTATTTTGGGGGCTGACCGTGCACAAATAACAATGGGTGGTTACGCATGTTCATGCAACTAACCAATAGAAACATTCCAATTATGTAATTCATGCATACCCGTGCAAAAAAGAGGCCTGCCTGGGCCGGCCCGGGCCAGCCCATTCCGGCCCAATCTGGCCAGCCTGGGCCGGCCCAAAATTAACATTTTTCAAAAATGCTAATGCCGAAAAATGCTAATGAGTGGCTGGCCTGGGCCGGCCCAGGCCAGCCCTCATCACTGAAAAACTGGCTTGATATCTGGCCAGCCCAGGCTGGCCTGGCCTGGCCGAGGCCGGCCACTGGCCATTTTACGACCTTCAGCTATTTTGGGGGCTACTTTTCCTGGAGCAAACTCAGTGAACTAGGGACAGTTACTGGCCAAAACCCTTGGATTAGAAATGAAAACACACATTTAAACTCAGTCACAACAATTGTACTTTTTATTGCTAAATTGCTTCTAACAACTCACTACATTTGAAACAATCTTAAAGTGCAAAGCAGCAATTCCGGGAACCGACTTAAACCAATCTTCTAAAGCTTTACAAGGATTCTCAAGGTTTTGATTTAGTCGAAAGAAGTCACTTTTCAAATAAATTCCACGCAAAGTTTATTATTAATGTCAGTGATGCTCAAATGATCAGTCGATATAATTTAACTTCATTGACAGAAACTTGTTGCGATCGAAAGATCTGATTTAAAGAAATCAAACGATGCCTTTGAGTTTGAAAGTGATGAACAACCGATTCAGGAATCCAAATCACACGCAAATGAACATATGCTTAGAACTTTAGCCGTTCAGAACTAAAGAACAATGAGGCAAGGATACAAAACAGAAGATAAAGAATCGGAAATGAAAAATTCGAACTTCTGACAAGCGATGTTGAGTCAAGTTATCTGTGATCCAAACTATGCATTTCAACATCTAACCTTTCTCTCTAGACAGCCTGGGACATTTTGTGGCTTGTGAGCTATATGTCTGTCCGTTTTCTTCACTTCAACCGATGTGTTTTAGCCGTAAAATCCTGGGGAATTGAAACTTTTACCAGTATAATGCAGTCGAGTCCGTAAAACTCCTCTTTATCTGTTCAAACCCACGCGGCAGAAGGTAAAATCACACTTTCGCATTGTTTACATTCGCCATGTGACGTTCAAGTCGAGTTGCGCATGCGTCATGGCCTCACGGCCTTCCTGGGAACTAGCTTTTTCAAATTCAACATGGCGGACTGAAGTGTTGAAGGCGATCTTGCGATGGATTAATTGGGAAAACAAGAGGTTCCCTGAAGAAACGCATGGCTTATATAAGTATTCAGAGACGAGAGGAAACATTTTTGTGTGGTTTTATCAACTTAAGTGGTCCAAGTGAAAGAAAAACTACTGCAACAGTCATATCCGAAAGTGAGCAAAAATCACTTCACTTGTTGCTTCTTAACTTCACTGTCGCTTCATCAAACTTGCGTCTTTGGAAGCAAAACGGTGTATAGAGGAACTTTTCAAGGAGTTACCATTTACAACAGGATCAGCCAACAAACTGTGTAACTTTCTTGTGTGCCAGTGGAAGCAGTGGATGAATTGTTTGCTGGAAGCGCTACAAATATTTAGTGAGTGTTTTATGTGAGTTGAACAAAAAGGTTACAGTGCAAATAAATGCTCAAATATCTACAAAACCAGTTTATTTCTTTTCCCTAAATTATTTTAAATGACCGTCCTCAACATTCTTTTATGACTTGGAATCTTTCAAACAGTGCAGTAAGTTATATTTATTTTTTTGTATCCCTAGTGGCTTGCCTAATTCTAGGTAACTTATCTTCATTTGTATTTTTCTACCATCCTTGCCTGAAAGGGAAACAAAAAATTTAGGCACCCTGTCAACGTTTTATGAAGACATGGTTAAGTAGATCGAACAAATATCAGTCTGAACAAATCAAGCATTATGTAGGCAACACATTGGAATGGAAACTTGGGGTTAAATTCAGCCGTCAAATGCTTCTCCAGCAGATGTTTACACACAAGGCATAATTATGTGCATGCTTTTACTGTTGGAAACTCTTTGCTCTCAGAATATTAGCATTTACCTGATAGACACAAACGAGGAAAACACACCATGTAGAAAATAGTTGTTTACCATATTTAACATGGGAAGGCCAGTTTGTCGACTGTTGCAGTAAACAGTACGCATCAAACACCAAAATGAAAATTTCCTTGAGGTGTGCGTCTTCCATTTACACAAACATTACAAAGCAATCTAAGCTGAAAGGCCTGGAAATGGTAGAAATGAGCAAATGGAACTCACATTTCCATTTAGGAATTTTTTACTACCTTTCAAGAAATTCCATTTTCCCCAGAAATTTTCAGTTTGGGAAGACCAAAATAGGCTTTCCATTTACATTCCAACCAAAATTTCCTGGTTTTTTTGCTAAATGGTAAACAACCAATATCTTCCTACTTACTAAATAACGATAAAAAATTGTGAAGAACTGCACGAGACCCCTCTCCCCAGTCTGTCCTCGTCTTTCCCACTTGCTGCAACATCTTTCATTATTGCAATAACCTTTGCTGCTCGCCACAATCTGAACACCTGAAACAGGCTTCCCCCTTAGTTAAAAGTCCAGCACATACTGACTTAAGCTGGTCAGGGCCAGCTGAGGCCAGTAAAAGCTTTCTTAACAAGTACACTGTAATATCAGCTGGCCAAGTAAAGGCAGGGCCGGCCCAGGCCAGCAGAATCCTCCATAAACCCAAGTTTGACTGGCCTGGGCCGGCCTTGGCCAGCCAAGGCCTGGCTGGGCCAGGGTGGGCCAAGCATTGTTTCATCCATTTACTGGACCAGGCTGGCCAGGGCCAGCCAGGGCAGGCCAGGGCCAGACCTGGCCAGCCAAGGCCGGCCTGGGCTGGCCCAGGCCGGCCCAGGCCTTAAAGTATGTACTCTTTTAAAGTACATGAGTGCAAAACAAAAGATGTGCATGGTCATGGACCTTCCAACATAAATCTTGGCCTCTTTGTCTTGCTCCTTTGATGGGTTGCGGGGTCTCCTAACCATTTCCCTCTATTAACTATGGATTTACTAACAACACTATGAGATGAGCTTAAAGACAACTCACCCAACCAAGGTTCTCTTGCTTTGAGGAGAACAATTGAAGTGCAACCACCATGACCCTTGAGTCCTCTGTACCTTGCCATGTGAACTTAAGAGAAAACAGGAAAAGCTAAAAAAGATGTTGTCTAGACCTTTAATTTTTGTCTCAGATGGTTGTGGAACAGGGCAATAAGACAACAGCAAATCTCAATATGATTGTCTGTATGTGCATGCCTTAATAACCTACCTCTTCAAACGTGTTTGTTAAAAATGGAAGAAATGCATTTTGTCCCCCTCCTCCAATGCCTCAATGCATTTAAGGACTTCATTTGTCCTACTTGAAACATTCTCATCTGCAAAAAAGTGAATTTCTTCTTAAGGAGATACCATAGATACTACAGGTTTGGAGACTGAGTTTATGCGTTTTCAACTTGATAATGCCTTCCCAGATATGTTATTACTATTAGCTTACATATATGCATCTGTGTTTAGGCCTGGGTTTCACTAGCGATGCAAGCACAAGCGTAAGCATAAGCACAAACACAATAGCACTTATTTCAATGTGAAAATGGGCTTAATGCAAGCATAAAAGCAAGGATCAAAATTTTTCTTTTTCCTTGTGCTTGCACTTATGCTTGCTTTAGCTTGCGTAGTGCTCGTTTTCACTTGGTATAAGCTACTTATGCTTATGCTTATGTTTGTGCTTGCTAGTGAAAACCAGGCTTTACATGTGCTGCAATTGTCTAGTTATTTTTAAGCGTACCTGTGATTACTCCCACGGTGGATAAATCATCAGTCACATATCCATCTGAAATGTCACAATGAAAAATTTAATATATACCCTTTATTCCAAAATGGCGGCCAATTTATCATTCTTTGTTTGCATGTTAATTAGCCCTCTATTTGCGTCATCAACAAGTATAAAAAGTACAAAGGAATTTTGAAGTGAAAATGAGGCAAAGATGGCTAATTAACATGCAAACACAAGAATAACAAATTGGCTGCCATTTTGGAATAAGGTGTATTAAAGGGGCAGTGTCATGCTATCGTGCCATCGCTTTAAAAAGCTTAAAACTGCCAATTCATCAGTGGAAACCTTAAAATAATGGTCTAGTTTTGCTGCCAAAGACTCACAGTAGTACTGCAATGACACTATAAACTCCTGTATTCCATCAAAGATGACAAGGATGGAAAAGGATTGAAATTTCAAGCTATGCATTGAAAAATCACCCAAATAATTATTATGGTTTGCTCTCCCTGCTAAAATTTCATTGTAATTCATCTTGCTGATTCTGTAGGAACGGTTTTTGCACAATAACAGGTAAAAGGCAGTAATTTTGGCAGAATTGAACCCAAAACAGCAAAAATCCCGGTGACAGTACGTAGTGCTCCTTTAAGTAATTAAAGAACACCCACCCATGCTTTGGCCAATGCAACAACATGCAACAATAACAGATAATATAGAGACAATAATGACTGCCGATGTTTGTTTTTATATCTCTTGGTGCTTGAAAAACATCATCTTTACCAGTTTTCATTTCACCTGCGGCATGAAATGAGAAGCACTTACAAAGGCTTGGTTCCTGACCTTCATCACCTCGTTCTGTAAAGATAGAAGTGTGACAAGTTACAGTAAAAATGCAATAAGAACAAAAACAATAGCAACATCAACAATAATACTAATGAAAAACAATATTATGAATGAAGGGCTGGCGGCAAAATGTCCTCTCCAAATCAGCTGTATTTTAGCATGTGGCCTTTAATACAATCATCCCATAATAATGTAAGTTGTATACATGTATTCTATCATGGTAATCAATGCAATTGAAAATTAAAAATAACTACTTGCGCATCAGTAGAACAACTCATTCCTGGTTTACAAGCACATGACAGTGTTTTATGCTGATAATAATTATTCCTTGTACTTGCTTAATTTCTACCATTGGCATGTGTTGATGATGAGTGACTGGTGGTGGGTTTGCAATTTGCTTTGCAGTCAGTATTTCTTAATTCATATATGGTAACTTTTCATAGTCCTTACTTTCTTTATGTAATGATACCCACAAGAGATAGGCTTAATGTGTTTTTGATTGATTTGAAACTACCACAGTGTTCAGTGTTTAAATGCCCATGCACCTTTTATTCACAGGATGGAAATATGTCTGTATGGGGAATTGACATGTATGCCATGGCAACAAGACTAGGCATCTAGAAACATTATAATGCTGGCTATGAGCTTAGCACTAAACCAGTGAACAAGGACAAGTGGTCTTTCTGAAAATCTCAACAAATCCCATAATTTCAAAAATTCTAATATTTGTGATGTCATACTTTATACATACTCTATTCATAGTGGCAAAAGCTTTATATTAAAGCCAGTCCTTAAATTTATATTCTTTTACCATCATTGGTGGGGCTATAGCTTGCCCAGCCCCAAAGCTCCGTGGTCCCTGTGGTAAGAGTTTGGAGTAATTAAACCTAACCGCATGTTTTTCCAAATTTGATGTGTGTCTTTACGTCCATTTGAATGATTTGAGCTATAGATTGTGCACAATTTCTGTGTGTGTGTATATATATATAATATATATATATATATAATCCCCTGAAGAGTGAGCAATCACGAAACAGGCTTGTAGGGATAAAAAGAGTAGTTTTTTCTATTTTTCAATATTTTGCTCTACTTTAACGTATCGAGCACTGTGCTACGGAATAATCGAAACATAGTTTTCCTATATATATATATATATATATATATATATATATTTTTTTTTTTTTTTTTTTTTTACTTTGAAGTTGGAAGCAAACTAAACCTAACTTAATAACAGTACAGCTTCATTTGAAAGAAACCAAAATCTATTAATTTAGCTTTGGATGGCTACAAGACTGAAATAGATTGTGACTGTTAAAATATTACTTGACCAAGTTTTTCAAGTTCTTCTCTTGAATCGGAAGAAAAAAGACCAATTTTCTGCATGCATATCATTTTCTAACCTTCTGATTTTTGAAGTAGTTAGACAATCTTCTCTTGGTGTTTTTGAATTCGCTTTCATTACAAGTAATGGTGTCTGAAGGATTACTTGGTGTTTATTTAACCAAAAATGTAAAATTCAGTATGGCATAGCCCCTTTCAGCGAGAAAATGAAGGAACACTGCAACAATTTTTCTCCCATTTCTACCATACAGGTTCTTCTTCTTCCAACCCACCTGCTAATGTGCCTTCATCTGTTACAGTTCCATCATTGACTTCTCCACCATCAACTGGTACTTCATCATCTCTGTCATCAACCACTCCCTCATTAACCATTCCATCGTCATCCACTAGCTCATCATCTGTTACTTCATCACTTTCATCACAAGCCACTACATCAGTAACGTTTGCATCATCAACTGCTATGTCATCATCAGCCACTACATCATTAACTTTTACATCATCAATTAGCGCCACTTCATCATCAGCCTCTGCTCCATCATCAACTGGTTCCCTGTTGACCACTCAAGGATCATCTGTCATGTCACTGTCAGTCCCAGCATCTCCTCTCTTAGCAACTAACACAGTCACAGTGACATCCACTCCAGTAACAACCCCATCAACACAGAATTCATTGCCAGGTAATGGGCGTAAGTATAGCAAATTCTCTTGTTTTATTTTCATTTCACTCCTAAGCACAACCATTGTATCAACATGGTCACAAATTTTGAGTCACGTTGGAGTCAAGTCAAGATTGAGTCAAATATAATGTATATGTTCTTTTAAAAAAATGTTGCTGAGTTAAACAAAAAATCAGTATTTTGGCTTGACACAGAACAGATTGCCCGGGAGATCACAGACACAATCGCAAAGATTTCATTTTGCATTTTTAAACAATATACCGGTACATGTAAGCTCAATACTACTGGTATTCCTTGCTGAGCGTCACAATCAATTAATTTTGTGGAGAAGTCTCAATAATTTGGGTTTGGTGTGATCAAATTGGACACTGAAATGTTTTGGGAAATGGTGTGTTTGAGAGAATTTTGATTGTGTGACGCAGGGTTTTCCTTTTCAAATAAAGTTGCAGTCGACTTGAGCAAAGCAGGCGGGGAAATAGTGGGTGTGTTAGTTCCCAATGGATTAGGTGCAACCGAAAATTATTGCCAGCAAGCATTCTATATCAAGCAATTTCCGGTGACTGAGCTGTTCGCAGGCAGCAAAAATCGCTGGTTGCTGGCCGAAAAGGAAAACCCTAGTGATGGATGTTGCATGACTTGAAATGTCACATAATTTTTGAGTTGGTGTGCTGGTGTGTCGACCTTTGCTACACCATTCAGAGTACACTGTAAAGCCATTAAAAACAATGGATTTCTTTGTTATTTATTACTCTTTGTTGGGGCAGTTGGGACGTAGTAACCAGGACACAGTGGATAAAAAAGGACTCGAAGCCTGGATGATTGTTTTTGCCATTTTGTATAAGTTCCCTGTGACTTGCACTTGCTACAATGATACTGCAGTTTACCGTCACTGTTTTTGGGCAAGTCCAACACAATTTTGTTTAAAAAACATCAGTCAGCTTAAACAATTTTCTTCATAAGGGGAGATGTTTAATCCATCTAGCTAGCAGGGGTGTAGCTTGGATTTCTCAAAGTGTGGTGACACTGTTTCACATCCAGGGTACAGGTGTACCTACCAGATTGTTGACCTGTGTTGTACTTGAAACTGACATTTGGGACATTTTGGATGTTGTTGACTTCAAAAACTGAAAAATTATCTCACAATGGGTTGTCGGAGGCACCCCAGGACCTCCCCCAAGCTTAATGCCCCTGCTGTTTATGTCTTCTGTTAAACAGGGGAAACTAGGAGATACCTGACTGCATTGGCACAAAGCAGCGGTGAGTTGTTATGATTCATTTGTAAATGATCTCCCTTTTTGTATATAGAGTAAAGTGTAAATTTCACAGAGAAAGGACTTTTGAAAAGGAAAACAAAACATTTTCTAATCAACTTGTAAACAAAAATGTGGATATAGACATTAATGTGGCTTAGAAGTGTCAGAAATTATAATAGCATGTTGTAATGCAATGATTATGAAAAATTAATGATCCATTGAAAATTAACTGGTAGGCTAGAAATGCTGCCTTAGTTGATGGCTGCGAATAATGCTTTGTCCTTTTTCAGAACCAAATGCTACTTTCAAATCAAGTCATTCAAATACAACTCTTTAATTATACCTCCTAGGTAGACACTGCTAGTAATAATTATATACCTATTTTGATCATCTCTTATTTAGGAGTTTAATGGAGGTCTTTTTTTTCCCACTGTTCAGGTACAGCACTGAGCATTGGTGATGACAGTGGTGATGGTAATCTTCTGCATTCAACTTGGAAAATAATAAATTGTCATAATAATTGGAACATTCTGCAATTCATGCCATGTCCTTTTTCTTTCTGATATTTTTATATATTCTTGTTGCATGTTACAAGTCAGAGTAGTATGTGTATCGTCTTCCTTAGATATTGAACTGCTGCAAAGTCCATTTGATGATGTACTCGTCGTTGACCCAATCCCACAAGGTAAGAAAATTTTTAATCCCTGGCAGGGGTTTCACTGATTTTTGGCACAAGTGGGTAGTTTACAATATCAGGCAGTTACCAGGGGGTCAAGGGGCATGCTCACAAAGTGGGTAGTCTATTCTAGAAACCCCTGGCGGGTATCCTCTCATAAATTAATTAATTGAAACTATGTACAGTTGAACCTCATTTATCCAGACTTGCCTGGACTGGAGAGAATAGTAGGGAAAATCGAAAGTCTGGATAATCATAAATACAAATATTAATGAGACAAATCTGAATTAATTAGGAACTCGAAATTTCACTGAACTGCAGGACAAGTACACTGCATCAGCCAATCAGAAAGTGTTCCTGTACATGTACTTAGTAGGTCCGATGTTTGAAAGTTAAATTCATCTGTTTTGAACAATACTTTTCAATGCCTACATTAAAAGTAATTCACAATGATAGTGTCTCTAGAGATCTTCCTTATACCAAACATAATATATTAGAATTCATGAAAACTATGGGACCAAAAGAAATAGTCAGAATCGAGGTCTGGATTACCTAGGCTTGACTGTACATTCAATGTTTATATACTAGAACAAGTCTTACTTGTAACATAATACTAAGCTCCTTCCTTCAACTGAGTTATTAATCAAACAACATCATTGCAGATTATCATTAAATAATATTAATTATATGTAATATGTTTTGATTTGTTGTCGCAGTTCAATGATTTCTAATATCCTTGAATTAATCTCAGTTTAGTTCAAATGCAATTTTAACTAGTGCGCTAGTGCGCTAGTGCGCCGACATAGAACAAGGCAGATTCCTCCCACAAGGACATCCACAACTACCCGACCATTGAATTCAGTTACATGTACGCAAAGTACAGGTAAAGGTGTGCTAGTCTATGAAAAAGTCTAAGTCAATTACCAGGGGGTTCCTTAAGGGCTGGGCATAGGGCAAATGGACCGGATGTGAAGGAGTCTGACTTAGCCATGACTTTTCCACGCTGTTTTAGTCTTAATTCTCTAGTTACTTTCATTTATAAGAAAAACTAAAAATGCCTGGCTGATAAACCCCACTGACCTCCTGCACAAAAACTTAACAAAACCCCTCCTTACACTTTAAGCAAAATGAATTATAAGGGTAACATAATGAAGAATAACTTAATTTGCCAAATTATAGCATCCATTTCAATGACTGTTGGGAAAACAAAACCATAGAATTGTTGCCATGTATGATACTCCTTCCAATTTAATACCTAACAATCTGAGCAGAGTTTGAGTGTCTTTATTGCCTTTATGTACAATAATATTGATTTTCCAGGATGGCAATAAATGAATTTTCATTACACTGTACTTTTGCTGAAGTTTATTTGATGTGTTTTAGATTGAAAGTCCTTTTTCTGTTACTATAATATTATGGTGAATTAATTACACTATACAGCACTGTAATAACAACCTGGTTTGTTTCAGGATTCTATGGCACACCATTTTATGGAGATGGATTAAGGGGTAAAGTATTCATTTGTCTATAGAGTAAACCATAGTTGTGTCTCAATTGCCATGCGGGTTATATTACTTGCAGTTATTTAGGTCAAATACAGTTGAGCCCCAATTATCCAGACTCGCCGGGACTGGATCCAGAGTGAACAGTCTAACTGAGAGTCTGGATAATCGAAAATACTTAATATTAACAAAACTGGACTGAATTACATACATACATACATCTACTTTATTTACCCTCGGATTTTTAGAGTAGCTTATGCAGCTAATATTTCCGAGCATTTAACCATCAGATGAGAGATAGACCACCACACCTACTCTTTTCGAACAGTGTGTGGGGCGTTCTTTAACGTCCCACAGAATCAATTATGAAGAGTTGTGAGACCGGGCCTACCGTTTATCGTCCTTATCTGAGAAGACTAAAAAGTCTATCCATTTGCAGTTGTTATTACAAAGGCAGCACTTTCTCCTCATTTATTTAAAGACCCTGAGTGTTGGTCCGGCCGGGTTGGAACCCGCGACCTCCTGCACGCTAGTCCAGTGCTCTACCACTGAGCTAACCGGTCAGCAGTTACAGTGGCAGTGGTGGTTACAGTGAATAGGAAATCAAAATTTCAATCAGCAGCAAAGCAAGTCTCAGGCATTCGAACTCAGTTGAAAGCACTTTGCTATCTACATGCACCAACGCTTAGTAGGTTCAATATAACTATGTTAATCAAGAAGTCCAGTTAATCAAGGTTTGACTGCATCACCACTTATTTATTTATGGCCACTTTCAATGCTAGACCTTATGAAATATTCCAAAATAATAAATAAATACGGTGACAAATTTCTTCTAATATTGTCAACTTTTATATTTTTGATAGCTGGGACAGTTAAAGAAGATTTGACACCACATGGCTTAGGTGGTAGGTCTATGTACTGCACAAGTAACAACATATAATTATTGTTGCTGGGTTTCTTTATGTAAGGTTAATTTATTTAACAATTATACCTTGAGGGTGTGTTGGATATTTTGATTGCTTGTATTTTCCATGCCATGGTATTATACCTACATAGTTATGTATAAATTATATTCTTTGCCCTGTAGGGACTTTTAGCTTTGAGTCAAGAACGCATGAGGTGTCAAGATGTGAAAGTCTTTTTCGCACTTCTTGCACAGATGGTAACTGGTTCCCACCGTTTGTGAACCACTCATTTGAAGAGGTGAGTCATAAAAATCCCAATTCTTTTAACTCTATCATTTTAAATTCTTTTTAAGGTGATTCTCAGGTAGTGTGACAATACATGCCATAAAGACAGAGTGATGACACCTTATCTTTTGATATCTGATTATTCCCCTCTGCGTAGTCCTTACAACCTCTGCACTCCCAATTGGAGTTTCTACAAGTATGTAAATTTTAAGGATGGGAGGGGAGATGTCATAGGAGCGAAAGACTTAAACCTACACTGTATCTCCCTTAAGCCTTTTTACTACAAAAGTGATTTTATATGCACGTATTTCATTCTGGCTAACTCCTTAAACAGTAACTAGTGAATGAAACTAAACAGAGTGGCAAAGGAACAGCGTATTTCCACTTTTCATAATGGCAACTTCAATTCTTTGTGATCAAAAAATATTATCGACATCACAACTAACAAAGAGAACAATAAGTGTCTGAACGATGTAATGTCAAATTCTCCTTGTATTTCAAAAGCAAATACAAGTTCATTTGGAAGAATTTAGCAATGTATCAGAAGTGAGGCTTTTTTCCAGACACCCCTTCAATTATATTCAGCTACCGCATTTATTTGACTACAAGCCAAGCGAATTTTCCGTTAAATTAAACCACCGAGAGTAAATTTTCCGCCAGAGGAGAGGGTTTGGCTTATAGCCGATAATTTGTGGGGGAAAAAGTTCAAAGACCCAAAGACAACAATATAAATGAGAGACAAAAACAAGTTTTCTGTGTTATTATTGATTTTTGTATAAATTATGTGGTGGCTCTTAAAAAGGAGCCATTTGCTAGTTTTGCCACAGGCTTCCCAAGCTCAAAATTCGACTCTGCATCAGCTTGTTTATATAGAGAATTGTATGGGAAAGTCGCCGGTTTGTAAAAAAAATGTGTAAATAACTATCTAATCAGAAATAAAGTTTTCCTACCTCAAATGTGTCGCGTACTTGTCTCTTGTGCCGATTTTGAAGCCATTCTGACGCCGTTTAGTGAAGTTTTTCGAAATCGTTGTCTCTCCTTCTAAAAGAAGTAGAAGGCAGACCACTCTATCGATCGCATCAATCGCTGGCCAGACGTCACTCCACAAATCGCTCTCTCCTCGAAAGGAAAAGTCCCGAATCGCGATAAAACCAACAGTTCCATAAGGCCCAATCAATTTCACTCCATCTACGTGTGTTTCGGCGGTCAAAAGACTCGTGAAGAACGAAAAATTTGGCTTGCAGTTCGCCTCTTCGGCTTTCCTGAGATGCTTGTGACCGACCTCGCGACAACGGCCGTTAACGCAAGGTCAAGTAGCTGGTTTCTGATTGGTCCATTTGAATTAAGTCACGCGCTGACAACACGACCCTCCACCGGAGGGAAAGGTACATTTTGTCGCGAATCAAGTGTCACACTAGGGCTGCAGCTGGTTTGTAACCGTGACAGAGTTCACAACTATCAAGCAAATTTAGAACGATAAGATTAGATTTTCAGCATAGCCAACTGAGGAAAGTGTATAAAAGCTTTTAATTCGGCGCCTTTTTTGCGCTCGCATTGATGTGTAAATCAGATTGGCGGGCGACCCACATTAGCGTAAGTAAAGGTTGACTGAATTTCCATTTGTTTGTCTTATTGACAAAGCACTAGAAGAGGATGCTCAGAGCTTACAAGATAAATTAAAGCTAAACATAAAGATTTGTAAACTGGAAAGGATATTTCAAATCATATTTTCGTGGCAGCCTGACATACGTATGTTTCGGCTCTGCCAAGCGACTCTTGAGAAACCTTTCGTTGTAGCTAATTTATCGAGCATCGCGTTCGAAGTACCGTTAGCACCGAAGTGGTGGTGGCAATTTCGCCATATATCTGATAAGGATTCCCTATTGACAGTAAGAAGAATAAAAATTTGTCGCCGGTAGGTAATGAACTTCGTACACATTCAGTGAAATTTCCTATTCGAAAAGGTCAATTTTTCACTTACTATCAGCGTGATTCATAGTGAAAATCAAAGAATAAAGGTACCAATCTTCTAACCGAAACTGAAAAGAAAAGAAAACACAGCGGTCAAAAACCTGTTTGTCACAGACAAAAACAGACAGTTGCAAATACAGACAGTTGCAAAAACATCAGGTAAAATTGTAATGAAACCCAAGCGCATTGAACCAAACCGGCATCATAGAACCAAGTATGACGCGAAAGCCTGTCTTGTGGTTTCAACAAAGTTGATTCATAAACCCCACGTTGTGTACTTTGTAAAACCGGAAAAAAATTTATGTGGCTTTTAAGGAGTATGGCTCTCTTTCTATTTGCATTGTTTTTCTCACAGCAAGCGAATAAAACGCGGGGTAAAATTGTAATAATCAGTCGAGACAAATTAACCAAAAGCTGTAGAACTCTGTCACGGTTACAAACCAGCTGCAGCCCTAGTGTGACACTTGATTCGCGACAAAATGTACCTTTCCCTCCGGTGGAGGGTCGTGTTGTCAGCGCGTGACTTAATTCAAATGGACCAATCAGAAACCAGCTACTTGACCTTGCGTTAACGGCCGTTGTCGCGAGGTCGGTCACAAGCATCTCAGGAAAGCCGAAGAGGCGAACTGCAAGCCAAATTTTTCGTTCTTCACGAGTCTTTTGACCGCCGAAACACACGTAGATGGAGTGAAATTGATTGGGCCTTATGGAACTGTTGGTTTTATCGCGATTCGGGACTTTTCCTTTCGAGGAGAGAGCGATTTGTGGAGTGACGTCTGGCCAGCGATTGATGCGATCGATAGAGTGGTCTGCCTTCTACTTCTTTTAGAAGGAGAGACAACGATTTCGAAAAACTTCACTAAACGGCGTCAGAATGGCTTCAAAATCGGCACAAGAGACAAGTACGCGACACATTTGAGGTAGGAAAACTTTATTTCTGATTAGATAGTTATTTACACATTTTTTTTACAAACCGGCGACTTTCCCATACAATTCTCTATATAAACAAGCTGATGCAGAGTCGAATTTTGAGCTTGGGAAGCCTGTGGTTTTGCTTCAAGGAAGCTTTCATCAGTCATCGTTGACATCACACTTAACCCATTTGTTGCCTCACATACCCTACTATAAGCTTGTTATCTCAAAAGAAGTCGTCACATTTCCTGTAAATTAATTGGGTCTACTTTGTGATGTTATTTGTGGAAGAAATTCTTCAATAAACTTGAGCAAAACCAACCTGTTTCTGCTTTTGGGATCAAGCACAACCAAGCGTGACTCAAAGCATGTTGCTGGTTTGGTAACCTCTCTCTCACCTAGCCTGCCAGGTCATACAAGATGGCGGGTCGTTTACAACTTCGATCTTTTGTGTTTTGGAGGTGTTTTGAGTTTTTTTTGGCATAAAAAGGTTCCAAGCATTTCCTAACAGTTACAAGGTTCGTTAAAATTCCTTTATGGTGAAGGTATGGAATTGAATTTTTTAGATTTCCAACATAATTCTCACTGAAGTGTAGCACGATCCATGCGTTTTTTTTTCTCCACGGAACTTTTGAGTCTCGGCTTATAGCCAAGAGTTTTCTGGGTTTTTTTTGGTGAACATCTGGTCACTACTCCACTTGCTAAGTTCAGGGTCTCGGCTTATAGCCGGGATCGGCTTATAGACGAATAATACGGTACTTTATTTAGCCCTGATGATGATGACTTTTAATAGGTCTCAAGTTGTGCCTTAATTTATGTTAAAATGTGCATCAATCTTAGAATGATACGATTACTAATTAAAAGTTGGATTCACCCCACTTATAATGATGATGACGACAATAGCACTTGATTGTCTTGAATTGAAATTGATTGTCTTGGAACTGTCATGGAATTTTTGCACACTCAGTAGTACAATGTTTATCAAAACTCATCACAGTCATCACAATGATTGGTTGAATTTGCTCTTTTCTTTTCTTTTTTCACTTAGATATGCTGGCAGGCATGTGAAAGTAAGAGGGCAATAGTTGTTTTGCTCCTCAATCCAAGCCACCAGGGGCAATTTAGAGAAGACATTTTGAGGTTGTGTTTCATATCTCATTTGATTAAGCTTTGTAATTACACAGCCAATACATCCATTATTTTGCACAGATATGCAAAGTGATAACACTCATGACAATTGAAGTGACTGTTTTAAGTCAGGCGGTGTTTGTACTATGATTGCATAGCATCTTGGTAGACATTGCTGATTCGGTTCATTTTGCTCAAACCTTGAGAGTCAACATCTTGAGTGTTGGTAAATCTTCCATGAAAGTATTCGTAGCAGGCAAAATGCAAGAGTCCACAATATAGAATTTCGTACTCAGTACAATAATTTTTATTATTATGAATCTTCAGACAAGATCTTTGTAGTCTGGAAAACAACTGGTTGAAACAACTATTTTTTGCTGATGGTGCACGAAGGTTTGGAAAATAGACGATCTACTCTTGATTTCCATCGTTGTTCTTTGATCTGCTGAATCCAGTTAGCTGGTGCTTGATTTCAAGACAGGCCATTTACAAAAAGAGAAACTACAGTCATTTTTTAAATTGAAGATTTTTGAACAGATAAACTGTATTGATTCGCTCTTTCCTACAGCCCAAGTCAAAACAATCTCTCAGTTTTCCTTCATATTCCAAATTCATAACCCACCTCCACAGTTAACGCTTTATATGAGGAGTTAAACTCCACACTGGCATATTTCTATGGACTTAATTTGGCATTTACATACTTTTTTAATGTGGAAAATACTCTTAGCTGTAGTTCTTAGTTACTCCACTATGAAGCATGTTTCTCTCAAAGTGTGATATGTGTGCTTGTAAAGTGTGCATGTGGCAAAACAAAATTGAAATAAAAATGAAGTAACTGAACTGATACCATACATCTCTGAATATTATCTTGAAAGCTTCCTTGTATGTTAACAAGATTTTAGTAAACACTGGAATATAAAATTCAACCACTTTAACTTACGTTTCGATTGCAGCCTTAGGACTCAGCGTTTCAAACATTTTCTTGAAAGTCAACTCAACTGCTTAATTTGGAAACAAGGTTGTTTTTCTTTCAGTTGCTTCATTTTCAGGAGCTTCTACACAAAACACGATTTCAGCATACAGTGTATGATAATTCTAGCTCTTTTTCCCAGTCAGGGCACGTGTCATCAACAAATAACTTACCTAGTTAAAAACAATAGCTAAGTCCTGTGTGTTGCCCTATATTCCATCTTGTTACAGACTTTTGTATAAATTAAAATTTCATTTGTCTGCACTCTTATTGATAATAAGAATTAGCCAATCAGAGCGCAAGAATCTTATTGTAAATTTTTTTTTCAAGGTTTCTTCACCAAGTGAAGACAGAATCTGGCAGTCAAAACTGGTTTTTTTGGATTGCTGAGACTTGTTCAACACAAGGGCAGAAAGGTTAATACATGTATACACTGTAACAGTTATTTTTGTTACACCATATAAATCCTTTTAAGCAAAACATGAACAAATTCAATCAACCAAGTACTGTGTTAACCTGTCTGCTTAATTTATAAGCATTAGGGTGGCCATTAACCTTTGAGGCTAGTGTTAGGGTTAATAACACATTAACAGCAGTAGGTTATGCTTTTCCAAAAAATACCAATAATACAGTGTACTTGGTACAATGTAAGCTGTTTAATGTTTGCTTTGTTTTCTTAATTTAGTGCTTAAATTGTATGGAAATGGTCAAGAAGACCAGATTATTTTCTTGGCTCCAGCCACACAAATGAAGCCAGTCTTTGTTGAGCCGATAGAAGGTGAGAGTCTGCCATAAAAAAATTGCAATTTAATTAATCCAGTGCCTTACATAAATGTCTATCCATGAGAGAAATTGTATGATGAGAACGGAAAAAAAATTCTTTTTCACCTGGACAGTTTTTAATACACGTAATTCAAGCAGTTTGTTCCACACAACACACAAACGTATATCATGGTTACGTAGCAGTTCTAGATGATCATCACACTCAACAGTTCTGTATAGACATTTTTAATGGATCATTTGACACAAACTTACTGTGGATATTAATTAGGTTGACTGGAAGAAAATACCAGTGACCAGTGATTTCCTTGGTTACACATCTGTGGGCTTAATTATGCAATGGTTTTGTCTTGGATGGTGGGTGATTCAAATGGGTTTGTGGTCAGTGAAAAATCAGGGGAATAACAGGGAAATTTTTCAATGACGGTATATAATTATAAGTGGCAACCCTGTTTATTTTGACTTTGGCTTGCTGCAACAGTTCCTCAGAGCTAATGACTTAAAAGGGAATGTTTTCTGACAATGTCAAAGTCTATCAAAAGAAACCATTTTCATTCCTTGTTCAATATTACATGTAGGTACAGGATTGCAAGACTTTGACCCCAACAGATTGTATGAGAGGGTCAAAGTCATGATCGAGGGCCTGACTTTGGAAAGGTGAGTGGTATACAAAGTCGGACATCTAAATAAAAATTCAATTGTGTTCACATTGTTCTTTTTCTGACCTTAACCTGTCCCTCACACATAACAGTCTAATCTTATTTAAATTAAATACAATGGATAAGATATACACAAACAGTCTTGCAGATGGTGTTTCAAATAAAAGTTAATGTATTGTAAGTATGAAAATGTAAAGGCTGTGAGATGTGGCTTAGAGTTACAGGAACACCTCACAAAATTAATTAATGTATCTATAAGGTAAGCTGAAAGCCATTGACAATGTGGGCACAATGCCCTGGTGGTAGCAGACACTAACCCTTAAATCTGCCAAATAAAGTTTCAGCTGTTTTGTCCTTGTTAGGTCTCATCAACAAGGCATACCTAAGATACCAGCTGAGTCCCACGTGGATATAAAACTTCCTTATTGAAGAATTGTAATTAAGTGCCATAGGGCATTTAGTGTATATGGTGCTACATAAATGTGTTATTATTATTATTATTGTTGTTATTATTGTTATTATTATTATTATTATTATTATTAAAACAAGCTTACCTTACCGCATTATATTAATTTGTAAGGTATACTGTCTTATTGTAAGTATGGCCCAGCTGTTCTATACATTGCAGTTTCACTTAATAACAGTTATTAACATCAGCTTACTATTGTAGAATAACTGAGGACTACATTTCGCCACATACACCAAAGTACAAATAAAAGTGATATGCACAGAACCTTACTTTCACAGGGATCAACTAGCTCGTACAAGGCAGTTGAGAAATGATCAAGAGAAAGAGCTTCATGCAGCCTTAACAAAGGATACCCCTATTCAAGTAAGTTATGGTGCCAAATGCTGTAAAATGAAACATGATTTCAAACTGCTTTGAATTGTGATCTTCTAGAACTGTCATTTAAGAGCTATGATACGATTTGCACTTGAAAGTCCATGAATGCAGTCAACAAAATTACACTGTAACTACTTTGTGTTTACTTAAATTTTTAACCTTCTTGTTTTACAAGATCAAAAATTTTGATCCTGTAAAACAAGAAGGTTAACAATTTAAGTAAATGCATAGAAAATTTCACATTATGTCAAATATTCTATGCATTGTATCCAATTTGTAGTTTTAATTTTTATTAGTTGTAATATTACTGTGATTCTTATTGCCAAAGGTAATAGATAAAGTTATTATTATTTGCCAGCAACAACAGCACCAGCTGATGCAGGACAATAACATCAATGTAAGTATATGTATGTGCCCTGACCAGACAAAACAATACTATCAAACTCGAAAGGTTTTCAATTAATTGGCTTTGATCAATATTCTTGGCAACTACATTGCACTAACCAGCTGACATTTACTCAGATGTATATGAATTTATTACAGCTGTAACGGATCCGATTCACAGTTGTCTGGTTGTCTGGGACAACTAAAATCTTAGTCATACGGACGAGTAAAATAACTCCAAAAATCGTCCTTTGGACGAGTAAAGTTTTACTCTACCATATAACATGTTTTCTCTTAGGTTTCATATCATGTTATCATGTACAATGTACCTGTGTTCTGATCACTTCTCATTCACTCATCAACTGATTTGTACTTTGGAAGTCTATGAATTAAGAAGAGCAGTTCATCAACATTTATTTGAACCCTTCCTATGTTACAGAATCAAAATGATGTCCAGCAAGAGTCAATACAGGACAGCAACGTAAGTTTGCCCACCCCAAGTCCAACAGATAACCTAGGGGAAATTAGTCCGTTAAAAGGGCATTTACATGTACAATCTCAAAGCAAAACTTGTATATGCATTAAGAAAAATAAAGAGGTTGTTTCTTTAAGGATGTTCACTCGAAATTCGCAGATTTTTTTTTTAAACCTTTATTTAGCTATGATCAGATAATAAGTTTATGATGTCAGATATGCAAGAAGAATACCTTGATTTTGAAAAGGTTTGGCCTTTGTAACTCAAATGGTTTCCATGGCACTTAAGGCGTTTATTTGTAATAACTATTAGTAGTTTTAGATATAATGTGATTAAGTATTAACTTTATTTGCAGCTTGTAACCTATTGTAATTGTATCCGTCGTCATGTTCTTTTTTCAAATTTCCATCTTGTAAAATAATACTGAGGAGGCCTAATTAACATAAGCTTCATAGTTTCCTTTAGGTCTCCTCGCCATTGTAACTTAAATCCATTCTATCTTTTTTGGTTTTCCTTATAATAATGCTATTTATGGTTTGGCAAAATAAAAAATAAAAATAAATAAAAAAATGGTTTTGAGTTTAAAATGTTAAAGATGAATTACTGGAGACAGTATTATAATCAAATTTTATCTAACGAATTCCAACTGTTGTCATCCTTTTAATGAAACAGCTCTTACAAA
>JAEMWC010000987.1:172500-182500 GCA_016490735.1 Pachyseris speciosa | reverse complement strand
AAGACCAGTGAAAGCAAGAAAAATTACTAGGCAGCACAGAGGTCAAAAGACTTATCGGTCTTGCACCACTTTCTGGGCAAACAAAGAAAATATGGCACAGGTTTGTTTCTAAAAGTCTTGGTGAATTTTGGTCCCAAACCCTTGAGATCAAGTGTTTATCCAACATGTTGCATTTGTTTGGCCACCTCGTTCCACGCTGTGCAACATCGTCCAACAATGTTAGATGATGTTGCACTCAACTGGCCAGGCCTTAATCCTTTTGACCTAACAGCTGCAAATCAGTGGTTGATCTAATCAACCACTCCTTAAAACACAATGTTGGCTCATTTATTTTTTGTCCACAACATTTCACAGGGAAAGAAAGAAGCTGCATCATTGCTTGCGTCAGAGGTAAGGGAAGTATGCTACTAAAAAGTAATATTAGATATTAGTATATACCACACAAGTGAATAGTGCTCTTTGCGCACTCAGATTGGTTAACTCATAGGTGATTAGCAAAGCGTTATTCACCTTTTCACACAAAAAGTTATGTTTTGGCCCATTAGTTATTGAGGTTATGTGGTATATACTAATTAAAAACAATAATATTATTCATCTCAGTGTTGGTGAAAGTGGTGGATATTTGCCACTATTCACCTCCACGTCAGTGAATAATAATTTATTTATTATTATTATTATTATTATTATTATTATTAAATGACTGGCTTTTTCAGCGGTCAAGATGAATCAATTTTCCTGCTGTGATTGGCTACCCGCAAGGTCAAGATGGAGCCATCTTGACCGCTCAAGATAGCCTGTTCATCCCGCATTTTACTGTCTTTTAGTAGCGTCCTTTGCTCATATAATAAATCCTTTATTGACCAAGCTTGTTCGGTCAAGATGGCGGGATATTGGCCAAGTTCTTTTTTTCCGTGTCTATGGACCCTGACTTCGTCTTGGTCCATAAACGTGCAAAAAAAAGAACTTGGCCAATATAATGCCATCTTGACCTCATGCTTGGCCAATAACCCACATGAAAAACAATGTTATAGATAAAAGATATCAATCTTAGTAACAAACGTATATCAGTAAGTTTTATTTGGAAAACCATTTTAAAAATTAATAAAAATAATATGATCTAAAAAAGATGTTAATTTGAACTCTATAAAAGCTAAATGAAGCTGTAAGTAAATTATTTACATAAAAGTGTATGAAAACTAAAAACAAAAGTAATTCTTTAGATAAAAATGTAAATACAAATGGCCAGGTTCTATATTAGCCACCACACTTAAAAAAGGCTGACTCGACTGTTTCCGTTGGTGATAAAGTTCTTCAAGAGCCCCAACACTTAAGAAAAAGACTTACTCCCCTGTTTCCCTTGGCGACGAGGTTAATCATGAGCCGCGACACTTGGGAAGGACTGACTTTCCTGTTTCCCTTGGCGACGAGGTTCTTCATGAGCCGCGACACTCGGGAAAGACTGACTCCCCTGTTTCCCTTGGCGACGAGGTTCTTCATGAGCTGCGACACTTGGGAAAGACTGACTCCACTGTTTTTCTTGGCGACAAGGTTCTTCATGAGCTGCTATAATTGGGAAAGACTGACTCCCCTCTTTCCCTTGGTGACAAGGTTCTTCATGAGCCGCGACACTTGGGAAAGACTGACTCCCCTGTTTCCCTTGGCAACGAGGTTCTTCATGAGCCACGACACTTGGGAAAGACTGACTCCACTGTTTCCCTTGGCGACGAGGTTCTTCATGAGCCGCAACACTTGGGAAAGACTGACCCCACTGTTTTTCTTGGCGACGAGGTTCTTCTTGAGCTGCTATAATTGGGAAAGACTGACTCCCCTCTTTCCCTTGGTGACGAGGTTCTTCATGAGCCGCAACACTTGGGAAAGACTGACTCCACTGTTTCCATTGGTGACAAGGTTATTTATAAACTATGCCAAAAAATATTACTAGCATTGACAACTGGAATAATACCCGTCTTTTTTAGCTCCTAATAACTTAACTTGAATGGACCAATTTGGAACATTTTAAAGTATGTTCACTATCAACCTCAACCTGATCCCTTAAGTCAAACTGTCATGTTGAATGGCTACCAATGCGATGTCACTAACACAAAGAGTAATACTAACCCTAACTCTAACCCTAACCAGCAGGGCTAGTCAATTTAGCAAATGACAATGTTTGGGTTTTGGCATCAAGCTGAGTTGATAGTGGATTGCTTGAATGAATATTGACTGTTTTACATTTGGTCTTCAATTCATCTCCAGCCAAGCTCATATTAATGAAGTAAGCCAAAGTAAAAGTAGAAACCAAATGCAACTGGGAAATAGTTTAATTAATGCATAAATCTAATTCAAGGATATTATAGATTGGTTTCCAGTCAACTGAGTACTTATATATCAATCTGTTTCCCTTCTTTAGAACCACTCTCTCTTAATAACTGACAGATAGTGACTGTCCAAGCATGACTGCAAATAAATAAATAAATAAATACAAGACAGAGCATACAACCAACACCGAGGCTGGGTATCAAACCTGAGTGCTAAATAATAGCACTACACCACGTCCCTGCTACCCACAGGTTTTGTTCTTTCAATGCTGGATAACAGAACATGTTTCCATTACTGAAAGAAGTTAACCATAAGTCATCTATGTAGCATACTTCCCTTCTGCATGTTGTTTTTTGCAGGTTTCCTTCAGAGGTAATTTTCCCCCAAAAGAGGATGTTTCTGCCACAGTAAAGGGTAAGTTCTTACATAAAGATTATTATACTTCTACAGTCAACTAAATGATAAAAATACATTCCCTCCTAATAAGCCAGTTTGAATAATCAAAGTATAAAAAGTTAAATACTACACACCCTCAGCAATGAACATCACATCCCCCTCCCACTCACTGTATAGTAAAATCAAACCAATTTTTTTCATAGATAACCTTCAAAGGAAACAATAGAAAGAAAAAAATTGACGAAACATGCTACATATACTTATAGGAACAAAAATTATGAACAAATCTTTACTGCTACTGCGTCAAAAACAATGGATTTCAGGCAAAATCACAGCAACAACCAAACTAACAAAATTGAAATGATAAATCACAAAACTAGCCCACTAGAAAAGGTACTAGATGTTGACAAAAAGGTAGATGTTGTAGGTGAAAATGATTTCAACCCACCTTTATTGATAATTTCCTTTGGCTCCCAATACTTAATTATTCATAATCTCTAGCCTGACAAATTAAAAGCCCACTCAAAAAGGTACTGCAACTGTATTTCTACAGATGCCCCACAGCAAGATGAAGAGGTAGATGTAGCTCAACAACAAGTGCAACAACAAGGCCAAGAACACGTGCAACATGTGCAGCAACAAGTGCAGCAACAAGACCAGCAACAAGTGCAACAACAGGTGCAACAGCAAGACCAGCAACAAGTGCAACAACAGGTGCAACAGCAAGACCAGCAACAAGTGCAACAACAGGTGCAGCTACAAGACCAAGTGCAACAAGTGAAAAAACAGGTGCAGCTACAAGACCAAGTGCAACAAGTGAAACAACAGGTGCAGCTACAAGACCAAGTGCAACAAGTGAAACAACAGGTGCAGCTACAAGACCAGCAACAAGAGCAACAACAGGTGCAGCTACAAGACCAGCAACAAGAGCAACAACAGGTGCAGCTACAAGACCAGCAACAAGTGCAACAACAGGTGCAGCTACAAGACCAGCAACAAGTGCAAGAACAGGTGCAGCTACAAGACCAGCAACAAGTGCAACAACAGGTGCAGCTACAAGACCAGCAACAAGAGCAACAACAGGTGCAGCTACAAGACCAGCAACAAGTGCAACAACAGGTGCAGCTACAAGACCAGCAACAAGTGGAACAACAGGTGCAGCTACAAGACCAGCAACAAGTGAAACAACAGGTGCAGCTACAAGACCAGCAACAAGTGAAACAACAGGTGCAGCTACAAGACCAGCAACAAGAGCAACAACAGGTGCAGCTACAAGACCAGCAACAAGAGCAACAGGTGCAGCTACAAGACCAGCAACAAGTGCAACAACAGGTGCAGCTACAAGACCAGCAACAAGTGCAACAACAGGTGCAGCTACAAGACCAGCAACAAGTGCAACAACAGGTGCAGCTACAAGACCAGCAACAAGAGCAACAACAGGTGCAGCTACAAGACCAGCAACAAGTGCAACAACAGGTGCAGCTACAAGACCAGCAACAAGAGCAACAACAGGTGCAGCTACAAGACCAGCAACAAGTGAAACAACAGGTGCAGCTACAAGACCAGCAACAAGTGCAACAACAGGTGCAGCTACAAGACCAGCAACAAGTGCAACAACAGGTGCAGCTACAAGACCAGCAACAAGTGCAACAACAGGTGCAGCTACAAGACCAGCAACAAGTGCAACAACAGGTGCAGCTACAAGACCAGCAACAAGAGCAACAACAGGTGCAGCTACAAGACCAGCAACAAGTGCAACAACAGGTGCAGCTACAAGACCAGCAACAAGAGCAACAACAGGTGCAGCTACAAGACCAGCAACAAAGGCAACAACAGGTGCAGCTACAAGACCAGCAACAAGAGCAACAACAGGTGCAGCTACAAGACCAGCAACAAGTGCAACAACAGGTGCAGCTACAAGACCAGCAACAAGAGCAACAACAGGTGCAGCTACAAGACCAGCAACAAGTGCTACAGCAGGTGCAGCTACAAGACCAGCAACAAGTGCAACAACAGGTGCAGCTACAAGACCAGCAACAAGAGCAACAACAGGTGCAGCTACAAGACCAGCAACAAGTGCAACAACAGGTGCAGCTACAAGACCAGCAACAAGTGCAACAACAGGTGCAGCTACAAGACCAGCAACAAGAGCAACAACAGGTGCAGCTACAAGACCAGCAACAAGTGCAACAACAGGTGCAGCTACAAGACCAGCAACAAGTGAAACAACAGGTGCAGCTACAAGACCAGCAACAAGTGAAACAACAGGTGCAGCTACAAGACCAGCAACAAGTGAAACAACAGGTGCAGCTACAAGACCAGCAACAAGAGCAACAACAGGTGCAGCTACAAGACCAGCAACAAGTGCAACAACAGGTGCAGCTACAAGACCAGCAACAAGTGCAACAACAGGTGCAGCTACAAGACCAGCAACAAGTGCAACAGGTGCAGCTACAAGACCAAGTGCAACAAGAGCAACAACAGGTGCAGCTACAAGACCAGCAACAAGAGCAACAACAGGTGCAGCTACAAGACCAGCAACAAGTGCAACAACAGGTGCAGCTACAAGACCAGCAACAAGTGCTACAGCAGGTGCAACAACAAGTGCAAGGTAAGACATTGCCTTAGTAAAGTTGTGTTTTATATGTATAGACATTGCCTACCTGCAGAGTGCTACCTTTTTCCTTTGAAGCATTTTTGGTTGGCATTGCTATTTTGTCAAGACAATATATTCCAGAGCAAAACTGCAATCAAAACCAAGCTAAACAACCAGCACAGAAACTAAAGAATTAATATGGAGAATGAAAACACAAAGAAAAGGATAAAGCAACTTAAATTACTTTTTTTTAACAAAACAACAACAACAACAACACCAAAAAGAAACAGGCATGCTTTAAAGTAACAAAGAATGCCACGAGGAATCTGCCCTAGGTCCACTCTGAATTTATGTATCTAATGGCTTAAGATATATAGTTTAGTGTTTCAGTTAATTTGTTATCTAGCAGGTGTTCCCCTTAGCTAAATATTGTTGATACATTATCAAACATTCATCAACATCGTCAACAAAAAAGAATTTCTAAAAACTTTTCTTTAAACAGAAGAACCTCATCGTGAAGGAGAACAAAAGAGGAAAAGGAAGAAAAAAGACAAAAGGACGAACAGAGTCAGAAAGAAAGCAAAGAAAGACATGAATGCTGTAGAATTGTTAGGTAATAATTAGCAACTGTGACTTAATTCCAGGGCTGTGATAAATGTTTTGTACACACTGCACTGACCAGCACAAGAAATCAAATTCCCATTGACAGTATTCAGCTTAAACAGGTGGTCATGGTTTTTTACTGATCCAAAAAGTAAAAAGTAATACATTAACAAACGAAAGGTAAAGCAGGCAATTATTAATTAGTGGCTTTTGTCCTAACTATAGGTACTAATGACCAACACGCTACTGCGTTGGCGTATACTGCTTTCGTTATGCTTTAAGGACCCGTTCAAATGTTGAACTTCACGTGTGCCAAATCTAATGCAAATGAGAAGAATATTTGACTCGCTTATTTGCATTAGATTGCGCACATGTGAAGTTCACCATTTGAACCAGGCCTAAGAACTCTTTAATGTTCTGCTTCAGAGGTAGTGTTGTCACTGGATTGCATACGCAAGTAATAACCTGTGTATGACTTAACAGAATAAATGTACAATTTGGAACACATATTAATTGATTTGAGTTATTTGTTTTAAGTTGGAAAATGGCGGGTCTAATGCACATGTCATCGGCTTCCCCGTGGGATCGACCCCCAGGCTAGCCAAGGAGATATGTGGGAGAATACAAGGAGTTGGATGGGATTCTTTGACTGAGGGTAGGGGAAATTTTGACATTGTTTTACGATCAAGGATTAGGGAGGTGGGGGAATTCACACATTTGTAAAGGATGTCAGGGGGATTTTTGGCTGCAAGCCAGCTCACCCAAGAGACTTTTTCTCGCAAGATTCCCTTGAACCTGCACCCCCTTGGAAAATTCATCAAGTTTTGTTGACTGATTTCACAATCTCCCTGGTTAGCCCAGAGGTCGACCCCAAGGGGAAGCCAATGAAATGTGTATAAACTACAGTGGAACCATGTTAAAACAACCAACGCCGGGCTATGAAAATTTGGTCTTGTTAACAGGGTGGTCGGATTAACAAGGTTTACCAGTGAGAAAATGAGTGGGCTTTTGTAGTTCAGGCCACAATAAAGTGGTTCTATTAAAAGGGATGGTCGTATGGTGGGGTTCCACTGTACAGAGCACATTCCAAAGGTCAGAGTATAAGTTTGAACATTTTAAGTGTCTCCTAGCCCTTATGCATGTCATCGGCCTCCCCTTGGGGTCGAACCCTGGGCCAACAAGGAGATATGTGGGGGAATACAAAGAGATGGATGGGATTCTTTCCCCGAGGGTAGGGGAAATCTTGGCATTGTTTTACGATCAAAGATTAGGGGGTGGAGAAATTCACAAGTTTGTAAAGGATGTCAGGAGGATTTTCTGCTGAGAGACACCTCACCCAGGGGACTTTGTATTGCAAGATTCTCCGACCCCACGGGGAAATTCCTCAATTTTACAATCCCCCCGGTTAGCCCGGGAGTCGACCCCATGGGGAAGCCAATGACACGTGCACTAGTCGCTAAAAATATGTTATTTTCGATAGAGGAAAAAAGGTTTCGGCTTAGTTTATTTCTCTGTAGCACAGTGACCTGTACTCTGACCTGTGGAATGTGACCTGTATTCTATACCCATCAAATTGAAAATAATAGAACTATTAGAAGATGAAGAAAGGAAGTCAATCTTTCAGTTTGCTTCCTCCAATACACATCTCCCTGTACATAAGGCGACTGGTAGACAACAATGAACAAACAAGCGTAAATAGCTAGAAAAGCACCAAGGTGTAACAATTACCAAATTTAATCTTTAAGGTAACTTTTCGATAATCTTACCTCTACACAAGTTGCTTGTCAAAACGTAGTACGCGGACCTTTCCCGTGGATGCGGTCCAATAAAAAATAGGAGCGAATCCATTTAAAGAAGTGGAGGAAAACTATCAAATGACTACAATATCCCATAACGAATTTTCGCGCGATTTGGGACCAGCGGTCGGGAAACGAGCGACCCAACGAGTGACCCAAGGAAAGATGTTGCTGACCAAATGACACGTGGGCTCTAGGAACGAGACTAGCAAATATGGGACTTCCGGCTGAACTGCGCATGTTTGTGGTTCAGCTCGCGGGTCCTCTCGCGCGAGTCTCGCGAGAGTCTCGCAAGAGTTCGTTTCGTCAAGCCTGGGCAGTACGGAGCGAAGACTGGAGGAACGAGAATGGAGTCTGGAACGAGAAAGCTCGGTACCAGTTTCCTGTCGACAACTCGATGCAACAAGAGAGACCCGTGCACGAATACTACAACTCGAGTACGAGTCTGCGAGTCTGAACCTTTGGACCGAGCCCTTCAATCGAGCTCGAGTTGTGATAACCGAGCATGATAAAGATCGAGAACGAGTTGTGGTAGCATGATTGAAGACACCGGTAATCGAGCTCGAGTTGTATCCGTACTTGGTTTGCAACTCGTACTGGGATCCCTGTACTCGTGTACGGTTACTCAGAAAAGTAATATGATCCGAAATACCTTCCCTGTTGAATATTCAAAAACAAATTTTCGTTTTCCGCCTGTGATGAACTGTCAGACAACCAACTGACATGGATGGAGTTCGGCTAAAGTGTTGAGCTGCAGTTTCAATTCAATTGTTTTTTATTTCACTATGTTTTTTCCCGGACTAGACTGACTAAAAACGCATTGCTTGACTTACTTGTTTAGTAGTAGCGGAAGGTTTCAGAAAAATATAATTAAAAACATGATGTTTGACTTTAAAGCCGACAAAGCTTAAAATGAATTCAAATATTAATCATATATAGACTCTCTAATTTGAAAGGAATATTTGTTATTTCGTCATTTTAAGTTTTTTATCCACTTTGATACTGTCACGGAAAAATATTTCCCAGATAAACAATTTCAAAGCGGTTCTACCGGTATACTGTGTTCAAAAATTGGTTCAGACTTTAATGTCTTATACTGTGGGACATTTTAATGAATTCAAACGCCTTGTCACGGTAGTCAACTTTAATAACACCATTAGCTCTTGACATGTCTGTTATTCAAACATGTGGACTTCAACTCCGGATCAAGCTGGCATAAAATAACACAAACAATCCGCAGACAGTTGTTCAAACTTGCTAGCAAAGGAAACGCGAAATCAACCACTACACCGTAGCAATTGATTCAAGGCCGAAACGAGAAGATACTGACAACAACAAATATGGCAAATCTTTCAGATTGCACCACTTCCATGAAGTACAATTGTTCTGCGGATATTGCCAGAGAGAGCTGCTTCTTTCTGCCTGATCCGAAATTTGACAAAGTTCCAAGTCGATTAGTCACCAATTTGGTCACAGGTGTTCTGAATGCTGTGTTATCACCGTGTGGCATTGTGGCAAATTCACTCGTCATTTTAGTGATTATTAGGAAAGTTTCTCTTCGATCTCCTTTAAATTTATTGCTTGGATGCCTTGCAGTTTCGGACCTTCTCGTCGGCTTGTTTGTCCAGCCAAGTTACGTTGCCTTTAGACTCGTTGAAAACCAGGACACCTTTTTCCCATGCGCATTGCGACCGTTGTACACCACCGGTTTCTTTGTTTGTTATGGTGTGTCGCTTGTCACTTTATGCACCATTAGCTGCGAGAGATACATCGCCTTGTTTTATCCTTTACGGTACTGTATGGGTCCGCAAATGCCTTTAGACTCGTTGAGAACCAGGACACGTTTGTTCCGTGCCCATTGCGATTGTTTTACTCCAACGGTTTATTTGTTTGTTATGGTGTGTCGCTTGTCACTTTATGCGCCATAAGCTGCGAGAGATACATCGCCTTGTTTTGTCCTTTACGGTACTATCACGTTATTCGCTATTCGAGAGTTCTTAAACTGGTGATCTCTATCTGGATCATGAACATTTTATTAACAGGTCTTCAGTGGGTTCATAACAAAGTAGCGAGAGGAATCCATCTTGCTTCATGGTTAGTTCTGTTGCTGACTGCTGTTGTAGGCCAGTTGAGAATACTTCCCCTGATCCACCGCCACCAGAAACAGATCAAGCGCCTTGAATGTCATCAGAAAATTGGAGCAGGTCAGATGCAGATCAAATTCACGGCAAATATCGTATGTATAGTAACAGTTTACCTGGCATTCAATCTGCCAGTTCTTCTTATCACT
>JAEMWC010000987.1:102500-162500 GCA_016490735.1 Pachyseris speciosa | reverse complement strand
GAAAAAAGCTAAACGACTGGCTTTGGCCAGCAAAAAACGCAGTATTTTTCGCCGTATTTTTCATTTTAAACTTTCTCTTCGGTCATGATTGGTGTTGGGTTCCAGGATAATTAATTTGTCAGAGATGAATCCGTCGTAGTCGCCATTTTCCACTTTTTGAAGGATGTAAATATAAACAGAACTCATTTTCGGCTCATTTTCAGCCGTGAAGGTCTGGGTATAAATGAATACAGAGCATGCGCAACAATCGTTCACAGCTTCAGCAAGCCGCGGACAACGTTTGAGTGCATTTACACGAACACTTTCACGTCCAAGGTAAGCCGCGGCTAGGATAAGCGGCTAGGCTTTACGGAAAGCTCCAACTTCTTTTGGATCCTGTCAAAGAAAAAAAGAGATGTTTCTCTTGAGAATAAAACGAAAAAATACCCAGAGACTCCTCCACAATGATGCATGTCCATTAGTTTGAAGTGAAAATTCAAATGAGAAGTTCTTGCGTTCTCTCTCGGATTAAGCCCGCGTAATCCAAATCTAATGCGTGCTCTGCGAATAAAGTTAAGGAGAATTTCAAACAGTCATGAGATTTGACGTTTACTTTGCAGGCCGCAGTTAACATTTAAGGGCCCATTATCACCCTTGATCCAACGCGGTCGTTTGTTTTTGTTTTGAAATCGCGCCATTGTTAAATGATGCCTCTGATTGACTTTAAACGAGCCAAAATTTACATACATACAAAATGTTCCCAAAATAATACAAGGAAAATGAAGAAGAATAAACAAAGCACATATTTACGGCCAAAAGTCTGGAGATTTGTCCACGATGCGACAAAACAAGAGCGATAAACAAGAACTTCGAAGTCTGAGTAATTTCGTGTTACATGAAATTCCAGAATTAACGGTCGCGGCGCGCGATGCATCAAGGGTGATAATGGGCCTTTAAAAATCGAGTTTGGAGTTCAAATGCATGAGTAGAAGTTAGCAAACACACCAACAACTACAAATTGGTATTTTTTCTGAGGAACTTTAAGGGCATCACTTTTGATGCCGGGAATAGTGGCATTGCCTTTTGGCATTCAAATAAATATTTATGCTCTTAAGTAAGTTTGATCGTCCAAGAAACCAGAAGCAACTTTACTTTACCATTTTGTTTTTGACAAGTTCTCAGGTTTAATTAGTAGCGCATGGGCGAAAAAAGCGGTAGATGTTTATACTCCCACCTAAAAATTCGTTGTTGAGGGGACGTTTTTGCTTATCTTGTCTGTCTTTCATGAAATATTTGCTACATTCAAATCATAACTAAGTAAAATTTTCAAAATCGTTTTTTAACGGTGCTGTCTTTAATATAAGCATAGCTCTTTGGTTCTGGCTTTTCTTGAGACTATTCGTAGTGTTAAATGCAATTAGCACCATGTGATGATTCACACGGGCTTGAAAATCTGGTTAAAAATTGTACCTCCATGTAAGTTTCATTTTACATCCGCTTGATTTATGATCTGCGTTAAGTCTCATGTTTAAAAAGCAGACGAATCAAAAAAGGCTTGTGCATAAAAGTGACCCGCTCTGACAGCATAATCCCAGATGTATGTATTTAATGAATTTAGTATACTTCACACACGTACAAATAAGCATTTTAGTTTTGGTCCAGTTTAATGTTCATCTAAGCAGCCGACAAAGACACAGAGCGATTATACAAAAAGTAATTAGGCATTCGATAGCGGCCTTTACAACAATCGCTTTAAGAAACGGTTAGTTCTGGTCATTGTGCGGTTATATGGCGCCCGACTTAACTGCAGTTAGTGCCAGAAAATACCAGAGTCGTTGCTTGGTGCTTTCAGTAAGAACCATCGGCTCAGGCCTTCAGTAAAGACGTACTGAAACGAAGCCATCCGACTCATCAATTAGCGACGTTGGGTCTTGTGTCTGCTAACATTGCGCCGCGATCATTGCAAACGTCCCTCATCGTCTTCATCCATATACTGAGATTCACAACTCCAACCTTCCTTTTCGAATTTCCTTGCAGCATCTAGGACACCCAGCTAAGTGCCCTCCCAACGTATGCCAACCATATTCCACAGCCGGAAAGTTTGTATCACACGAGAAATAAACCAACCGTGATTAAAAATCAGACTGTACAGCACGATTCTGATGATCACGATGATAATAATATAGATGATGACCATGATGATGATGATGCTGATGATAATATTGATAATGATAATGATGATGACGATGATGATTATTATAATGATGATGAAAATCGTACAAACGAACAAATTGTCTTAATTTTCTACAAGGTCCTCCGTAGAAGCAACGCTTCTAAAGCTTACTAAAACGATATCATTACTTCGCAGTTTTAAGGAAGTCAAATATGCCTCTTCTCTGTCTGTGCTTGGCCACAGCTTTACGATTGCTTCGCGGATTGCTTTTACTCTCCAAATGCAAATCAGCGCATTGAGAGAAGAGTTAAAAAAGGTTACTGTTTCTGCCCAGCTGTAAAAGTTGTATGTGTCGATGTTGATGTGCATTATCTGGTGAACTGCAGTGATAAGAAGAACTGGCAGATTGAATGCCAGGTAAACTGCTACTCTACATGCGACATTTGCCGCGAAATTGATCTGCACCAGCCCCGCTCCACTTCTCCTGTGAAATGAGTGACATCCAAGGCGCTTGATCTGTTTCTGATGGCGGCGGATCAGGGGAAGTATTTTCAACTGGCTCACAACAGCAGTCAACCAGCAAAAGAGCTACCCATGAAGCAAGATGGATTCCTCTCGCTGCTTTATTATGAGCCCACTGTAGACCTGTTAACAAGATGTTCACGATCCAGATAAAGATCACCAGTTTAAGAACTCTTGAATAGCGAATAACTTGACAGTACTGTACGGGTCCGCAAATGATCCCAGAACCGCAAATGATCCCACAGGCGCCCCAAGCTCATGCTGAGTACCGCGATTTGAACGATTTATGTGCCTCCTGTGGTTCCACTCTTAAGAGAAAGGACAAGGTGATACAGTCCATCGTGACAGCCCTTCCAAGTGAAGCCCAAAATTCCACGGAAAAATATCCCACGGCAACAATTCCGACGCAGAATCCAAGGGAAAAGGTTTGTGGAAACACAGGAAGCACATAAATCGCTCAAATCGCGATAGATCGGTAAGATAGCAAGCAACACACCTTGGATGTAAGGTAAGGCTTTTTTATTGAGAAGTTTTTCGTATATCTATCAACTAGAACTGATTGCCGGGATTCCCATACAAATCCTTATAATTTGCAGCCATCTTGTTTGTATTGCGTGATACGGTACTCAGCATGAGCTTAGGGTACCTGTGATGATCCCGGACCGCAAATGATCCCCAAAATGGACCGCAAATGATCCCCACATTGGACCGCAAATGATCCCGATCAAAAAATAAGGAATGACATGGATTGTTATAAAAATTACACACAAAAAAACATTTTTTCCGTTTTTAGTGGAAAATATGTGATATTGCGTGACGTTTTGTCTGTTTGTTGATTTCAGGACACCGGTTGCATAGTACAGGAATTGTTGATATAAAGACGCATGTTGTGATCGTGAACTGCGAGTTTCGCTTCATGTCTTCTGTTTAGGTGTGTTGAACATCCCAGCATGTTCGAGAACATGCTTAATCGGATTTCATTTCTCTCGGGTATATGATCAACGCTTTGGTGCACGTGCCGGATTTCGGTGAAAATCGAGCATCTAAATCAATTGTACAACAAAGATATACGGAGAGTTAAAATACACACAAGCCCGTAAAAAGAACTGAAAATTCCGCAGTTGATCTCATTACGGCGTTTGAAATAAAAGTCTTTTGTTCACTGAGCACCCTCATTTTCAAAAAAATGTAACAAAAATACTAGAAATGTTTCTTCCTCACATTCATGGGTGATCAGCCGACTGGCCTGAGACAGGCGAGAAAAGCGGTGATGTAGTTGAAATCGGAGCAGGGGTCAAAGATCGTCTGAAACTTGTCACCGCCTTGTGAGCATTAGCTGTTCCTCCCACGGGCTCGAAAAATGGCTAAACTGCCTTGTTGTAGCTTCATTGGTATCATTTGTGAGCGTTCTTGGAGTTACTAAAGATAAGAACAAACATGAAGATCTCAAAAGATGGAAGGAAAAACGAGACAGGTTTGGATCTTGGTGTGATAAGGCGAGAAACGCGGTGATGTAGTTGAAATCGGAGCAGGGGTCAAAGAGCAGGGGTCAAAGATCGTCTGAAACTTGTCACCGCCGTGTGAGCATTAGCTGTTCCGTTGATAAACCAAATTTTCGTGTTTCACTCCCCCACCGACGCAGCACCACAGTTTCTTTAGAAACTAATCCCCTTTATTCGTTTGATAACAAATTCGATTGACTGCTTCACATCAGTTGCACAAATTGGCCGTTTTTATGCTAGAGACATTAAAGTCGTCCAGACGCATTTAACGTCTAAGACGTTAAAGTCGTCTGGTATAAAAACGTGACGCATAAAAGTAGAGGACCTAACAGAAAAAAAAAACAACAACAACAACAACATTTTTCCAAAAAGGACTGGGTTCTATTCTCGGAGGACAATAGGTGCGAGTAAACTCGGCGCCAAACGCGTGAATGCACCAACAAATAAACATGGCGGAATTGCAGCTTCAGAAGTCTAATTCTCGGCGTCGTCAAGAAAGACAAGAAATGGAGATGCAAATGTTTTTGACAAAGAAAAACAGTCGAGGAAGCGGCATTTTCAGGCGATGGACGAGGGAATGGATATGGCCGAAGCACTTTGCTTGTGAGCCGTGGCGACCAAGAAGAGCAAGGAAGGAACGAAGTGCTGATTAACAAGACAAGACAAAGACAAGACAAGACAAGACAAGACAAGACAAGACAAGACAGGACAAGACAAGACAAGACAAGACAAGAGAAGACAAGACAAGACAAGACAAGACAAAGACAAGACAAGACAAGACAAGACAAGACAAGACAAGACAAGACAAAGACAAGACAAGACAAGACAAGACAAGACAAGACAGGACAAGACAAGACAAGACAAGACAAGACAAGACAAAGACAAAGACAAGACAAGACAAGACAAGACAAAGACAAGACAAGACAAGACAAGACAAAGACAAGACAAGACAAGACAAGACAAGACAAGACAAGACAAGACAAGACAAGACAAAGACAAGACAAGACAAGACAAGACAAGACAGGACAAAGACAAGACAAGACAAGACAAGACAAAGACAAGACAAGACAAGAGAAAGACAAGACAAGACAAGACAAAGACAAAACAAGACAAGACAAAGACAAGACAAGACAAGACAAGACAAGACAAGACAAAGACAAGACAAGACAACACAAGACAAGACAAAGACAAGACAAGACAAGACAAGACAAAGACAAGACAAGACAAGACAAGACAAAGACAAGACAAGACAAGACAAGACAAGACAAGACAAGACAAAGACAAGACAAGACAAGACAAGACATTTATTCCATAATATTGACTGTACAATTTCTTGGCACGCAGTTAGCCGAAAACGCTAGTCGTGGCGTGCCAAATTAATTCTATTACATATCAGTTATTACAGATAATAAAAAAAGCAAAGAGAAAGGGGAGAAAAATATATGTAAGTCAAAGGAATTCAGGGCAAAATGCGTCCCAGTTAGGTCGTCCCGTTTTTATACTAAACGCATTTAACGTCTGAGACGTTAAAGTCGTCTGATAAGTGCGTCTAAACGACGCACTTAAATGAAGACGTTAAAGTCGTCAGACGTTAAATGCTTCTGTCTTATTTACGGATTTTATACTAGACGTTATTAAAGTCGTCTCGAGACGACTTAAACGTCTCAGACGACTAGCATAAAAACGGCCATTGTGTCTAATTCTGTGACCACGTTTACCTTTTTAAAATAAATAATGATGGTCGTGAGCCATGATTTAAGGTTTTTATAAAAATAATCGCATTTCATGCCAATTCCCTATCCATACCATTTCACCATCCATGCCATTCCTTATTCTTTGCTCGGGATCATTTGCGGTCCAACATGGTGCAATACGGGGATCATTTGCGGTCCGGCATCATTTGCGGTCCTGGGGTCATTTGCGGACCCGTACAGTACCGTAAAGGATAAAACAAGGCGATGTATCTCTCGCAGCTAATGGTGCATAAAGTGACAAGCGACACACCATAACAAACAGAGAAACCGGTGGTGTGTAACGGTCGCAATGCGCATGGAAAAAACGTGTCCTGGTTTTCAACGAGTCTAAAGGCAACGTAAATTGGCTGGACGAACAAGCCGACGAGAAGGTCCGAAACTGCAAGGTATCCAAGCAATAAATTTAAAGGAGATCGAAGAGAAACTTTCCTAATAATCACTAAAATGACGAGTGAATTTGCCACAATAGCACAAGGTAATAAAACAGCGTTTAGAACGCCTGTGAGCAAATTGGTGACATATCGTCTTGTTACTTTGTCAAATTTCGGATCAGGCAGAAAGAAACAGAGCTCTTTGCTAAGAGAATTCGAAGTGTTAGAATCAATGGAAGCCAAAGAAAACGTGAGGTTATTCATGCTTTCATAGCTAGCGTCTGTCTTTGTAGTGCTTCTTGGTGATTAGAAAACAGAAATGTAGTTTAAATGACAGTTTTTGAGACACCCGGCGAAATGTGGAATCTGTTGGAAAAGAAACACTTCACGCAGAGAGGAAATTCGGAAGTGTTCGTATTAACAAGGCTAGATTGTCTATGTCTTGGTGAATGTTTTCTTTGATAGTTCTTTCGTGAAACTGGATCTAATTCAGAGAAGACCTTCTTTCACAAATTACATGTATAAATTATCACGAGCATTAATTCGATTGTGTAATGTTGTTCAAGAGCTACTGGTTATATAGGAATTATCATGAAAATGGTCACTCGGCAGGACACGCTACACCACACTAAACCATAGACTAGAACATGCAAAAACAAACGTCTTAGAGGAACTGAAGTCAGACTGAAGGGAAGAAACAGCACCAAAATTAGCTAAGAGAATGAGACACAATGTATTTTCTCAGGCTTCTACGTAGCTCACTTTGGTGGAGACAACATTTAATGTGTTTTCGCAGGATTTTGTACTGCTTCTATTAGAAACTTAAAGTTACGCTTTCTGACACTATGAAATGCGCTTTGATACGGCACGTGCAATTTGACGGAAATCATGAGAATGGCAAAATGTCATAAAAAATTTATACTCGAGGGCTTAATCAGGTTTAATCTATTGCGCTGGAAATCAATCAGAACGATCAGCATACAAAACCCTGCTTAACAAGCAGAACTTCGGTAATAATAGTTACCGCTCAATCGACTGCATCAACAGAAGGGGAAAAAACTTGCAACTCTGACCTTGCGCGCTGCGCCCGCGTTTCAGATCAGTCTGTTTCCGGTAATAAACGAACGGTAAAAAAAACACTTTACAATATAACCTCACATGCAAAGACTGGCTACAATGATTTGGAAATAAGCTACATTCCCTCACCTCAGATTTTTGAGCTACCGTCCAGAGAACAATACTGTAGAAAGTTAGCAGTCCCATAGAATGAATACATGTAAAGACAAAAGAAAAATGACTGAGTAACGGTAACTCCTCCTTGCTATGGTTGTTAAGAATCACGAAAACACTTAAGGAGAGAAATTTCCTCCCTGAATTAATAGCCAGAAAACGATGATATTTATCGATTAAAAAAATGAAAAATGAAGAGACATAACTCAGTTACCAGAACTCAGTGGACCTTCCACCGTCGCAGCTGCGCTAGTTACCCAATGTATTTATACCGCCGTTGAAATAGCCTCCCACGCAGTCGTTTTTAGGGGAGTAGGTGAAATACGACTCCCCTAAAAACGACTGCGTGGGAGGCTACCGTTGAAAGCGATTGCCGATTGACTTCGCCAACTGACAGCACATGCTATTCAGTAACTTGAGACTCTTGAAAGTTGCGTTACGAGCCCGTGATAAGACAGTTTGTTTTTCATTAACTCTCACGCAGATAAAAGTGCGCCCTCTGTACTCTCAGCCAGCATGAAAATTGAAGTAAGACAAACTGCCAGAAACGACGTGTTTTGATTCCTGTCAGCCAGTAAGACGGATTACGGACACAAATTTTAGCAAGATTTTGTTAAAATAACACTGCCAGCAAGATTTTTATTTCAGCAAACATTTTGCAAGCCAGCCGAAAATCGGCCTGCAGAGCGATGGTACGTGGTGTCTTTAATCAAATTGTCATGTAGTGTTCTGATAGGTAGAGCAATTCTACTCGGCCATATCAAACCTCTAAGTGATAATTACATTACGTGAAACACCACGTACCTACCCTACAGAGCGGTTATTTTGCAGATCGGCTCCATCGAGCACTCCTGCTTAACCAATTAACGACTTGTAAATAGGATGAAATTTCTAACTACAAGTGATTGACTTGTATACATAGGTCGAGTCAGCTGCAGAACGACTCACAGTTATGAAGAGAAGTTAAGATGGATTACATATTTTACATATTCTGGTATCTCAGTCCTGAGTAGCTGTTCTTTCAATTCCACTGCGGTCTGGAACGAGGCTCAACCAGGTTTTTGACCATCAACTGTAAAATTCATTAATAATTCATAAGACTAACGACCACTCTACGGGTAGTATTTGAGTCACATGTAAACCTCTCTAAACCCCAATAAAAATTATTAACTTTCATAAGGGTGTCCTGCTCCGCTAATTAGTATGCATTAACTTTGATACAGATCTCTACTGATTAACATTACAAACACGACAAACACAATCTATTGTTTCATTTCACAAGTAACATAAAATATTCGCGTCCGACCTTTATGCGGCTCGCCGTTTTAAATGCCCATAAAGGTCTCCCGCTCATATTTTATGTATTACTTAAAGTTTCTTTGAAGGAGGTCATGTAAGCAGACCAAACAAACAAACACAGAAACAAAAAACACAGAAGGGTGCTCATGTTACCGACCACATTGCATACTCCTAAATTTCCATACAAAAAGCTTTACGTTCATTTGCAGGATGCCACTAGTGATGTCTTGGATGATACAGTGGTGGATACCGCAGAGGTGGCGCTTTTCTTGCCAGTTTAATTAATAGTGGTATAAACAGCCCAGTTTCCGGTCTATGAATATTGCGTGACTCGATTGAAAGCGTGATTTGAGAACTGAACAGTTTGTTTATTATTTGTTCCAGTTATCAGTTAATCGTTTTGACAGCTCTCAGCCTATGAATAGTTCTTTTAGTAATTTCGTTTAAGGTTCTAGGCGTGTATTTTCAGTAGTGATTAGCGCCGGTCTCACGTACATCAGTTTTATACGCTCGTTTGATTGTTCATTTCAAGCTAGAGAGACTCACTCTTCAGGTACAAATTCGTTTTCTTTAGTTTGATCTTATATTTAAACCTTTTTATTTCTTTGTTGTTACATTGTATTTTTATGCTAGATTTTACGGCGTAATCTCTAAGGCAGTTATTATAGCATTGTTTTCAAACCCCTTTTGTTTTAGAATCTTGTCTCAATAAACATTATTGGCAGAACTCTCTCGTGGCTTGTTCGCTTGATTCCTTCTGTACCAAAATTTCTGAAGAAGAGAAATCCACATCCTTAGACGAGGTCTACAGGCATCGAAGGGGATTTATTTGGTTTTCGGTAATTAGGAGCAAGCGATTCCATGAATCATGAGTGACGGAGAAGACGACATTGAAACCACACATGCCACTGCAGAAGAAAGTACTTCAGTGGGAACAGTGGACCGTGCGACCATGTTAAAGGCCCAGCGTAAAACACTTCGAGGAAGAATCACTCGTACGATAAAAAGGGTCAAGAAATTCATCAACGATCGAGATCAGACCAAGAGACGCTTGGAGAAAGAAATTCAAGGACTCCGGAAAGATTTTAATCTGACCTGCGAGATACATGCAGAACTTTATAACTTTGCAGAATCGAACCAAGTCCCTCGGTTAGACGAGTGGGAAAACGAGCTCATGAATGATGTTTTCGGCATCGAAGAAGAAGTCGAGACTTATTTCAAGTCATTGCAAGGTCTGCATGGAGCCCCACCGAGTCAAGAACAAGCACCTCTTATCGAAGAAGAGATCAATAGCGTGCAAGCCGTGCCTACAGGATATCATGATGGACAACAAGCGATTGTTCAGGAACAAGGGCCTCCTTCAACAACCCACCAAGATAATCACATGGAAGAGAATGAAACACCACCGCCTGCAAGCGATACCAGTTCTGGAAACAACACATCTGTTGAAAATGGGAGCATTTTCGCGCCAACTGGATCGTCTACTTCCGACCCAAGTGCCTCGTTGCAAAATTCCGTAGAACAGGCGATACAACAGGAGTGCACAGAAACCATTCATTGTTCACCTCAACATCATGTCACGCTAACTAATGAAACACGAGCCGAAATTGGATCACGAAATGTCGACCGCCCGTTTGATGCGTGGATAGATGATCTTGTGGAGTTTGAAGAAACTCGTCTACCATCTTCCGTATGTGGAATGTCCATCGCAGATGCTTTGTACAAGCTTGAAGCAAGCAAAGACATTCCGATCATAAAGCTTTCCTCCTTTAATGGAAGTCCATTGCGTTACGTGGAATTTGTCGAACAATTTAAAGTACACATTCATGACAAACCGCACTTGACAGACGACACGTCACAGGCGACGCTGAGCGCACGATATCCGGTCTCGGATCACAAGGGATCATGTACGCTACTGCAATAAAAACAATTAAGGAACATTTCGGCCAACCAAGCGTCATTGCGAGAGCATTCATTAGCAAGCTTACGGAAAGGAGAAAAATTCATTCAAATGACAGACAAGCGCTTCGTGAGTTTTCCCTTGACATGATTAATTGCCTTGCAACACTTCGTCAGATAAACTACTTCGCCGATGTCAACGCCAATGATAATCTCCGCAAGATAGTAGGATGCTTGCCAGATCACCTCATTGAGAAGTGGAAGAATATGGCGACCGAAATCAGGGAAAGGGGAGAAATTCCACAAATAGAGCACATCAGCAACTTCGTCCGAAAGCGCGTCAAAGCTGAATTTGACCCCGATTTTGGTGACCTTTGTCGTCGATGTAGCGAAAGTTGAGCAAGCGGCGGTGCCAAAGGAAGAGGAATCCATTCCAATCAGAAGACTCCAAGAAGAACATTAAAGTGCTTCATCTGTCAGCAAGAGCACAGAGTTCACGAATGCCCAACCATGGCTATTTGTTCACCGGAAGAGAGAATACAGCACGCCATGGATCAGAGACTCTGCTTCTCGTGTTTATGTAGAGGTCATCCCACAAGGGAATGCAGATCGAGAAACAAATGCGGCAAGAATGGCTGTACTCGTGCACATCACCCACTTCTCCATACAGATCCTTCAACTAACAGTAGATTGGCATCAATCCTCGACAAAGGTTGCATAATGCCGGTGGTTCGGGTCCAGTTTAAGGCAGCCAATGGAAGAGTCCGGGAAGGTAACGTTTTTGTCGATAGCGGAGCAGGCACCACAGTCATCAGAAAGGACTTCGCTAACGCCCTTGGCCTTCAAGGAAGATCAGAACGACTTGACTTGGCTGTTGTCGGAGGTGAAAGAATACAACAAGATAAAAGCAGGAGAGTGAAATTTGGGATATCTCCGCTAGACAAAGAAGAAGAATTCATTATTGAGGCTCATGAGATTGTCAACACAGTGCTGAGCGTTCCTGCCCTTGACAGAAAATGGCTCAATTCGTTTTCGCACCTTCGCGATGTTGAATTCCCGCATAAAGCAGGACCAATTGATTTAATCCTGGGTGTCCAGTACAGCCACCTTCACGCAGAGGAAGAGGTCCGTCAAGGTTTGCCATTCGAACCAGTAGGAAAGCGTACCCGCTTAGGCTGGCACGTGATTGGAGCGGACAACACAAAGGTACCACCACAGATATGTTCAATCAGCCTCGTCCAAAGGATCAACATGGAGCGGTTTTATGAGTTTGAAACACTTGGAGTACAAGGACGTGACTGTTCCTGTCCAAAGGTAGCCTTGTCGGCAGACGATCGAAAGGCAATGGAGTTATTTGAAGCCTCCTGCACCAGAGTGGGCAATCGGTACGTCATAGGTCTTCCATGGAAAAATGAGCCTTCCTTACTGCCAAACAATTATCCTCTTGCAAAGCGACGCCTTGAATCCTTGGAACGAAGCCTATCCAAGGACCATGCAAAAGCCCAGATGTACAACCGTGCCATAGAAGAGTATGTAGCCAATGGCTGGGCCAGCCCACTAACAAAGAAGAGGAAAAACAAGACATCAAGCCAGTCTATTACCTTCCACATCATGGTGTCTACCGTCCCGACAAACCAAGCACCCCCTCCGAGTGGTCTTCGACCCCGCCTGTCAGTACCAGGGAGTTTCCCTCAACTCATTTCTCTACAAGGGACCTTGTCTGATAGGCAATCTGTTAGGCGTCCTGCTGCGTTTTCGCGAAGATCACATTGGGTTTGCTGGGGACATCTCCAAAATGTATTTGCAGATCCTTTTACCTAAGAGGGACACTCATGTTCACCGATTTCTCTGGCGAAATCTCCAGACACAGTCTCTGCCCACAACTTATGTCCTTTCCAGAGTAACCTTTGGTGATAAACCGTCGCCTGACATGGCCAGTTATGTCATGTTGCGAATTGCCACAGAACACGAGGAGGAGTACCCCGATGCATCAGCAATTTTGCGCCGAGATCGCTACATGGATGATCTCATTCACTCCTGTTCGGCCCCCGAGGAAGCAGTAAGCCGCATGAAAGCCCTTGATCAAGTTCTCGCAAAGAGGAGTTTCAAAATAAAGGAATGGTACTGCTCATCTAACATCGCAACAAAAGAAGTCGAAAGCGAAAACGGTACCAAGACAGCAGCGGCTGAAGACAAAGGTGAGAATGCTGAATCCATTCAACAACAGGCCTCATCAGTGACGGAAGTCAATTTGGATGGAGAGAGAGGACAGATAAAGACTCTTGGAGTCGGCTGGAACCCGTCAACAGATACCTTGAATTTTGCTGTGAAGGATCTTCACCTAAGTGGCCAATTCACAAAGCGAACAGTGCTATCGAAGATATCGCAGATTTATGATCCCCTTGGATTGGCGTCAGCCGTCACAATTAAAGCAAGAGTTGCCCTACAAGAAATCTGGAAAATGAAGAAGTTTGACTGGGATGATCCTTTGCCAGAAGACATGAAGTGTCAGTGGATCAAGATCTTAGCAGACATCGAGAAGTTAAAGTCCGTGAAATTCCCAAGATGTATCAAGCCGTGCGTCACAACAGGCCCCTCTCAGCTGCATGTCTTTGCAGATGCCAGTATTGATGCTTATGGAGCGGTTGCATACATGTTATGGCCTATCAAATCCAGAATAATTTCAGCGAAAGCAAGAGTAGCCCCGCTTCGTCAAAGCACTATTCCGCGCCTTGAGCTGATGGCAGCTCTCATGGCTTCAAGGCTTGCTAAAACCATTTACGAAGAATTCAAAGTGAAGCCCGAAACTGTACGACTCTGGTCTGATTCCAAGATAGTGCTCCATTGGCTTCGTTCTGACTCGACATGTATGAAAGCCTTCGTGGGTGTCCGTGTAGCGGAAATACAATCCACCTGGGAACCACAGAATTGGAGATATGTCCCAACCGATCAGAACCCAGCCGATGACCTCAGTAGGGGATTGCCTACCGTAGATCTCAAAGGAAGATGGATGAAAGGTCCTCCGTTCTTAAAGGAACCTGAAGAAGAATGGCCCGTAGAACCAGTCCAAGTATCCAATGAAGAGGACCCAGAAATGAAGAAAACACACCCCAAACAAGTGGGAGCAGTGGCACTGAGAAATGATCTACTCAACCCAGCCAAGTTTTCTAATTGGCCAAGACTACTCAGAATTACAGCCTATTGTATGCGATTCCTGTCAAACACAAGGAACAAGGCGGGAAACAGGGAATCCAACCCTCATCCACGTGACGGACCTCTAGTACCGGGTGAAATAGAAGAGGCCGAACGTTATTGGATTATGGCAGCTCAAAGAGAGATGGGAGACTGGAAGACTCGTTTCAGTGACTTAAGACCGTTCATTGAAGAAGGCGTGGTCAGAGTCGGAGGAAGACTGCGAAATGCACCACTCACTTATGACGAGATACATCCGATACTGCTGCCAGCAAGCCACCCAATTTCCAAATTGATCATGCGGAAAGTCCACACTAAAGTCGCTCATGGGGGACCTGAAAGAACCCTGTCAGAAAGTCGTCGGAAGTTCTGGATAACTCGAGGACGAAACTTAGCCAAGAGCATCATTAAAGATTGCATCATATGCAGAAAGCTTCGCCAGCCACCACACACTACACTCATGGCCGATTTACCTGCAGAGAGATTAAAGCCATTTTCTCCTCCATTTACCGTGACCGGTGTCGATCTTTTCAGTCCCTTCAATTTAAAGATCGGACGAAACAGAACAAAGAAGGCCTGGGGAGCTCTGTTTACCTGTGCAACCGTCCGTGCCATCCACCTCGAAATCGTGGAAGATCTCTCCACACCATCGTTTATGCACGCTCTCCGGCGTTTTGCAGCACATGGATGGCCCTCACAATTATTTCCGACAACGGCAAGTCTTTCGTTGGAACAGAAAAGGAGCTGAGAAAGCTAGTCGAAGAAGGCAGAAAACAGATCGATGAATTTGCAGTCCTCCACAGAATCCATTGGATTTTCACTACACCACTCAGTCCACACCAGGGTGGAATTTACGAGAGCCTAATCAAGCAAATGAAGAAGGCACTGAAAGCAACTGTCGGTGCTCAGTTGCTCTCCTGAACGAGATGTCTACTGTCTTTGCTGACGTGGAATGCCTCCTCAATAGTAGACCGCTTGGATATCCCTCAAATGATCCTAACGATCCACAACCACTGACCCCAAATCACTTCATCCTTGGTCGCGCAACAGCAGCAATTCCTCAAGGTCCGTATCAGGAAACGAGAAACATGCGGAAGCGTTTCGAATTCGTACAAATGCTAGTTAATCATTTCTGGAAGCGTTTTGTACGCGAGTATTTCCCCACGTTGATCAAAAGAGCAAAATGGCGACTCAAGGGAAGACAGCTTCAAGCGGGAGACGTTGTCCTGTTGGTTGACTACAGTACCCCAAGGAGAAAATGGGATCTCGGGAAGATCATTGAGGTGTTTCCAGGATCAGATGGCATTGTCAGGAATGTCAAAGTGAAGACCGCCAAAGGCGAATACAAGAGATCCGTGCAGAAGTGCTGTCCCCTTGTTGAAACAGACAGTTCTACTTAAGCCTGGCCCGGAGGGTTTGGTATAAACAGCCCAGTTTCCGGTCTATGAATATTGCGTGACTCGATTGAAAGCGTGATTTGAGAACTGAACAGTTTGTTTGTTATTTGTTCCAGTTATCAGTTAATCGTTTTGACAGCTCTCAGCCTATGAATAGTTCTTTTAGTAATTTCGTTTAAGGTTAGAATTTCTAGGCGTGTATTTTCAGTAGTGATTAGCGCCGGTCTCACGTACATCAGTTTTATACGCTCGTTTGATTGTTCATTTCAAGCTAGAGAGACTCACTCTTCAGGTACAAATTCGTTTTCTTTAGTTTGATCTTATATTTAAACCTTTTTATTTCTTTGTTGTTACATTGTATTTTTATGCTAGATTTTACGGCGTAATCTCTAAGGCAGTTATTATAGCATTGTTTTCAAACCCCTTTTGTTTTAGAATCTTGTTTCAATAAACATTATTGGCAGAACTCTCTCGTGGCTTGTTCGCTTGATTCCTTCTGTACCAAATAGGAAGATTGCAGATGCTGATTTATGACAACCGATAACGTTGCAACTAACCAGGGGTGGTAATAAAACTGAGCAAAATAACATGTGTAGCATGATTAAATAACAAGCTTGCCATGGTTTCATGACTTTTTATTATCTTGGGTTGGTTTAGTCATCACTTTACCAAAAATTTTTTCAAACCAGGTTGCACAAAATAGAAAACAGCTGTATGGCAATTTTTTTCTTGTAGGTAACGTTTAGAAAGGTTCCTCCTCAAGCAAGATACGGCCTAAGGGCCTCTTTACATAGAGATCAGAGAGGCTAACCGAGCTACCTTGAGAGAATCGACTTTGGATACGTTTCTTTAGAAAACGCATTGAAGCGCTTACATGCTAGACAGGGTAACCCGCCTTCTCTAGGTACCTCGTCTTCTTTCCCGGGGCACCCTTCTATGTGGGCTAGCTTTGTACCGGCTGGCTGGGTAGCCCGGTCATCCGGCTCACCCTACCTCTATGTAAACAGGCCCCTACAGTGTACTGTTAGAAGACATCGAAAAATTGTTAATAAAACCATCAAAACAAAAAACATTGAGAATGCTAGAGAATTTCCGTTTGGGATGTACTATTAACAACGATTGATGATAGTCAAAGCGAAACATTACAATCGGTTGAATACGCCAGTCATTTCAGGAGTCTGGCTGCCTAACGAATAAAAATATGTTTATGAAACGTTTTCTATCATAAGCATGCATTGTGATTTTGTTGTATCTAAAGGCAATATCCTGCATTAGAAAAACATCTGTTCTTGAAAATTCCTGAAAACTGTACTTTGATTCAGAGAACTACTTTGACCACGTTGTTAAAAGACGTTTTTAACAAAAATCATTACTTTGTCTTTTTTTTTAAATAAATATCAACCTTTACTCGAACAGTGGTAGCGAGGTTCAAACTTAAGCCCCACAGCAGGAACTTGAAGTTAGAGCAGTATTACACTTCTCATTTAATAACGGGTATTAAATCACTGCTCACAATTAAAACGAGTCTTAAAAGTTTGCTCTTCCATTAGTCTTAAATTGCTCACTTCAAGGAGACTTGCAGTTTAAACACGAAGACGCGCTATAAAAGGAAAAGCTCCCCCCTTTTTCATTTGCATTTTAGTTTTACTGTCGCCATTGTGTGATGGCGTAAGAAAACTATTTCAAAATTAGGGCCACAAACTATTTCAAAATTAGGGCCACAAATCGAAACGTTCAAACATTGGCACGCCAGTTCCAGAACATACACACCTCCACATACTCTTCCGGCCATGGCGATAAAAGTCACTGAGGAACTCGAAAACAAGAAAGACACAAAATACTATAAACTTGTTGCTCAGAAGCGGTCTTTTATTGCAAATTTTCTCGGAGTTCTGTATGGTTCGACGGTTGATTGACAAATGATCCGAAACCGTACCATATAGCGCGTCCTCGTGTTTAAGGAGTCTTCAACTGCACACTGTAAGGAGACTTAAATTGCACACTGTAAGGAGTCTTAAATTGCACACTTTAATGACTCTTAAACTGTGCACTTTAAGAAGTCTTAAATTGCGCACTGTAAGGACTTTTAAATTGCGCACTGTTAGGAATATTAAATTTAAGGAGTCTTAAATTGCGCACTGTAAAGATTCTTAAATTGCCCAATTTAAGGAGTCTTAAATTGGGTACTTTAAGTCTTAAATTGCACACTGTAAGCATTCTTAAAATTGCGCACTGAGTAATAAGGACACTGTAAGGTGTCTTAAATTGCGCACTGTAAGGAGTCTTAAATTGAGCACTGTGAGGACTCTTAAATTTCGCAATGTAAGACTCTTAAACTACGCACTGTAACGAGTCTACGTGTTAACTTTAAGGCCTCTTAAAGTGCGCACTTTAACGGTGAATTACATAAGGGATTTTTGGAGATCAAACTTACAAAGGGCACTTTCATTGTAATTTTAAAAGTATCTAAGACTAATTATATAGAGCAGTTTTAGATAATTTTAACACAGTTTTAATAAGAGGTCTGTTCCCAGATGCTGATATTGATCCGGGACTTTTTTGTAATTTTTAAGTAACACTTTTACATAGAGGACTTTGCTCAGATGCTGATGATCCAGCATAAGCACTCGTACAGTCCCCACTGTGAGCACTCTTACATTCTGCACTGTTAGCTGTTACAGTCCCTACATTAAGCACTCTTACAGTCCACGCGACATTTCGCACTTTAAATCGTTTTTTGGGGTTACTGTAGTCTAACTTCTTGCAATTCACTGGGTGTTATAGTCCGCACTTTCGAAGTATAGTTTAGTCTACACGGTGTTTGGGGACGGCAATTTGAGAGGTCCAATACCCCATTTAAATAAATATTTGCACCTGTTCGAAATGCATTGCGCCTTTTTAAAACAAATCTGGACTTTTTATAGCCTGTAAAAGTTACGAAATCTGGCCATTATCTGTGCCACGACCGAGCGCGAGCTAGTTAAGGGTCATGGGTCTATTCCTAATTTGACGTCACAAACTGATTTGCATGCATGTTTACAAAGGCTTGCAGCGATTCAAATCAGTTTGTGACGTCAAATCAGGAATAGACCCATGGCCCTTACTAGCTCGGTCGTGGGACAGATGATGGCTAGATTTCGTAACTTTTGCGGTCCATAACAAGTTCGAGATTTGTTTTAAAAAGACACAAAAAGGCGCAATGCTTTTCTAACAAGTACAAAGATTTATTTAAGCGAAAAAAATATTATTTTGGCGGACAATATCCCATATATAACGCATTACTTAATGAACCTCTATAGAAATGTGAGTATCAAGTTTGAGAGAATCCTGACGCTGAAGGATGTCAAAACGGTGGTCATTACAACATCAACAAACACGCTTTAAAATGTGTTTTATTGTTTTACCAATCACAAAACTACATACCTTTTACGTGTTAATTTGTAATTAAGGTATAGCCTAGGCCACTTGTGTATGGAAGATATCCCCAGCACTCCCGTTCAACGTGGCCTCTATCAAGGTTGATTTCCAACATTGAGCGAGGGAGCGAGGAATTTTCCAGCACAATAAGTCCAAGCTTATGGCTATATTTTAGTTAACAACTAACTGGGGTTATTTTTAAACTAGAACGTTACAAGTGAAGGTCTTGCCTAACTTATTTCCTTTCGGGACCTATTAATTTTTTAACTGCAACATCATGGAAATCAAAGATTGCATGCGCAAGTTTTAGTTGTGCATGCAACTGCTATTTGTTCACTCTGAGTTTTTTTTTTCTTGGGGGTGGGCTGTTATCAGACCATAACCTCTTCTCCCTCAAATAAACATGTTCATCAGAAGACTAACGGATACCATTATAGTGGAACAGGAATGTAAATTTCTTATAACTCATATGATTGAAAACTGTAGAAACCTTTTTTTTTTAGTTGATATATTAAATTTGTTTTTCCCAACGAGGCCATTTTCGAAATCAGTCAATTTTGAAAGCAAGTCCTTTTTCCCTATTTGTTCACCAAATCACTGCCTTTTGATCGGAAATGGAACTGTTATAGGCCATCAACTGGTATTTATTCTGAAATGCTTTTCCTTCGGAAAAGGGCAGAAGTTGAAAAATGGCAATTTTACAGTTACTTCCATGACTGCCATTCTCTCTGTGATGCAAAATGTTTCAAATTGGGAAATTTCTGCACTGTCCATATTCTTAGATTTTGTGCCGTATAATTGTGTTTCAAATGTTTTTTCAAGTTATCTTATCTACGTCATTCTTGCTCTTGGTTTTATTTAAGAATCTCCTTTTGGCTAGCACAGGTATTACAAGAAAATTTCGTAAATTAGCTTGGGCTGAGAAAGTACTATTCATACCAATTCATGCTGAGCAGTTTCTTTCGATAACAGATGAAGGGCTTGGCTAACTTATTTCCATTTCCTATTTAAAACTAGAAAATCATGAAAACCACTGATAATGGCATGCGCAGTTCAAGTTGCGTGAACCTTAAAGATGTATTGAAAGTTATCTGTAAAAAATGGACAGGCGTTTGTTAGTGCCCTAAGTCTAGAAATAACAAATATTCACGACTTTTTCACTCAAAGGATTTAGCAGGAAAAACAAGTTCAACTAAGCGTTTCAAGGCGCGATTTCCAAGTTATCAAACAAGCTATCACAGTTACAGCGAGGAAAATGCGCGTAGTCTGTTGACAACTGATCCTATGCAAGCATATGACGGACGAATTATAACTTATACCGTTCCACTGTCGTTGTTGTGTTCTCCGTCGTCTGTCCTTGGACGTTTGTCAGCAGGACACTGGAACTGAAAGCTTCAATCAGGTTAAATGTCACACAAACTACGGCATTTAAATTACAAATGAAAAACATAACAAAACAAAACAAAAAAAAAACGGCTGGGTAGTACTGGGCAAACTCCCTATTAATACTGAAATGGCTTCCAACTGTAAAATAACCCAGTACAACTGTGTATCATGTAATACCAGGCTGTCGATACCTTAATTTAATAGCAAATCCAGTAAATTAATTATAAGCGTGAATTGTTTTGGAAGTGTTGAGCTTATTCAATTTCTGATTAGGAATAAGGAGATAAGTGGAATGAGGTTTTCCAAAAGAACCTGTATTCGGAAAAATGAATAGTTTTTGTGTTGAAGTAAGAACTGGACCTGACTTTAGTTTAACCTGTTTAAAGTCCAGGTATGTTTTTTCTCCAAAGAACGTGTATTCCGTGTAAACAGTATCCTCTTCATTCTGTTCATTCTGCTCATGCAGACCAGAAATGGAATACAGTTGTAGTTTAAAAACGTTCACGTTGCGCCCTATGGCTGATGGTCCTATGCATTTGATTTGCAAAGAGAAACCAAAAAATGATACCCATCTTGAAAATGACAAGGGATTCAGTTTTTACCTGTTTACTGAAGGCACGTATTCTCTTTTGTCGAACCTGAAAAAGAAATGCTTGACAATTATGACTGCCTTGATCAACACTGCACCTATTCAGCACAAACTCGAGGCACAAATGATATTGTAAGGAAACGTGAAAAACATGAAGTGGTTCGTACGTGGCCTTAGTGCCAAAAGAGTGGTTTCAGCCTACCAGATCACATTACTTTGTGAGGTATCCTTGTCACTCCAGCCACATCCCACAAACTTTACATTTTCATTGCTTGTTTTATTGATATGTGGGTACTTGAGCCTGAGTATTAGCTATGCCATGCTGATGAGGCCTAACAAGGTCACATCTTTGATTTGGTAGATTTAAGGGGTAATGCCCGCTGCCATGTGGCCTTAGTGCCCAAAGAGTGGCTTGAGCCCACCAGATCACATTAGTTTGTGAGGTATCTTTGTTACTCCAGCCACATCCCACAAGCTTTACATTTTCGTACATGTACACTGTTTATGATACGCGCAAATGAAACGTGAATTTTGACTTAAAAGGAAACTGTTCAAAATTTTAGGAATTTCTTTGAGATAAAGTAGTTTCGAACATGACTAAATTGTACCTAATAGAATTTTAAAGATAATGCTGACGCGACGTTTTATCGAAGTTATTGTCGCTATTTTTCTATATGGTCAATGTAAGAGTTACTACTTTCGCGCAGGGCATATCCATTTTTCTCTATTGTCGCAGCTACTGGTGTGCTCTCGAGAACGCGCAAGGTTGTCCTTTATTAAGAAGGTACGTACATCTTCAGTATCGACTTCTTTCTCATCAGCTGTTAAATACTCTTCAGAACATTCTCCACTTGTTGAAGCCTACAATAAACGTACAAATCAATTCTGATGCATATCATATTGACTGTACTTTAATCTTTTTAAGCTGTTGCTTGCATTTGAAAAAAGAAATGGCGATAGGGTCTCTACAGTGTTCCTTACAGGGAAAGTAGACATCCACCAAAATACAGTTGATCAGGATTGTTACCTTGAAAGCTACTGGAAGTTGCGTGCACAGCAGTATGTGACACCGTCTTACCATAGTTATTACCAGTCACATTTCCTATTTTGAAACGCCTAGACTACCGAACACTAACTTTCATTCACGAGTTAGTGATGCGGGACAAGTTTCATTGTTCTCATTGTCTGAACTATAATTTATTAAGTTCGCTGAAAAAAAAGGCGTTGCTCTCCTTAAGACACAGATGTGTAAACTCACTCGCATATAATACACGTAATGCATCTATCAATGTTAAGCTGCAGGGGGGGAGGTTGGGCATACGCGGGGGATTTGACCTTGCATCATTTCTTTCTGTTCAAATGCCGACACCAGGGTTGCTATCGATTGACAAAACAAATTACAAATTCCCAACCACCGTCCCCTTGCAGAAAAAAGGCATTAATTCACCAAAAAAAAAAAAAAACGATAGCAAACTGTTCAAAATGTAGCTTCTTTTTACTAGCAAAAAAAAAAATGTCCATAAAAGTAAATTAACTTGTACTCCTGAGCGAGACAACAAAACGGTGTAATTCTGGTACAGTTCTCCTCAGAAAAGATCAGTTTTGTTTCTTTGAGCAATTAATGGCCATTATTTATACTTGCATCAACAAGCCTACAGTGTGCTCAACTCCCAACATTGCTATCAGTTCCTAAAACCTTTCTGCTTTTCAACAGTACTGTTATTGCTATGTCCTAAAGTGGCCATGAATCGCGCATGAACAAAACCTGAACATGACATATCTGTATTGGCTTTTACATTTGATTACAAGGTAGTTAAATTTTTTGTATTTGAAATCACTTTATTGATACTTTGTGGCTAATCAGCCCATGTGATCAACCACACATAAAAAAGGTATCTCATAAATTGACAAACTAAAAGATTACCACAGTGTAATCAAGCACAATATCTTAGCGCTAAGTAGAGCCAGATGGTCTCTGTATTGTATTGTATTTTTATTTTTCTCTGTTAGCTACAAAAGGACACAGATCCTAACCATTTCTCTCAGTGCCCAAAATCCAAGGTGGCGTCAGTAGACCCCAGGCCACTAACAGTAAACGTCAAATGCCCCGACCCACAGGACTCAATCAATGATCAAAATTTCCTACCATGGGCAAACTTCTTATGTCAAAGCCCCCACCTATGCCCCCCCCCCCCCCCCCACCCCACTCCTGCAGCTTAACATTGATATGTGCATAAATTATCCCCACTTTCCTCACTCCCCCCTTTTTATGACACACAAGACAGTGTTCATACCAAGTTTGACAAAATTTTAAACAAGATTGGCAAAGGATACTAAAATTAATAGCACAATTCAGAAGGAACTGGGGCGAGTTTCAAATTTTAACCCATCGATAAATTAACACCATCACATGAAAGATACCGTTGAGATTGGCCATTTGTCCAAATTTGGTGCCTTTAGGTTGAACAGAGACCATTATAAAGTTATGGACTTGAAAACATAGCTCAAAATCCATACAAATGTCTCTAAATTTGAGGCTGTGTCCCCAAAGACCACATAAACTCTTTAAATATTTTTCAGATATGTGACAACTGTAAATTCTTGTCATGCACCTACTATTGAGAAATAAGTGAGGTCAAAATCACTTTGTTTGCCCATTTTTATGAATATCACACAAATCATATAAAATTTAAGAGTTTTTGTGGTTTTGGGGGACTTAGTCTCGAAATTAGAGACATTTGTATGGATTCTGAAAATGCTTTAAAGTTCATAACTTGATTTCTGTTCAACCTAAAAAGCATCAAACTTGGACAAATGGCCAATCTCAATGTTATCTTTTATGTGATGGTGTCAATTTATTGATTGCTTAACACTTTCACTCCCAAGAGTGACTTAAAAAGATTTTACTCTCTTTAAAGGGAGACGATTCTACTCGTCAAAGTGAGACCCTTTAGGGGTTAAAGGGCTAAAATTTGAAACTCACCCCAGTTCCCTGCATAACTCCAAAATGACCTATATGGAAAGAGGCATTATACGAAAAGCCTCAAAAGCCCTCCTCCCCTCCCTAAACAATAATGACACAAAAAGCCAAGACTGCCATTACCTTGTTCTCATTTCTTTCTAGTATGTCTCTGTCCAGTTGTTCCTAAAATGATTGTTAGGGCATTAATAGTATTGGTGGATAACTAGAATTTTTTGGTATGCCAGGAAATCAACTCAACACCTCAATTGTCAAGTCTAATTAATAATAATAATAATAATAATAATAATAATTAAAAAATTTATAACGCGCCCCTTCCATGCAAATATGATCAAGAGCGCGTACCAACTGATGCTTAAATATTAAAAGTAAGTAAAAATAAAAGCTAAAATGAGCATAATAATTAAGGCTAAAAAGTAGACAACGCTAAAAATTAAATAAAACACTAAATATATTACATACCGGTTGTTAGTTTTACACGCCCAGTGTCTATTCATCACTTTGTCTTTAGTAACTCGATAGCTTACCTCGCTTTCATGTGAATTAAAACCCATGTTGGGTGTGACAGAAAATCAGAATAGAAGAACAATAAGCTAGGACAAGGATCACCCTTTCCTTACGAATACTACTCAAAGATTCTAGATATATACCCGCGGAGACTAAAGTAAGTCAATTCCGTTTTATTTCCCTGTATATGTAAATATAGACGTTACATCAGTCGTTAATTTTCTCTAAAGTTAGTTTATGCTGGCACATGTGTTATTGCGTGTCGGATTTGCAATATGTTAGAGTCCTAAGATAGTTTTTGCTTATTTTGTGTTCTAGTTCGAACCGCATTTCCCGCCTCTTTCCCATCGACCGCATCTCTTGCTTCGTTTGCATCTTTCTCGTCTTATTCATCGGATCTTAGAATCATTGGATTCATCGCAAGAAAGATTTGAGAGAGACCGAAACTGAACTTGGAGGGAATAAAGCCCATTGTAAGATAATTACTGCGTGTTCGAATGACTTTCCCCTTTGTATCGTTTTGACATCATTTGTGGGTTGATTGGCTTAAGATTAATTTTACTGTACTACCCGTCACCTACATTAGTTCGAATTTACTCCGTACGACTGCGTTTGATCCTTGTTGGTCCAGAAATTCGCTACTGTACAATCTTTGATTTCGTGCTGGAATGACCGGAATGTGCTGCTGAGGAAAAGCCCACCCGCATCTCAAATATGACTTCAGAAAGGGATAAGATAAGCGTTCTCTCAGGACCATCCGGTATTGGGAGGCAGGATGTTCAAAGTGTAATATCAGAAAATCTGCGCGGCCTAAAGAAAGCCAGAAGTTTGGCAAAGAGTATCGTTAGCGAGAAACGGAACGAAATAAACGAATTGCTATCAAGCTCCACGGTAGACATCTACGAATTAAACAAAAGAGTCATTGACTTAGACACCGCAAAGAAACAATTCCTAATTGATCACGAAAATTACCACAAGAATCTGCGAGATGCGGCAGACATCGAAGAATCAGATGAATACTATGAAGCCGAAAACCGAAGAGTTAACATTTTGAAAGAAAGAGTCTCACATTTGGTAGAGAATTTTAGGTTTAAGGACTCGCCGAATGTCAGCCCTGAAGATTCCGTCAGCAATTCCGGCGCGAGCGGCAAAACCTCCAATTCAAAACACTCTAAATTTAGCCGCAAGTCTGCGTCACGCGTGTCTTCTCGAGCGTCGAGTTCACTTTCGAACGCTAAGGCAAGGGCTATCGCGAAAAAGGCATCACTTGAGGTGGAGGCTGCTAGCCTTAGGAAGAAGATGGCGTTACAAGAAGAAGAACTGCGATTACAACAACAGAGAGAAGCACTTGACCTTGAAATAAAACTAGCGAAGGCGAACGCCGAAGAGCGAGCTTACTCGAGAGGGGAAGATGAAAACCTCATGGTCCGACACATCTCTTCTACAAGGAACGATCAGGAAATCGTGCGTCCCTCCCCGTCCAAGATTCATCCCCAGACCCCACTCTGTAGCAGAGAAAGCTCCCGGGAATTCGTGCATTCCTCTCTTGACCCAAATGCACAAGAACGGCGGCAAACCTCTCCCACTGTTGGTCAACCGACGAGCGTCAGCGAAGATGCCGCGACAGGAGTCAACGGCGACCTCTCGGTTTCCTTTGTAACCGCACAGAAACAGCAAAACGAGCAAATTGAGCGATTGCTTAAACAGCAACAACAACACACTGCTGCGTTATTGCTTCCCCAGCCAGAAGTTCCGATATTTAAGGGCCAGCCAATAGAGTACTGCAGCTTTATTCGTGCGTTTGAAAATCTTATTGAGAGCAAAACCGACAGCAGTAGCTCGCGATTGTACTACCTTGTACAGTATACAGCCGGAGACGTGCAAGAATTGATGCGCAGTTGCCTCGCAATGAGCCCAGATGAAGGTTACCAAGAAGCACGCAGGCTGATGAAAGAAAAATACGGCCAGAATTACAAGATCGCCGCAGCCTACGTTGACCGACTTACGAATGGCCCACCCATAAGAAGTGAGGACGGAAACGCCCTTCAAAGGTTCTCCGTCCAGTTAACAAGCTGTAAAAACGCTCTGAAGGACATAGGCTACTTGAACAAACTTGAGAACCCTGATGCCTTGAAGAAAGTCATTGAAAGGTTGCCCTACGGAATAAGGCAGAAGTGGCGTGAAATTGTTGATGATATCATCCAACGGCAGAATCGCGACGTCACTGTTGAAGACGTCGCTACTTTCGTGGAAAAAAGAGTTAGAGTTGCAACCCACCCCATTTTCGGGAATATCACGAACGACAACAAAAACAACGACTCCAGCAAACACAGAAACAGATATGGAAACGGCACTCCCAAAGGGTCCTCGTTCGGCACAAATGCTGAATCTAACCAGCCGTTGCCTCCTCCCGGAACATCCAACGTAAAATGCCCGTTGTGCAGCCAAAACCACAGGTTGTTTCAGTGTCCAGACTTCAGAAAGAAAACATTGGAAGAGAGGCTTCAGTTCCTGCGCAAGAAGGGACTTTGTAACAACTGCTTTGCTCGTGGTCATCTTGCAAAAACGTGCGAAATGCCCTCTTTCTGCCGAGTGAAAGGTTGCAATTTCAAGCACTCAACTTTCCTTCATCCGAAAAGTAACGCAAATGAGAAAAGGGACGACGCAGCCGAACCTCCCGAGAGCGTTAACCCCAAAGGAAATAACGAAGATCGACCGCTCGAGACGGTAGTTCAAAGCGCTTATGTCAATACAGGAGAGAACTCGCGCAGCCGAAGATCGCTACCACCGCAAGTAACTAGCCTTGCCATAGTCCCAGTGAAGGTGAAAGCGAAGAACAGCTCAGTAATGATCGAGACCTATGCATTCCTAGATGGAGGTTCCAACACTACATTCTGTACGGAGCGTTTAATGAATCAACTGAAGGCAGCTGGAAAAAGAACCACACTATCACTGACGACTATGACTCAAGAAGACAGGCCCGTCGAAAGTTCTATCGTGAGTTTGGAACTTTTCGATCTACGAGAAGAGAATTTCATAGACCTCCCCACAGTGTTCTCTACGGTCAAGCTACCGGTGTCAAAGGAAAACATGGCGACTCAGCAAGATGCAGAGAAATGGTCCCACCTTAAAGGTATTGAAATACCGGAAATTGATGCTGAAGTAAGCCTGCTGATTGGAAGCGACGTTCCTCAGGCACTGGAACCATTAGAGATGCGGAGAGGACAGAGAGGAGAGCCTTATGCCACAAGAACGGCCCTTGGCTGGGTCGTAAACGGTCCCCTCGGTAGAACTAGTAGTGCACCACACTCGGCCAGCTTCATAAATGCTGACGTACAACTGAACGAGCAGTTCGAGAAATTCTGCAATATGGAGTTTAACGACTCAGCATTCAGCAACAAAACCTCAATGTCTCAAGAAGATCGTCGAGCTCTAGATGTAATGAACGAAACCATCGAACTGAAGAAAGGACATTACGAAATGGCGTTACCATGGCGAAAATACCCCCCAGAGCTGCCAAACAACAAATCCTTAGCCGAACACCGTTTGAAATTACTGAAACGAAGACTAACAAAGGATCCCCTACTTCACGGAAGGTACACGGAATTCATGGACGACCTTCTTCGTAAAGGCTACGCAAAAAGAGTCCACATTGAACAGCCTGAAGAGCCCAGCACACCAGTTTGGTATTTGCCCCATCACCCAGTCTTCCACCCTCACAAGCCTGACAAAGTGAGAGTCGTGTTCGACTGTGCCGCAAAGTACAGGGGAACTTCTTTGAACGACCAGCTTCTGCAAGGGCCGGACTTGACCAATTCATTAGTAGGAGTGCTAACAAGATTCCGCGAAGAATCAGTAGCGCTAATGTCCGACGTAGAAGCGATGTTTCATCAGGTAAAAGTTCGTCCAGACGACTGTAACACCCTGCGATTCCTGTGGTGGACAGACGGCGACCTTAGCAAACAAGCCGAAGAATTCCAGATGACGGTTCACCTGTTCGGCGGTACGTCATCCCCAAGCTGTGCGAACTTTGCTTTACGAAAGACCGCTGACGACAACGAGGGTGATTTCGACCCAGAAACGATTCAGACGATTCGAAGAAATTTCTACGTTGACGACTGCCTTAAAGCAGTGAAATCCGAGTCATCAGCTGTTAAACTCACCAACCAGCTGAGCACGTGTCTTGCGAAAGGTGGATTCCGTCTCACGAAGTGGATCTCCAACTCCTCCCCAGTGATTGAGTCAATCCCTGAATCCGAGAGAGCCCCCTCTCTTAGAAAACTTGACTTTGACAAGTCAAAACACGTCGAGAGACCGCTTGGAGTTCAGTGGAACGTCGCCACAGATACCTTTGGGTTTGCTATTACCATCAAAGACAGACCACTTACAAGAAGAGGAGTTCTCTCTACCGTGAGCTCGATCTACGACCCCTTGGGTTTCGCTGCCCCCTTTATCCTACCGGCAAAGGCGATATTGCAAGACCTGTGCCGAAAGAAACTCGGTTGGGATGACCCAATCCCAGAAGAGGAAACACGCCGCTGGCAGAAATGGTTAAACGAGTTACCGAAGCTAGAGCAGCTCTCAGTTAACAGATGTTTCAAGCCCTCCGAGTTTGGAGAAATCGATTCGCGACAGCTGCATCATTTCTCTGACGCGTCTCAGGAAGGTTATGGTGCCGTTTCGTACCTTAGAATTGTCAACACCCGAGGAGATATCCACTGCTCCTTTGTACTTGGAAAATCAAGATTAGCCCCTCTCAAGCTTACGACTATCCCAAGAATGGAGCTGTCCGCGGCCGTTGTAGCTACAAGACTCGAAAAAATGATCCAGGAGGAATTGGAAGAGAAACCCATGTGCAGATCTATTTTCTGGTCAGACAGCACATGCGTATTGCGCTATATTGAGAACGAAGACAAACGGTTCCAGACCTTTGTAGCAAATAGAATCGCCACCATAAGAGATGCCTCCTTGCCAATTCAGTGGCGATATGTCGACACCAAGTCCAACCCTGCCGACGATGCATCACGCGGATTATCATTCGAGTCGTTTGTAGAAGAAAGCCGTTGGCTCAAAGGTCCTCAGTTTCTTTGGCTACCCGAAGAAAGCTGGCCTCAACGACCACCGGGAATGGACAGAAAGGTCGAGGACGACGATCCAGAAGTAAAGAGGGAAGCAAAAAGCTGCGCTACCAGAACAGACATTGCTACAAATGCCTTGAACAGAATCTTCGAACGAATTTCGTCCTGGTATCGCTTAAAGAAGTTCGTCGCCTGGATGATGCGTTACAAAGAACAGCTTAAGAAACAGCGTACAAAACGGAAGAAGGGACAATCAACAATCCTTCAGCATGGAAACAAACTCATCCCTTTAAGTGTTGAAGAAATAGATCTAGCAGAAAAGGAGATCCTCAAAAATGTACAAAGAGAGAGTTTCCCTGAAGAAGTTACGAACCCAAGTCTGATCAAGAAATCAAGCACTATTGTCAAGCTGGATCCTAAAATGGTGGATGGCTTGCTCCGTGTCGGAGGCCGATTAAGACACGCGCCTATAGAAGTAGACGCGAAGTACCCAATCCTCCTACCCAAACGACACCACGTGACCGAGCTGCTCATTCGGGAACATCATGAAGGGTGTGGTCACTCTGGTCTCGAGTACGTTTTATCGCTGCTTAGACAACGATTCTGGATAATCAAGGCAAGAAGTACTATTCGTCGTGTCCTTGACTCTTGCTTCAGCTGCAGAAGACGGCAAGCGCCTGTTGGGACCCAGAAAATGGCAGACCTACCCAAGGACCGAGTTACACAGAATCTGCCCCCCTTTACCAATGTGGGCGTGGACTGCTTTGGCCCAATCACCATTCAACGTGGTAGAAGCACCGCGAAACGCTATGGCGTACTCTTTACATGCCTTTCTTGTCGCGCAGTACATATAGAAGTGGCCCACAGTCTCGACACTGACTCCTTCATAAATGCAATGAGAAGATTTATCTCGAGGAGGGGTCGACCTAAAGAAATCCGCTCCGATAACGGCAGCAACTTCGTGGGTGGTGAGAAAGAATTGAGAGGAGCAATAGATCTTTGGAACCACCAACAAATCCACGAGTTCCTGCTACAGGAGTCTACGAAATGGACATTCAATCCACCCGCCGGCTCTCATCATGGTGGAGTGTGGGAGCGCTGTATAAAAACCGTGAGGAAAGTCCTTGCAGCGCTTCTGAAGGAGCAAACACTTGATGACGAGGGACTAATCACCCTCATGTGCGAAGTAGAAGCCATTGTCAATGGCAGGCCTATAACGAAGGTTTCTGACGATCCAAAGGATTGCGAAGCACTTACACCAAATCATCTGCTCCTGCTTAGGTCGGGCCCTGTATTGCCTCCTGCAGCCCTTGTGAAACAAGACCAGTACTCCAGCAGATGGCGGCAGGTGCAATACCTAGCAGACGTGTTTTGGCGCCGTTGGCTCCGCGAATACCTACCCTCCTTGCAGCAAAGACAGAAATGGAATGCCCCTATGAGGAACTTCGCAGTTGGTGACATCGTGCTCGTGGTGGACGAGAAACTCCCACGGGGTTCCTGGCCACTTGGACGCATTCAAGAAGTTTACCCGAATAAAAGCGACGGCCACGTCCGTAGAGTGAGGGTGAAGACCATGAAGTCTATTCTCGAGCGTCCCGTGGACAAGATAGTGCTGCTTGAATCAGCCACTTCAGCAGCAGACAAGTAGAGCTGTTTATTGAACTTTGCACTGCGTATGGCGTGCAAATACTTAAGAAACTTTATCGATCTATGAACTTTAGTAATTAGAATTTAAGAAGTTTCGGTGTGATCAAGTTGATTTAGTTCGTGATTTAATCTAATTTATACTTTAGATAAGAACGATATAACAAATAACCATTTGCAAGTTAGGGCGTTTCAAACCTTTATTTGTTCGTTAAAGGCTCCCCCAAGTGCGCCTTTAGGGGCCGGAATGTTAGTTTTACACGCCCAGTGTCTATTCATCACTTTGTCTTTAGTAACTCGATAGCTTACCTCGCTTTCATGTGAATTAAAACCCATGTTGGGTGTGACAGAAAATCAGAATAGAAGAACAATAAGCTAGGACAAGGATCACCCTTTCCTTACGAATACTACTCAAAGATTCTAGATATATACCCGCGGAGACTAAAGTAAGTCAATTCCGTTTTATTTCCCTGTATATGTAAATATAGACGTTACATCAGTCGTTAATTTTCTCTAAAGTTAGTTTATGCTGGCACATGCGTTATTGCGTGTCGGATTTGCAATATGTTAGAGTCCTAAGATAGTTTTTGCTTATTTTGTGTTCTAGTTCGAACCGCATTTCCCGCCTCTTTCCCATCGACCGCATCTCTTGCTTCGTTTGCATCTTTCTCGTCTTATTCATCGGATCTTAGAATCATTGGATTCATCGCAAGAAAGATTTGAGAGAGACCGAAACTGAACTTGGAGGGAATAAAGCCCATTGTAAGATAATTACTGCGTGTTCGAATGACTTTCCCCTTTGTATCGTTTTGACATCATTTGTGGGTTGATTGGCTTAAGATTAATTTTACTGTACTACCCGTCACCTACACCGGTAGTAGGTTAAAAAAACATTACATATCAAAAGCTAGTCTAAAAAGATGCATTTTAAGTAAGGATTTAAAACGTTCAAAATTGTCCTCAAGGCGGATATGAAGGGGCAGATTGTTCCATAAATTAGGGGCCGCAGATGAAAAAGCATGATCCCCTAAAGTCTTTTTCAGTTTTAAACTGGGATACTTTAAGAAAAAACCGCTAGCTGAATGAAGATGATAGCGTGGCTGTTTTTAATAGCAATTACAGATTAATTGCCATCAAACAGAGGCAAGGGATGCAGACTGTGTCTGATTTTCACTGGTCTCCACCTTCTGCTTTCATTTGATAAAACCAAACAATATAATTGTATACTTAAAATTCCCAATGCATTTTCAGCTTTCAATGGAACTCAATCAACCAGAAATAATACATAAGCACAATCAGCAAGTACAGGAGATGGACTTATTAAAATGTTGCTGTGTGATCACTTACAGATTCTAAGTATTCTTGATCCTGCTGTCTTCACAGTTCTATGTTTCGCTGCATCAGATCCCTGTGTAGATGTTAATATGTCTTAAAACAATACTGAACTGATGTTTCAAACCATTATTGAAACAAAAAGACAGAAAAGTGGGCAATGTATTATCAAATCTACTGGTAGTTTTAGTCTACAGCAATTTAATATAATTGTAAATTGTACATAAAATTGTTTGGCGTTTAATTAAATTTCACTACATATAATTATTCACCCATACTAAAACATTGAATACTGGCTCATCATTGTTGATGTTTCTGAAATTAAATGACTTCTATTGGTGACAACTGTTGGGGACAGGTTTGGTGGTTGCAACAATTAGGTACAGGTTGTATCTCTGCTTTACATACATGGGTCAGTGGCAGCAGTGACAGATACAGTGTAACCATGAAGTCCTGGCTCTTACCTATGTGCTTGCACTGCCTGTGCAGCTTCACAGGCATCTTGTGTGGCTTGGTTCAATTGCAGCAAAAATTCCATCTCCTATCCTGAAAATAAATTAAAATCGTTAAAACTGTGATTGATTATCCTTGAGAAAAGCCTTGATGGCTGAGTTAAAAAGATCAACAAATGGGTATCTAAATAGGCAAACAGGACAAGACAAGTCAATGCCTGGGGAGTGTTTTTCAAGAAATCCATGGACTGTAGTTCCTTCCATCCTTCCTTTTTCTAATGAAAGCTTAACTGGTGATCCCATAGATCAAATCATGTGATGTTTGACTATAGTGTGGCTGTGTTACCCAGAATTATTTTCAGAAGTGAACATTTAGGCAAGTCGAGACACAAGATTGGCCCTCAGAAAAAGGGTGAAGTGAGTGCCTACTCACAGGAAGCCACAAATACACTAGTTTGCCCACCTGTCAATATATTAGATGTAAGCATCCTTTGTGATGATAAAAAATTATGGTGGGGTGCATAATGTAGAATTCCACTGCATTAATATTTCCAGATGGCTTAATATGTTTGCCACAAACTATAAAGGGAAATTAGGAACATTGCATGTTCACAATTATTGTCATTTCAAAGAAAAAGTGTGTATACATACAGTTGAAACTTCTTGGGGACAGAGGAATGTGGCCATTGTAGACATTTCCATTATGGGGTGGTAGGGGTGTAATAACCATTTTTTGGGGGGATGGGTGGGGGGAGGCACAGCATTTTTATCTCAAAACTGACACTTACATGTATTGTCATTAGAATATAATTACATAACAAAATCAAAATATCTATGTATCAATAAAACAAAGATAACTGTTCAGAATGAACTGCTATGAGCTGCTATGTACAATAAAAAATGTTAATTAACCTGGCCATTAATGGTCAAGAAGTTTCATGTACTTAATGGCAGCTGGGATGTGTTTTGTTGGTGCCATTCAGCTGTTGTGGAGAAGTGGCCGTTGAGAGGTTGACATACGAATGAACAGTATCGGAATCCACCAGGACAAAAATAATAATACATGATAATATAATGCCATTCAGTTCAGTTTATTTATTTCACACTTAATTTTATACAAAGCAATAACATTGAAAAAATACCATAGACTATAGAAGGTAGAGATTACAGGATGTGTGCGGTGGACAATTAGTAGTGAACAGCAAATGCCATTCAGTGTTGAAATTAAGGTGGCTGCTGTGCAGAGATGGCCAATAGTGTGGGTTTTACTGCATTATTTAATATGATTTAATATGGTTTCAATTGTCCGCTGAATGCAAAACTCATAAACTCAAGGTAACAAAGTGGTACTAACAAAAAAATGTAAGTCATGCATGCTACATGTACGTGACTATTAAGGTAGAATTGAACAGACTTCAAATTCATTCACATGGCCATAGATACTGTTTCATGCACTGTATATCCAGCTCTTAACAACCTGAGTGGTGAGCACTGCATGAGTGACATGCATATATGGTTAATCAGAGGGTACACCAACGTCGTTCCTTACCAGTGTATCTTCTTTTATATGGACAACATGAATTATCTCAAATGTACATCACAACTTACCCTTATCATCAAAAGAACTCCCTTGCAGTGCTATATGAATGTAACACTGATGGGGCAGTGGCAGAAGTGCCATTGGTGTCATCACTGACCTTACATTGTTTAAAATGGAAAAAAAAAGTCAAGACATATAAACTTGCTATGTTATTAATTCAACAGTTAAATTTTGTAAATGGATTGATGTTCAGATGTAGAAAGCTACATCTCAAACTATTAATATTTCTGCTGCTTGATTAACCATATTAAGTTCCTTAAATTATACATATACCGTAAAAGGTCTATTAAACCCCCAGGGGGTTTATTGAATTGCAGGCCACATTAACGGGGGGCTTATTAGAGAGGGGGATTAATAGAGAAGGGGGGGGGGGAAGGCTTATTTCAAATCTTAAACACACTGTTTTCATCTTTAAAGAATTTTTGTACAAAACTCTTACAATTGCAGAGAAACTATTATTTAATGAAGAGCAGCAAACAGTATTATGTGTTCGAGTACATGTATATATTTGTTTAAAAACAAACCCACTGGTCCATGAAGTGGATTTCGTAAGAGGGTATAGGAGGGACTATCTGCAAAATCTCGTGTCCTAAAGGGGGAGGGGCATTTATTACAAAAACCGACTTAAAAATGGGGGGCTTATTAGAGAGGGGAGGTTATTAGAGACGGGGGGCTTAATAGAGCTTTTACGGTAAGAATGCTCTGTTAATTGCTTTATATCTGCAGTCCTCTGACAGACAGATATTCATGGTGTTAAGGTGTGAAAGAACTTGGCTGACTCCTGCAATAGACAGGGGTTTCAATAAAATTTGAAGTAGGCAGCAAGTAGGAGTAGAGTAGGTGATGGTATTAAGAAAAAATAGAAAATCGTTCTTTAATTTACAGTGTACTTCAATTTAGGGAAAAAGCAGCCAACATCTCTGATCGAAGTAGCCGACGCTTTTTGTCGGATGTTGGTGCTTACTGAAACAACTCAATACATGTAGATGCTGTCAGTGAGAGTTTCTCTATATAAATTTTAGTTCTTACCTTAAAATGTGCATGGCCTCTTGTGTTGGCCTATATCGTGTAAGCACCACTGGGGTGCAATCAGCATGGCTCTGCATTCACACCTTGAGGATAAAGAAAACAATTGCAGACACAAGACTGCAGTGTAAATATTTGTCCATTTCCTTTAATTCCTGGACATCAAAATAATTATCACTCATTATTACTTTAATCTGAAGTCCATTACACCACAGTCACAATCTCGTACCCAGAGTCCTCAAGTTGTTTGGTCAGCGGGTGGACAGTCCTGGAGAGACTCTGGGATAATGGGCCACCATTTTCCAAGAAAATCTGGGGTAAAACAATGGAAGCCGTTACGGGCCAGCCAATCAAATAATTTGAATTTTTCCCATTACCCCAGAGTCTCTCCTGGTGACCAACTGGGTACGAGATTGCCATAGTCATTGAATCACAAATCATTTTCTGCTGTCTCATTAACGTAATTGGTACTGCAAACCGGACTGCTGAGTGGGATAGGTCATTGTTCAAACCCCAAACTGGACCACAACCACATGGGGCTTAAAAAAATTATTTGGTAGGATCATGCTGGCTGTATGCTCATCAATACCTGCAGCACAGTTCAGATGATCACATCTTTGGGCAGTGATGTTAAACCATCAGCCTTGTGGCTCCCTCACCCACACACATAAAACTGGAAGGGAACGACTAAAATAACTCACCCAGCACACTGATTGAAAGGAGTAGGAGATGTAGTTCCAAGTGATGTGGCCAGGTCACACATACACTGTATCAGGGTTGGGTGGATCAGGCCAGACAATCAGGGCTGCATCACCACCTGTTCCCAAAAGCCTAGCTTCATTTTATATCTATTTGGATTACATAGATAAAACGTTTTTGTAATAATGTTTTATGTTTTATACAAACATATGCGTGGGATTTGGGCAACCTCTACAGTGTATGTATTTGGCTAATTTAAAAATAACTCTGAGGTAACTACTAAGCTTACAGTTTTGTTCAGTTGCAAGGTCCTTTTTTAATTTCTTGCATTTTACAACAATGTTTTAGTTCATCCCTACTATATTTCTTCCTATCCAATTAACACCTAGCCCTGCCACATTACTCAACATGGACATTGTGTGCACATTCTGATTTAAACTGTACAATCAAACAATTTTTAGTCTATATAATTATAATTGAATGGAAAATTCCTTGGCAACTTTTTTTCAGTTTAATTTTAAAAGTGCTACAATTATGTGGAACAGCTTTCTATTGATTTATAATTTATTTTATGATTTTTTTGGTAAGCACGATACTTAAGCTATTAAATATTCTTTCTAGTTTGAGATAACAAAACACAATTAAAAGAGACCTGGTGTACTGGTATTAAATGTATAAATATTGTTTATGTTACAGGTTAAGTTTGATCTCAGGTGGTATTTGATTTAACCTCCTGTGGGTCAAAATGAATTTCCTTTGTCTCCTAACCCTAATTATTCATGAGAAGACAAAGGAATTTCATTTTAACCTAGGTTAAATGAAAAATAACCTGAGATCAAATTTAACCTGTCACATTAATATAATAACATAATATGCACTTACTTCTTGCGCATGTAAGCATAGAAATGGAAGTCTTTGTGGAAAGTCATGGACTGCCATCATGCAGCCTCCTCAACAACTGCCGGTCATAGGCTGGTCCACTTGTATAATCTGAAAATACGCAATCACAATTCATCAAAATCAAGTTATATTGTACACTGTAGACCCTTGAAATCAATTAACATAAAAAAGCAGTATACATACATATAATACAAGCATAAAATTATGGTGAGAAATAACCTGTTTCTGCTGACATCAAACGATCTGAATCTTCTTTTACATTTCCCACTGAAATATTAAGACAGGTTTTGTACATTACTATTCAATGTGGCAATGTACTAGTGAGTAAACACAGTAGTCATTACTGGAATGAATCTAGGAGCATACTTTTAATACTGAACTGCCATGATGTAGACTGCTAGCAGCCCACCTTTTCTCTAAAATTTGTCGAGTTCTCATCCTCGCACACACTTTCACAAACAACGTGGTTCATATGAAAGGGATTGGGGTGCGTGCCTCCTGTCTCGTCCCAATCCTTCTTGACCCATTTTTTTTCTGGTGAGCAAGAGAGTTCAAGAGAGAAATTCGAGACAAAAACCGACTGCAAGCAGTCTAGCCATGATGTTTCCCTTTAGAGTCAATTAAACTTAATTACTAAATAAATAATATACACAGTCAGATAACATTAGAAATGCCTTGAAAAAATGTAATGAAACAAGACTAGTGTTTAACTAGAAAACTGTGCGGTTCACTTAAGTGCTAGGCAGTTCCCCCACAAATACTTTATATTTAGCTTTTCCTATTAATACCTTAATAAAACTGTAAATTAACTAAATACACAAGTATATTTTAATGTGATGTAATAAGGGTCAATGTAAATAAAATGTTGTCTTGTCTTATCTTGCCTCTCCCAATCCAGTACCAATTAAAGCTGAGGTGGTCACATATAGGCTTCCTTCATTCCATACATAAACCTGTTTCTTGTTACATGAAAAGTACTGTGGACTAATTATAGTAAATGAACCCCTTTTGGTGGCTGGTATATTGGAGGATAATGTCCACTGCTGATAGATTGTCCAAGAAAATTCTCCTCCAATATACCAGCAAGCCAGAAAGGGTTTTTTTTTAGAACCCTTCAATTAATTTTCATGTCCAGGGCACGACATTAACTTTTTTCTCAAGGAGACATTTGGTTCCTAACAATTTCAAAGAGGTTGCCAAGTCCAAAAAGTTAGTAGCCATTTTCTCCAGAAATGAAAGAAAAAGGAAAGCATGTTATCAATAATCACTCCATAACAAGAGCAAGCCAGGTTTGGAAAACTGGGGAATGTTCTGGGCCCACAAGACATATTGTTAGCAAAAAGGGCATTTCAATCCACAATACACAATGTAGCTTTTGAAAAATCTAAGATGGCGGATGTTGATGAATTCACTTCTTGGAGTCCGTAGAGTTCATGACGGTCAGTTTGCTACCAACCTCATTGTTCGCACCAATTTACCAGCCTGTTTCCAAGCGTTTATTTAATAGGCCATTTTACAATTGCATGCTCAGCGACCTGCCCTATGAATTGAAACAAGGCTGGGGGTGACCTTGTTTTGATACAGACCTCAATGCTTTTCTCATGTAAATCATGTTGTTCTCATACTAACTAGTCCACATTTGCATGAGAAAGACAGAAAGGTTTGTATCAAAACAAGGTCACATCCAGCCTCACTTCTACTCAAAGGTCAGGTCACTAAACACACAACTGTAAAATAGGCTATTGTACATAGCACATAAAGGACTACATTTAGGATGTAGGGAATGGTTTTGCTCACCAATTTGGCGACTAACTTTTGAAGCTTCGTCACGAGCGACTGTTTCAGGCACAATGTCATGCCCTGATATCAAGTGTACACATGCAGTTGAAAGTTGAAAATGTTGAAAAAAAAAGTGATCTGACAACGATTGTGAATGACATACACTGTAAACAACTGCATTGATTGGAATCTTCAATTTGAAATTGAAAAAACTTTATAAAGACTGGCTTTGTTTTATCCTTTAAACTGGAGGACAAAATTATATTGATGCAGGCAGGGTATACACGTGATCCAAAATAACCAATAAAAGAGCACAAAAAATAATTGGTGGGTTATGAAAAAGTTAAGTCTGATATTTATCATACGTCACACATACAGTATGTACATCTACATGGATATGTTGTCTATTTGATACCATCAAAACTCAAAATTACTAACCAGTGATAAACAAGAAGGCACGTTTGGCCCGAAAAATTCTGTTTATTGATAACAATGACAATGTTGCGCCCCCTGGTAGGGAGGGAGGGAAAGCAAACACGAACAAGAAACTAGCACACAAAGCTATCTGGCTGACCACGTGGAGATGCGGAAATGATACTCGTTGAGATAACCCCGTTACTAATTAACCTCTTTGATACCATCAAAACTTGATATTACTAACTAGTGATAAACAAGAAGACACGTTTGGGCCAAAAATGTCATTTTAATAATAATAATGACAATGTTGTGCCCCAAGGAAGTTGAAAGAAATAGGCCCAAATGTGTAGATGAATGAAAAATAGCATTGACCAATAATTATATAATAATTATAAATGATAAGAAAAGGAATAACCAAACGAGCTTGTAAAATCAACGATTTGGCTTACAGAGGCCTGCGGCCATGTCAGCTACCGTGAAGCGTGCACGTAGCAGTATTGATGGATAGTGCTTATAAACGTCAGAGCGCCAATCCCCATGCAGTTGGAGCAAATGTTCTGGAGCCCCTGGTTGGAACAGAAAAATTGTGCCTCAGTGTGAGGAGAATAGCTTGCAGTGGTGAGGCAGGGGTGAGGCCGAGCTTGCTGATAAGTCGTTTGAGAGTCGTAGTGAAGTAGGACGTCATGACAGGAGTAAGGCTGGTTGCAGCAGAGAAGCAGAAGAAAGGATCGTCGGGGTTGCTAGCCTCCAAGCTGAAGTAACGGTGGATGGTGGTGACTGGGCAGAGAAGACAATGTGGAATACTGGGCAGAGGGACAACATGAATTCATTCCTTATGTTGGCGTGTCTTGGACCATTTTACTGATGCTTAGGAAACAGCCAGAAGGAAGAGGTACTCAACCTGAGGCAACTAATAGATCACCCAAGGCAACATAATAGATCACCCAAGGCCTGAAAAGCGGTGGACGATTAAGTAGGAGTCTCTGCCGCCCCAAAATCATCAATGTAATTGGTACAAGAGTAGCAAAGATTCTTGTACATAAAGGAGACGGCAGAAGTGGTGGTCCGGCACATCATAATTGAGGAGCCAAGGCCGATACGAGGAACACAGTGTCAAAGTAGAGATGACTACGGTGCTGGCAACCCAAGAGATGATAGTCGTAGGGGTCAATATGCAACTGGTGGTATGCTTGACTCAGATCTTTCTTGAACAAATGACAATTTCAGGACTCAAGACTAAGTTTTCAGCTCAGTGGCTAATGAGAGGTTTGATTCTCTAGCCAAACCGAAATTTTCACTAGGCAGACTTCTTTGCCAGACATTAAATCCTGTCAAGCAGTTTGTGTAAGTATGTTTGACATTTGAAAGTTTTATAATAAAGATAATTTTTTTTTCACCATAAATTAATGGCTTGAAATAAAAAAAACTCACTTGAACGAAGACAAATTATTTCACATCAATTATTTATCAAGTTTCACCACGTAATGATAATGCTCTAGAAACACTATTAACAGTGTGATGAAAAGAGAAACACTTTTAAAACCTTGCCTTCAAAGAAATAAATTGCCAATAAAAAGCACATCAAAAGCACTACAGTAGAACCTCGATTATCTGGACTCTTTGGGACTGAGCTGAACAGTCTGGATAATCGAGAGTCCGGATAATCGAAAGTATGAATATTAATGAGCTAAAACTAAAAATGAATGACTGAACTATTGGAGCGTGAAATCTCACTTAGAAACAATTAGAACACCTGAGCAAATCAGAGCTCAGTGAAATACATTGCCATAGTATGGCGCACGTGAGCTCAAACTGCGTACAGATTTGTGTTTTGAAGCGAAACAAATTCAGTTTGAACTGGAGTTTAGTTACTTAATTTGAAGAGAAAAAGTTTTGCTCATTCAGATCTTAAATATGGTTAATTAATATTCATAAAAAAACTGGGACCAGCTATGCAAGTCTGGATAATCAAAAAATCCAGATAATCGAGGTCCGGATAATCAAGTTTCGACTGTATTTCATAATGAAATTCAGCATTTATAAGACAGAGTATTCTGCCTTTTCAATCAAATTTGTGTGCTTTGTAGAGTTCCTGTTATCACTTTTTTCATTGTTGTGACAGCATAAAGGTAAGTGTCACGTGGAATACCACAGTAGACAGATTGACCAGGAGGGTAACTAAGGTAGATGACGACGCATGGTTTGCCGGTCCGGCTGTAAGCGATTTGGAGAGGAGAGATCACGAACGAGAACCTAGCACACAAAGCTATCTGGCTGAACACGTGGAGATGCAAACATGATACTCATTGAGCAAACCCTGTTATTAATGAACCTCAATAAAAATTAAATTCATGTTAACATTTTGCAATCAGTTAGCTTTCAATAATTGTTTCCTCATATTAATTGTTACAGTTACAAAAATCTTACAAAACCCGTGGTCACACTACAGCCTTTTACCTAGATAAACACGATTTACCAAGGGCAAATTCACCATAGATTTCCCTAGGTAAATTCATCTCGGGTTTAATTTTACCTCGGTAATAAATTCTGGAAAGGTCACACTGCTCATGAACTCCCAAGGTTGTCGCGCAAAGCAACGAGTTTAAATATTTCATTTGCACAATTGAATTTTTGGTCGGCCAGCGGAAGAGAAACTGGTAACTCTTGCGGATGACTGAATCCATACGAGAATGCATTGTATGCATTGTAATCAAGGAAAAGAGGTTGGTTGGCTTGTGTCACTATGGCGCCAAGAGTTGAACAAATATCCATTTTTGAATACTGGCACAGACTCCTTAGGATAGATTCCAAACAGCTCCTAGAACTAAAAATAATGTCAAAACTGAATTTGAAGAGACACTTACAATCCTGCCAGCTGAACTGCGACATCTTTCAGGTCATTCCCGTGCAAAATCCTGAACCTTTATTGGTAGATGACACTTGCCACAAAAAATTCTTTCACAAACATGATTTATGTCCGATTCTGTCATCACGACCTTCGCCGATGACCGTTTATTGGTTGGCTACATGTACCTCAGTATTTCATTTTTCCCCAGCTATCGTTTTCGGGTAACTGTCAAGGGAAACTCTATTGTTCTCGTGACATATCCAAGCTCCATAAGATAAAATTTCCCCGAGGTAAGTTTATACCTTGGGAAAAATCGGTCACACTTAAAAAATTAAGTTCCCCTAGGTAAACTGTCAACAAGTCGAGTTTACCAAGGTAAAAAGTCTGTAGTGTGACCACGGCTAATGAAAACAGTAGAGTTTCACTCAAAGCAGAAAACAAAGTACAGCTGTAACTCTTTCTGTTGTAAGTATGCTGTTAATGCACTTTCTCATAATAGGACAATTGCATGCACAAGATTACCTGTTGTTGCCTTTGCCCTGACCCCTCCTGTAACCACTGCACCAACTGTACTAACTGACTCTTAAGAAAACAGAAAATACCAGCATTAAATGAAGGGCTGGGGGCATAAACTGCCCGTGTGTAATTTTTGGCCGTTTTTTTTAGTTCGCTTGGATTTGTCCAAATTTTTGCATGTGAACTGCATTTTGATTCAAAAACATTGTCCTGTATTTTTTTTCACCGATTTCTTTTTCGTTTTCGAGAAATAATGTATGCAAAAAAAAAAACACCTAAAAACTACACATAGGCAGTTTATGCCCCCAGCTCTTCATATGTCTGCCTTATTAACATGCATGAAGCAATGCCCAAGGGTATTCTTTATGCGCAATGCGCCTTTTTGACTCATAAACAGCCCACAAGATGCCCATCCGACTTGGAAATGGTCGACTTTTTTAAATGCAGCACTTATTACCAGTGTTTTGCTTACTGATAGTGCTCAAGAAGCTTTCTTAGCTGGAAAACAGTGCGCAACATTCTGGGTTGACTTAAAAACAGCACACAGCAACCTTGGTTAACCTTAAGCCAGCGCGCGTAGATTTTGTCCGACTTGAAAACAGCACTCAAAAGATTTAGGGTTATTGTTAAGTTTAGAGTTAGGGTTAAAATTAGGGCTAGGGCTAGAGTTAGGGTTAGGGTTAGAGCTAGGGTTAGGGTTAGAGCTAGGGTTAGGGTTAGGGTTAGGGTTAGAGCTAGGGATAGGGTTCGGTCTAGGGCATTGCGAACGTTAACGTTAAAGTAAGCGGCGTATTTTGAGTCTCGCACAGGTTTCTTGGTTTCTTGGTTCCTCCGAAATGAAAAGAGCGCACAGGTTTCTTGGTTGATTCTTAATTCTTTCCGGAAGGCTTTGGCTGATGTAAGTAAAGTGTTGAAGAGTGTGTTTCGTTGAAAATGGCATACAGCAGGATCGGATTTGATTCTAACTCAGTGCTTAAACAAGGCTGTTTTTATTTGAAGATACCTTTTGGCCACTACCAACAACTTCTGTTTATGAGCAACAAAATTTGAGTTAACGATGTTCAAGGGCAAAATTAAGAGTTAAAAGAGTAAGATGTTTCCCGTCGGTTTCCGCTTCAAAACAGAGATTTGACTGGCGCTTCGCGTGCTTTGGTCATTATTGAAACGATTTTGAAGGGTTCATTTTCGTCGTCAAATGGAACCAGTGGAATGAAATTCGTATCACAAATCAACGTAAATGACTACAGTGAAAAAACTGGAACAAAATACTTAACTAGTTTTGTTGGCTTCAAGACGTAAATATTTGTATAAGATGTGAAATTTAATCCGTATCGTCTGATGTGTAACACAACGACTTGTTAAAATGTCTCGCATGCAAATACGTTTTTGCTGGTGTTTATCTCGCTTGAAAATACGTTTTGCTGATGTTTACAAGCCTCCATAAAATCAAAATAACTGAGTTGATCGACGCAAAACTTATTTATATGTTGAAATTCGGCAGCATGTCTCCCTGTGTTTACATAACAACTCGACGACCGACCATGAGTAATATTTTCCACGCGCGCCCATGCAACTTTTCCCTGGATTGTTTTCAAGATAGTCATCGAAAACGGACGGACTTCTCGTCATGCTGACTTCCCTCTCTCGGATGAATTCTCTGTAATGTTTCCGAATTTTGACGAACTGTTTCACGGCTTCGATGGCCCGCGAGACAGCGCCTACTTCGGCTGCAATGAATTGTGGGAATTTTATGCCCTCCGCGAGCGATAGACACTCTGCAAAACATCACTGACTTTTTTGCCCTAAAACTCCAAAAACACCTCTCCTTTTCGCGAATTCTAGCATGGTCACCTTTCAGAAATGGACCAAGACTAGCAAAACCGAGCCGCTTTTGAGACGAGAGATGTTTTCAGAGTTTTTTCTGCCCGGCTCTTAATCTCTACTCCCAAACCGGAGAGTCAAATTCATCTCTCTCTTCATGGTTTGGCAAGCAGAGAAAACATGACTGGCTTCTTTCAGCCGTGTTAGACTTGTGGATCAAAAGACTTCATGATATCCTTCGATCACCGAACGAACAGGCAAATTGACATAATTTGATTAAACCAAACAAGCTTGCGCGGATCAAGTCGGGAGCTTCGGCAGACACGTTACGTAAGTACCAATGTTTTAACCGCCAAAACTTTTAGTCTACGTCACACTATGGAACAATCCTTTCTACCTGTCAATCATTTCATGCCCAGTTTCAGTTTTACCTTCAGTTACGAGCATTTGGCGCTAAGTTTACAAATAAAGAATACCCTTGGGCATTGCTTCATGCATGTTAATAAGGCAGACATATGAAGGGCTGGGGGCATAAACTGCCTATGTGTAATTTTCGGCCGTTTTTTTAGTTCGCTTGGATTTGTCCAAATTTTTGCATGTGAACTGCATTTTGATTCAAAAACATTGTCCTGTATTTTTTTTTCACCGATTTCTTTTTCGTTTTCGAGAAAAAACGTATGCAAAAAAAACACCTAAAAACTACACATAGGCAGCTTATGCCCCCAGCCCTTCAAATATTAAAGGGGAGCAGGGATGGTGTAGTGGTGAGAGCACTCATCTCCCACCAATGTGGCCTGGTTCTGATTCCCAGACTTGGTGTCATATGTGGGTTGAGTTTGCTGTTGGTTTTCTCACCCTTGCTCCAAGAGGTTTTTCTCTGGGTACTCCAGTTTTTCCCTCTCTTCAAAAACCAACATTTCCAAATTCCAATTCGATCCGGAATTCTGAGGGCCACAGCTTTGCCATCAATCAGTTGGATTACTGTTACATGTAAGTGTCTAACCCTCATTAAACAAAGTTTATTGATTCATTTATTTTATTTTTATTGTTTTTAAATTGCAATTTACAGTTCTACATTGTATTTGCAGGACCCAAAGATTTCACAAATGAAGGGAAGAAGTCACATTTCCATTCACAACAGTTGTGCTCATTAAGATTAGTCAATAAGGACGGAATTAATTTATTTATCTCTCACCATACAATGAATTTACAAATGCATCTGCCTCATCGGGGTGCCAAATCAAATGCAATACACAAGAACAGATAAAAATTGCTTAATAATATGAAAGTACAAAGTCACTGAAAAACAATGAAACAATAATGGTCCAACCTGTTCTTGTTCTGGACAATATGGGGGAGTTGACGAAAATGCCGGCCAAGCCAATTCATCATCGCTGTTATTACGAAGTTGAGGTTCTGTTATATAATACTGTGAAAGCAATTTATTTTTGGCTTACCTGCAGGATTGATGATACTCCAAGTCAAAATAGTTAAAGGTTATCTTCATCGCCATGCCGTGTGGAATATCAACCGAATAAGCACAGTCCATGTTGTTTGGATAGTTGTTAGGATATCCAGGACTTAACAGGATGTTGTTGAAAACTCTACCACAGCCTGCAGTGTAGAAATTAATATAAGGAAACACTGGTAAAATTTCTTAAGTATTCGTAATTTTATAGCGCTTCAGGTTACGCCACTGGGGATCATTCTATCTGGGCGTATGTGGGAAAACGGTCTCAGAATCTAAAACTTAATGCATTGTTTTCTTAGGTTGCAACATGCATCAAACCCAACACCTACTAAACATTCAGCCTAAACAGACCACAACAACATATTTTGCTTTGCATGTGGTGTGGTTTTAGTAGGGTTTTATTGCTATTTTGAAAGTCACAACCAAAATAACTTTCCCGTTGCTGCACAAAGCCAGGGGTTGCTCCATATAGTGAGCAATATACGGGGAAGTTTCAACCGACAAAGAACGGCTGCGTAGGAGACTACATTAGTAACATTCACTACGAGGTAAATCTCAACAACAAAGTAACACTCTCTCTCTCTCTCTCTCTCTCTCTCTCTCTCTCTCTCTCTCTCTATGAATAATAGCGGTCTGATATGAAATAAAGTGATTCAGAGTTCTTAAACACCAAGAATTGTTAATGTCAAATTATTCAGGACTCTGTTGTTTAATTGAAAAATTTAGTATAGAGTAATTTAATGCTCATCAGGACAAAAAGAGGGTTCTATCATATTTGTTATGACTTCTAAAATGAATGAAGTTAGCTTTCGCCTTATTAAAGTTCAGTTTTAGTTATAAAATACAAGCTGTTGTCTTATGGGGCCAGAAGGTAATAAAAGAAAAATTCGAGAAATAATGGTATCCCTATTATTGGTATCACTAAAACTAGTGATGGTCTCTCCTTTGTAACCGCTGTTGCTGGGTTTGTTAAAGGGTTCAAGGATCATACCAAAATTCACTTACCAGTCATATTTCCCAAGGAAGCATTTTAGAAACTGACCTAAAGACCAGAATATTATCAGAAATTTCACTATTATGATACATAAAATCTCCTATAGCTAATATAACTAATCGGGCAACAAAATTAATAGATGAACAAATAATAAATATGTCGCTCACGTATGTTTTACTGAAGCATTTTCCAGGATTGCAGATCAAGTGATAACTGATGTTACCCACTCCACAGCACATCAAGGAAAACGCTTCTTGTCATAAGGAATTCAAAGTAATGCACAGAATGGAACATTTCTTTTCCTTTGGGTCTCAGTGTTAATTATTTCAATAGCAGACTGTACGAGCAGTCCCTCTTTCGCCGCTTAGTTCGTCGTAATTAGTTCGTTGTAATTTCATTCATTACAATGCATTGTCTGAAAAGTTAGAAAATTCCAGGTAAGTAGTTTAACATTAGAAACTAATCCTTTAATACCTTCTTTGTGCACTAGCTGTTCTGTGATTTCTTATTGACTATTTATGTCAATGTTTAACTAATTACATGTATTGCATATAACAATAAATAATTATTACTAGTAATTTAATTCAGTCTTCTATGACGAAATTTGCATCTTTACAATATACAGATTTTTTAAACTTAAATATCTCCGGAATCAATGCAAATATTTGCAAACACTAAACAGCGTTTTCAATCTGGAATTCTATGTGATAACCCTAAAAGTTCAAGGGGTAAAACTTGATCATGACTAGCACTTTAATATATGAATCACTAAATAAAAATTATTAGTAACACTAGGTTTCTCACTAATGCATTACTGGTCCAAGTCTTTCAAAACATTTCATTCATTACAATGCAGTATTATATGATTCTGATTACTCTATTGGCTAAACATAATTATTGTTCCATAGTAGTATCATCTCCTAGATTTCACAGCGGATGTCAATTTCCCAACCCTGGGAAAACAGCTGGTATTGAGTGTGACATTATCCCACTACCCCGGATTGGGAATAGGGTTAGGATTAGGGAGAAAGCTCTCTGAGTCAATTTCTTGCATCCCACCTCCCATTACCCGGCATTTAATTAATATTGATAAGTACATTACTGAAAAAAAAAAGGTTACACCAAGAATACTTGGTTTGAAGAATATATTGGCTTACCTCAATACTTACAGCTTAGTGTTAAACCAGCTGCAGAAATAGCTTAGACTGTAGTGGGAAAGTAAGTTCTGGAACTTAGTACATTGTTCAAGCATACTATTAAGTACACTCCTGTGTCATACATGGCAGATAAATGAAACACTGACAAGAAAATTTGCATGTACATGTACTCCCCATCTTATTTTGTTCATCAACTGATAAAAATTAATACCCACTTTGGAGACAAATGGAAAAAAAAATACCTGATTGTCTGAGAGAGTGCAACATGACATCTCAACCATCATCCTCAGGGATAGAGATATGGTCTGGTCATCTCTGACCTGTACATAATAAAAGCAAATAAACACCAGTCTTAATTAAGTCAGTTTTTGTCACAATGAGATTTGTTGCTGAAATTCTTCAACCTCCAAGGCAAAACAGTCTGTCAGACAGTGAATACGCCTAATACAGTATTATGGCTACATCAGTTAATTGCCAATCCCCTCATAATTACCACAATAAAACTATAAAAATTAATGATGTACAGTACAAGAGTCAGTCATGTTTTATTCATTATTCTGTCATAAATTCTACCCAACCTTCATCAGCCCTCTCTTCAACTTGATCCTGAACTGATCAACCTGGAAAGACATGAACTTATATTGTTATGTGGATGTACAGGCCAGGTGTGAGAGAGGGGGGAACAGGGTCTATACAAACTAGGTGTGAGAGAGGGGAGGGAACAAGGTCTATACAAACTAGGTGAGAGAGAGGGGAGGGAACAGGGTCTATACAAACTGTCCTTTTATGTTATGGAAGGTCACCCTCTCTCCCCTTGATCATCTCATCAGAAGCCCGGCCAAAATCCTGGCCAGGCTGGCAAAGGCTGGCCAGGCCAGGCTTTCCTGGTTTTTGGTCGGCCTTACCGGGAAAATGCAGCCTGGTAAAGCCTAGCAAGCATGGCCACAGCCAAGCTTTCTTGGCATCCTTGGCCACCAAAGCTTGGCCTTCCTGGCCTTGTTACTTCCAAGGCCGGGCTTTCTCGGCAACCTTGGTCAAAAAAGCCCGGCCTTCCTGGCCTTCAAGATTTAAGCCAGGCTTTCTTGGATTTTCAGGCCTAAAACAGTATAACAAGTTTTCAGCCAAACCAGGCATCTTTGGCCATGTTGTCCCATGAAGGTAATTCTTTGCTAAAATACAAATGCAATTTTTTTTTTACAAAAATGACAAACATATTGTTGATTTTCACATAAATGTAGAAAAAAATGTACAAAAGCAATTATAGCAACTAATTATATCACACTTGAACATATGAATGTTCTCAACCCCTTCAATGCCAACTTTTTGCACGTCTTTTCTTGCAATTTCCTGAGGGTAGGAGGTCAAGTTGACCTCGCTATTCCATATAAGGGGTTACCACGGCGAGTTCGCTGGTCCACAACACTGAAGGCTCTATCTTTGTTGTCATGCTTGTCACGCTAGCTGTTGTTTATTTCTAAACAAATACTGCAGCTACAGTTTGGTGCTTATTTGATTTATAAGTGTGTTTTTCGAGCCATTTTCCACCTCAGAAGCCCCCTGCCTGGCATCATAAAGCTGGGTTGATGGGCAGAGGCAAACCTTTGAAAGAATACAGAGGTGAGAAGCAATTTCACACAAAGTTTGCTGCTCAAAGTATTCGTCGGACGAGCGAATGATGGCAATCCATGAAGTGAGGTTGTGTCTTTAGTCGTTTTGTGAGTGGATTCCGGGACCTGGTATGGCAATTTTGGCGAGTTTTGACTTGTAAATAATGCAATCAGTGAAATACATGTATTTTCCCAGCAGGACCAAGTGGCTCAACACTCATAAAAAATATCTGAAATGAAAATAGGCGGACTGTCTTGCGCCCGTTATCCAAGAACTTCCCAGAATTCCTTTGGGTCACAAAAGCAAAAATTACAGACCAGTGAGTGCAAGTGAAATCAAAAGCGTTATTCGCATCGCACTAAACAAGTGAGCAGGTAAATGTGGAACATATTTCAAGTGGAGTCGAAGTTTGCTACTAACATAGAATTTTAGCTTCAAAAGATATTTTTGTTCGAAAAACTTCGAGGCAAACTTGTTTATTTTTGGTGTTGTCAATGGGTGTTCAAAGCCAACATTTTTGGTTTTGCAACAAAATAAACGGTCATACTTGATGAAAATTGGGAGTTTTGGTCAGTTTATGGAGTGATGAAGTCTACGTAAGTGAGTATTTGGCAATAAGAATTGTTCATTTCAACCATAGAGAGGGATTTGGGAAAGTTGTAGGCATAATGGGAATTGTCAAATTTCCATTTTTCAAAAAATACATTAATGGCATTTTCATTCGGAAGAATTTCCATTTCAAATTTCCATTAATGTAAATTACACTTTTTAATGTATTTTTGTAACTTTCCATAAATGGAAATTAGCTTGATATTACAAGCAATGTTAATATCAAATCCAATAATGGTTAACTATTAAAAACCATGAATGGCCCGAAACATTGTAATCCATTCATGTAAATAGGTGAAGTATAGTCCATCATGTAAACTGCTTAATTTCCGTGAATGGGAATCAGCTCAATGATAACAATAATGGTAATATCAAATCCTATAATGGTTATCGGTTAAAAAGCAGGAATGGAAAAAATTGTACTCCACACATGTAAATAAGTGAAGTATAGTCCATCATTTAAATGCTTAATTTCCATGAATGGGAATCAACTCAATAATTACAATAATGATAATATCAAACCCAATAATGGTTGTCTTTCAAAAACCATGAATGGGAAAAATTGCGATCCATTCATGTAAATAAGTTAAGTATAGTTCATCATGTAAAATGCTTAAATTCCATGAATGGAAGTCAAGTCAATGATAACAATAATGGTTATATCAAATCCAATAATGGTTGTCTGTTAAAAATCGCTAATGGTAAAACCCGTTGGAACACGAGAGGGACTGGAACAAGTCACATGTTTGTCAGCCATCTTTGGACATGACACGCCAATTTTCGTGCCATTCTACAGATTTTCGTGTAGAAGCAAAGGCTGAGATGCAGAATTTCTTAGCATTGCAAAAGAAAACAGTGATGGAAAGAAATAGTTTGAGTGTAGCTTCTGAATGGACAGTAGAAGATGTTTGTAAAAAAGATTAAGGAATCATACAACAAAGAAGTAGGGGAAAAATTGAAGGTGAGTGATACAGTAGATGCCGAAAAACTTCAAGTTCAATTGAAGGAACAAAAATACAGAAGTCAAAGATACCACCAATTTGTTTGTGATTTCTTTGTCTTCATGTTTTCTGAGGTTTAAATGGCTAGGTTTGTGTTCTTTTCTTCCTATCGTTTATAATAAATTCCAAGCTTTTGTTTATTATTTTTTCTCTTAGCACAAAAACAATTGACAGACAGGCTCTTTGCAAGCTGGCCAAAGAAGGCTCGCTGCAGCAGTTTGCATAGCCAGTGGCCTTGGAAAAGCCTAGAGAAGTGAAAGACCAGTAAAAATATTCCATATATGTGACCGTCTATGGGAAAACAGGTAAAGGTGAATGCACGGGCACGCCAAAATGACACGCTAAACAATAGGCAGTGAGCAAAATGACACACCAGTTTGCCAGGAGTTTGTCACACGACACGCTTAATTAAAAATTTCCTTTTGTGTTTATTTCACGGTAAAAACAAAGCAGCGTGTCCAATCTAACAATGAAATGTGCCGAGTTCGCTGCCGGGTGAAATAACACGCTGTTAGGCAAAATGGCACGCAAGCCGTGTCCACTAGGTTAATCTTTTGCAACTTATCGTGTCCTTCCTCAAGTAGACCCAAGTACTGTCGATGGATTTCCACCCTTTTTGTGACTTTAGTGTTTGCCCGAGCCAATTGTGCCCCTCAAGTGCACCGCAGAAAATTTATTCAACTGTTTACGCAGAGTTCGTATCAAACGTAATTTGCCTTCACTAGTTTTTGAAGGAAAGTTGGTATTTACTCGAACATAAAACTGAACTTTCTAAAACCTCTTAGCACTTGCTCACCATTCTTTAATGCGTTAGCGGGGTGATGACAAGAAAACAATGGGAACATTCTGGCTTCGCAAACCCAAAGAGTTCGTGCATGCTTTCAAACAATTTATTGTCTTCATTGATGCCCCGATTTATTCAGCACACACTTCCATAATTTTGCAGGTACTGTACAAAATTCAATCGCTTCTACCAAGAAGCAAACGACAGATGTAGTCACGCACGTATGAATATTCAGTGAGCTGTTGAAAGGCAAGTTCGCAAGGGATATAATAACGCCATATTGACAACGAAAACATTATTCCTGATTGGTTGAGCGGCGAAAATAGTCGCTCGTGATTGGCACAGCACGCCATCTCTACGTTTAGTTGCTATGTTTAGTTGCTTTGCCCGGGTTCGATTCCCGGACTCGACGTCATATGTGGGTTGAGTTTGTTGTTGGGTCTCTTCTCTGCTCCGAGAGGTTTTTCTCCGGGTTCTCCGGTTTTCCCCTCTCCACAGAAACCAACATTTCCAAATTCCAATTTCATCTGCTTGTAAAGCGCATTTGATCATATACACATGGAAAATGCGCTATATAAGTTCTAAATTATTATTATCATTATTATTATTATTATTATTATCATTATTTCCTCATTTTGTGCTCCACAACAACGAGTTTGGATTAAGCCAGGTTGTTTGTGTCAAAAAATACAGGGGAATCAAGCACCATAACTATAAAGAGAATTCCTGAAGATTGATTTTCATGTCTTACAACCGAAACAGCGAAAGATTATTTGTATCAAAAGCTAACGCTGCGAGAAGAATGATAAATCATCTCCAGTGAAATGAGCTTTCGATGATTTTCATGGTCGAAAGATTTTGGATCTTCGACAGCCTCCGAAAAGTAAAGCTCATTTATTTCATCTTCGCTCTGAGCTGCTGCACTTCAACCAAAATATTAATTTCGAACAAACTTCGGCTGACAAAATGTGTGTTGTGTTACCGTATGCAAACGAGTGGGGTGTTTTTTTCCTGTAACGCAATCATTTCACGTCTGCTCGCAGATTAATCCAGTTTGGACCAACAGATCATAGTTTCAGCGACCTTTTTAATAAAGTGATGTGTAGCCGTTTTAAATGTAAACATTTAGCGTGCAATTGCTTGTTTTTTGTGTTATTCAAATTTTGCAAACTATAGATTTTCATTTCGTGCTACTTGCGCGAACTGCAGTCTTTCATCACGTTTCATTTCATTCATTTCGCAAAGTATAATAAGCCACTGACCAGCTTGGTCGGTGAGATTTTTTGCTTTATACTGTTTGTTTCCAGGTCTTCTTTGTGTAGTGAGTAAAAAAATGGCACAAGTTATATAGAGGATATTACATGACCGGACAGAGATATGAAATGTTGAGAAATAATTATTTCACGAGTCGCGTTTAATCTTTTTTCTCACTCATTGTCTTTCGAGTTTCGATGAGTGTACTGTGCAATATTTTGGCATGCGTGTCATATCGCACGCCTAGCGTGGCATTTTGCACAGTGCTTTAGATAAAGGCTTTTGCGTGGCAAACAACAGCACTGTGACACTCTTTGTTTTAGGCATTAAATATGCGCATATCTCTGCCATTGTGACACACTTAGTGTGCTGTGTCGTCGCACGCGTGCCCGTGCAATCACCTTTTTCCCTGTTTTCCCGTGGAGGGTCACATATTAACATGGGTCATCCATTGTCTTTTATTAATATAATTTACACATAGCATGGTGTTGGTAGCGTGTTTAAGCCAGACTGGATGTGGGCTAGAGATGCACAGATCATGATAGTGGTGACTGTGAAATAAATGTACAGCCTGTAAGCTACGTAGTTGTATACCAAGGTAACCATTTGACAGGTGATAAGAAAATTAAAACATGCATCTATTTCAAGTAAATTTATATGTCGTTTTAATTTCCTTTATCATACAGAATGTTTTGCATTGGACAATATTACCACCACTCAACTAGTGAAACCTGTAAAATCCATGATAGGAATTTGTTCAAAGCCAGCATGTGTTTTATATAAAACAAAATAATGTTTCCCATTTGTTTTCCATTGATGGATTAATGAATGAAATCGGGGATGGTATTCTCCTGTTTTTCCATATTTTGTTTGACATGGGAGTTATACTAATACCATCACAAAACCATTCATGGTTATGACCAATAAACCATTGATGGATGGAAAAACATACATGTGTCTGCGCTTTAAACCAACATGGTTTGTTTTGATTTCCCATGTTAAAGCCTAGAAAACCATGAAAGGAATTTGATTAAAACCAAAATGTATTTCAGGTAAAACCCATCATGTTTTTCAGTGGTTATCCATTGATGTTTAGTTGACAAACACCAATAAGAGGAATTTGATTAAAACCAATATGTATTTTAGCTAAAACCCATCAAGTTTTTCAGCAGTTATCCATGGATGGTTTACTGTGCACAAAACCAATAATGGGAAGTGTTCTGTTTTTCCATAAATGGTTTTTTAAATAGGAATTGCAGAAATACCATTCAAAAAACCATACATGTTTTTTTGGAAAATTTTCCTGTGGTGGGGGGCTTATTTCAAATCTTAAACATGCCGTTTTCATCTTAAAATAATTTTTGCACAAAACTCAGATAACTACAGTACAGTAACTTTAGTATTTAATACAGAGTAGCAAACAGTATTATGTGTTTGAGTGTATATTTGTTGAAAAAGAAACCAACTGCCGCAACTGGGCCGCATGAAGTGGATTTCGTAAGATGGAATAGGAGGGACTAATCACAAAATATTACGTCCCAAGAGGGGGAGGGATGCTTATTACAGCTGGGGGGCTTATTGGAAAAACCGACTTAAAACAGGGGGCTAATTAGAGAGGGGGGGGGGGTTAATAGAGACGAGGGCTTAATAGAGCTTTTACGGCAAGCTTAAACAAAAAGTGCTACTTAATAAAACAACGTTAACTTTAATGAAGTACTATAAAACAAAACACAACTCTAAAATCACACAATGGGTATTAAGTCAAACGTTTCCTCAGTGACTTATCCCAAAAGCTAATGAAACTTAAGATGCTAAATTTAGAAAGTCTCTTGAAATCAAAAAGAACATAAAACAAGAGTTGAGCGCGAGAAATCTTTTCTCACCTGCGCCATGAACAGAAATCATTAGTGATATTCCAATGTTTCCTCGACAATGACGACGACTAAAACATGTTTTATCCTCAGCTGAAGATGAATCTCTCCATAAAGTGTGCTTACGTCAAAATCTCCGCCTGAAAATGGATTCATATCCCCGATCCAAGTGAAGAAACATTTTGCATGTAATGCCGAGTGAAAGCGGACATGTTTTTCTGAAGACCGCAATCAGGCAATCCAGCGGATGTTACACAGCAACAGCCAATGATACTGTGCGAATTTTCACGTGAATATCTTTTTCATTTTCTCTTGGCGCCCATCTTTGAATTGTGTTTTCGGTTGGTCGATTGTGCGAACAATTTATTGTTATTTTTCCTTTCTCAAAGATGGTTTCTTTAGTTGTTCAGTGAGAGAATGAAAACAGCGTTAGCGTGGTAAACGAAAAGCGAGTTTGTGGCTCCGACGTGCAACTAAATGAAGGTATCACCGTGGATGTATCGCCGGTACGATTAGACTGTCTGTGGCAAGCAATCCATTGAGAGATTTTTATAGTAAGTGCAAACAAATTCTTATAAAAGGCCGTAACTTGTCACCGACACAGTAAGACCTGAAAGAACAAAACCATCGCATAACTGAGACTGTGCTCCTAGAGCTGCAGAGTGTCATCCATCGCGGCCGCAGTCGTGTCTTGAGGTCTTTGAATCGGTACGTAGTTCAACCTGAATGTTTTGAACGCTAGGTTATTTTAAAAGTATTGATCAAGTTAATATTTCGGCGGCCGGTCTTAGATTCCTCTGAGTACTCTAGATCTAGTGAATTAATGACTAAACCTGAGTCAAGAACCCCTATATGTAATATATGGTCTACTGACGATATACGCGAAATCTTATTTTTGTTTTTAGACATCATGGAGCAAAAGTTCAAGCTGGGGCGGCACATTGTTGTCAAACTCCTCCGCGGACAGCAAAGGAAGCTCGTGGCATAAAATATTGAATCAATAAGCTAAGTCCACTGTTTACCATTTTTCTTCTCATATATTTTTCCAGTTCATGTAAATTTTTAAATTCAAATGTATATATCTCTAGATCGGCTTTCCCTTGAATACACAAGTTTGTAAACCTTAGTGTTGAGCATTTTTTTAAATTTTTTGGACAATAATAAGCTTATTGTTAGAAATTATTTTTTTATTAGAAATCTGTGATTCAGACAACTACGCTTGACATACCTGATTTCTGTTGACGCGTATATTTCAATGATTTGAAGTGATTTTGGTGAAGTGTTATTTGTTTATTGTAAACAAGAGGCTACAATTAGCCTAAAACCGGGCTTGCAAAAAACAGTATTGTATCCCTAACTTAGTGCTAAACAAAAGAATAGAGGGAAGTCTGTCTTTCTTACATCGGACGCATTGTGTTTAGCTTGTGTTGGAGTCTATTTCTTTAGACCCCTATCAACATATATTCCTCTAAAATACAGCTCAACCATTGAGAACAATAATTATAACACTTGTAAAAAATATTTCTAAAAGAACAAGAAAAAGAGAAACAGAAAAAATAAAGCCCGTGATATATACCACTAACAGACATCGAACCCGGGTTAGCTGCGTCACTGGCAGGAACAATGACCTTTAGGCCACAGAGGTTTATCATTATGCAAGATGATAAAAATAGTGTATTGATTCCAAAAAAAAAAAAAAAAAACTAAGCACACTTGTTTTCGCTTCGATGGATAATTGTTTGAGAAAGGAAACGCTTATCGAACGATGTTGGATTTTTCCGCATAAATGTGAATGGAGTCTCGGTGAAATGTGAGTAGAAAATTAATTAGCAGAGTGAAACTGTTTACAAATACGTCAATCCAGGGTCATTTGAAACACAAGAAAGGAACGTTTCTGGACAGTTTCAAGGGACGGTAGTACATTTGTAAAATATAATCGCTTATTATTCAAAAATTAAAGTCCAGAAATTGAGATATTGTGGCAAAATAGTAAATAAACTACCTGTCTCAGGGGTGTGTGATATCCCGTACTTAAGTTATTCAACAAAATGTACATCTCAATGGAGCGGATACGGGAACACGGCAGTCCATCTGGAGTTAAATTTTGGTCATGTTAAAAGCTTTCTTCTCGCTGTTGAACTTGCAAACATTCGTATAGACACTTGTCTTAACATATTAGTTGTTCAGACTTCAAAAACACAAGGTGAATTGACGTTTTCCGATACGTGACAACAGGCATCATTCTTGCTGTTGATATGAGATTTACACTCGAATCACTCGGCCGTGAAAGGTCAAACTCCCTTTGTCTGTAGTCTCTAATTTTTGGCGCTCCCCACGCGTCGCGTCTCCTCGCAACTTCGCGCGCGCACGTGCCCCCACAATCCGTCGCCAAAATTAGAGACCACTCGCTGTCTACTGAAGCAGGCACGGGGAAACACGGCAGTCCATCTGCCGGTAAGTTTACTCATGTTAAAAACTTTCTTCTCGCCGTTGAACTTCCAAACATTCGCATAGACACTTCTCTTAACATATTGTTTGTTCAGACTTCAAAAGCCACAAGATGAATCGACATTTTCCCATACGTGACAACACGCATCACTGTTGTTAAAAATAGTTAGCGCTTGCGCAGAAACGCCGGAAGTGCCATTTGTGGATGATACTCGACGACGAAAAAGAAGAACCGTCGGTAGTTTAAGACCCGGGCGCCGCGCGAGACGCGCGCAGCCCGGGTAATAAAATTAGGTGCAGTTACACTAGACCTCTTACCCATGGGGAGCCTTTGGGTCATGGCTTGGGTCGGGTTTTCCTTTCAGTTATCATCGACTCGCCCGTTTGCAGTTGCACGCTTGTAAATTACCCAAGGGTGAGATATACAGGGTTTGCACGCACCTTGAAAGTCCTTGAAAGTTCTTGAATTTGAAAATCAAAATTCAAGGCCTTGAATGTCTGGGAAAAGTACAGTGGGTCCTTGAAAAACCTTGAAATTTGCTGAACAAATCTGGCAGTTATCCCTTAAACCTGATAATCTAGTATCACATTCTAATGGCATTTTTTACTGGATGGAGTGCTTGGAAAATTGGAATTCTGCCCTGGAATGTCCTTGAAAAAACCTTGAATTTTTAGTCCAAAAAAGAGTACGAACCCTGGATATACATGTGCGTTGACTTGTTTTGGCAGGAAACTTCCCTGTAAACATGGAAGATCCGAACTTTGAATTTGTGTTTGGCTTGATTTCGGTAATTGTCACGGCACTTCGACACTTGACGTCTTTCGCATTTTTCGCTGAAGACCTGATATCAGGCATTTCACCTCTAAGTTTGACAAGCTACAGTGCTTCCTTTTCACTTCAGTTGATTCACTTGGTAAAGGTGCTTTTGGCTGGGCTACAAGGATGACCAGACAGGGCAAACTGCAAATGGCCTTCTGCATGAAAACAAGGAAACTGCATTCTGATACTGATTTGCATTTGGCAGTTCTTGCAGAAGATACCTAGAGAATACAAACCTAGAAAATACTCACATCATTGGGCGAAATCCAGCCATATCGTGTTGTTTACACATATCATCACAGCACTGGTGTGGTTTCCTTGCATTCAGCAATCTTGTGACTGGTTGAGCCGCTTTGGGGTCTTCTTAACTGTAAGACTTTGTTCTTTTTTACGTATCCATGGAAATTTCCTGGAGGGAATTTCACTTTAAGTAGATCGGTTACACACAAAAGATAGGTTCCCTGTGGGCAAAGGGCAAAATGGCTAGTGTAACCGCAGCTAATGTTGGAGAGCCTCAACTCTCATCCTTTGCTTTCATCACTCAAAGACAACATTTTATCTTAGTATACATTATGGCTATAAATATCTTAGATGCTTTGGAAAACAGCTTAAAATTGTTAAGAATTCTTAGAAAATTATTGGGAATTACTATGAATTCTCAAAATTATTTTGCAAGGGAAACCAAAACAAAAATTATAATTATTTTATGAGATCAGACCATTCAGTTTTATATCTCATCTTCTTCTCTGATAACGTTTTCAAAGAAATTCATTTGTTGTATACATCATGCATTAAAAAATCATGTGATAGACACAGTGTTAAGGGGCACTGTCATGAAATTTGGATAAACCCAAAGATTTAATTGTAACAATAGCACCTTTAATTTTTTTTTTTTGGCAGCCTATACAGCCTATACAGCCTGTACATTGAAACTCTTTTTGGTTGTGTATGGCCATGGATGACAAGAAGAAAATGGATTGCAACTTGAAAACTTCTTTTTCAACTTTTATCATTGTGTCTGGGAAAAATCACCATAAAGTAATATTTGTTTATTTTTCTTCCAAAAATCGTTTGAAGTGTTAACCTCTTCATGTTTAACAGGCCAAGCACTTTTAGAAAAAGTAATTTTTCACAATTTCAACATATAGCAAGAATGGGCATGACAGCACCCCTTTCTGTAATACATTTCATGACCAATACATAATAAATTAGTTTGGCACTCTTAAATTGACTGTTGAATCAGCATTGCTCTAATAGTCATATTAATGCTTGTGTAAGTTTATGTGGCCTGGTAACTTGGGTGGGACATATTCCATATCACCACTGGTAAATCCTAAGCCCTGGCAGCTAACATGGCCTAAAATAGCCTGCTGGCCACCAATCCTGGCCATGCAGGCCAATGTTGTTTTTGCTTTTTCCTTCCTAAATTTGGCCCTGGCCACCTGCGGCCTGGTTGGGCCAGGCTGGCCCTGTGGCTGTGGCTTCCCTGTTTTTTCTTTTTTTATCCCTGGCCAACCCGGCTAAACCCGGCCACAAGCTAGGCTCACCCTGGCTTTCAGGCCGGGCCTTGACCCCGGCCTACCCTGGTCTGGCTGGGTTCCTGATGCAAGGGTGACATTTTAACAGGCACAAGGCAGTTCAGTTAAGTCATCTGCACATCTTGTCAGGAAATAC